>NW_011627736.1:588218-757065 GCF_000204515.1 Acromyrmex echinatior | reverse complement strand
CTGCTCTTCTCTCCCTACGCCGAGACATCACTCGCCTCACACACTCGCGAATAACACGAACACAACAATACGGAATCGCAGGGCTAAACTAAGTATATATATATTTCGTATATATACCAAAAAAGAACATATATATTGAATATATATATAAATATCTCGTATATATTTGTCTGATATATGTCATATATGTAACGCGTAACACTGTTCGTATCAATCACCGGCTCCTATAAGAGTGCGACCCAAAAACATGGCGTTATCCCGCGAAAAAAACGCGGGATATTTCGAAAAAAAAAAAAATTATCTTTGAAACGATCGGAAATGCCGGTATTATGAAATTTCGTAATTTGAATCGAATTTGCTTCGCGTAAAAAATACTTCGACATCAGCAAAGGGACTTTCGCCGAGAGGAATATCTCGTGCAGGACGTACGACGATATACGAGCCGGTGGTACTGTCTGAGACACACACGATAGATGCAGAGGGAAATAAAAGAAAAAAATCAGTCGCAAGAAGTGTATTCCATGTTAGAACATAATTAGATAAGTGGGACGGACAGACATACGGATTTAAAAGAGAAAAAAAACGCAAGATCACATAACTTGTATATTAGTGTATAGAACGTAGAAGACGATGAAATAGCCATTGAAGAAAAAAAAAAAGAATCATTTTCGACAATGTTTTTTACAAACAGGCAGAACAGTGCAAGTAGATTAAACAAAAGAAATAAAAAAAAAAGAGAGAAAAATGTCATTGTACCATTAAAAGCGAGAAAAGAAAGGAAGGAAGAAGGAACATGCGCGCGAGAGAGAGCATTCATTTCCGAGGCAATCTCATCAGATGCGTTAAACAGAATGGGCGAAGTCTACGTTATTCCGCTACTTTACAAAAGCCACGAGCAAATTACGCGTACACAAAAAAAACTTTAGATTCGTTTGATGGGAAACACAATAGGGCTCGACTACACTCACAGAATCTCCGAAACACGTTTTAACGAACATATTATTTGAGAATGACAAAGAAAATGCTATTGTTATTTTATGTTTAAGGAATGTTTCTTTTCAATTTTGTTTCTCATTCTGTCCCTGTTTGATTTACACTTCGCTTTACTTTGAAACAAAGTTGTTAATCATTCTTAGCGCGATGATTCGCCACGTGATTATATATAATAATCACTTATCACGCCTTTATGCAATTGTAATCTGTTTGTAATCATCTCTGAGAATGTATATAGAATTAAACAGAAATGGAGAAATATTAAGCAGTATTGAATGTGAATATCTCATTTGAAATTACATCATCAATGACTTAGCTAGTTCACGTGATATATCAATAGCAATTTTAGTTTGAGTATTTTTTTAACATCAATTTTAATTTAATGTTTTACATTAAAATTCATTACGAGTAAGGTCGCAGTATTTAAAAATGCATTGCGATACAAAAAAGTTTCAATTTTCCGGGAATCTAATTGTCAAGTTGTTCAATCGAGCTTATAAAAATCGCAGTTGAGAGGTCAGATTTCGTTGTATAAAAGCGTGAATTCTATTCGGATTTCTTTTCTATGTGGATTTATTTCTGGAATAAACTTGAATGGAAATTTACAATTTTAACTGTCGCTTTTAATGTCTTATTATTAAGTGTCAGTTTTTTTCAGACGCATAGCATCGGCTCGTAATATTGAATATGTTTATTCAATATTATGAGCCGAAAAAATTTCTCGATATTTATAACTTCGCGTCGGTTTCCATCGCAGTTATTAAGAGTTGCTTTCTTTATTTTCGTAATAATCGGCTGCGAATCCTTTGCATACGTTGTCATGAATCGTTAATAAACCGATTTCGTTCGTTTTGTTTTACGATTATCCATCGACTCGAACGTTTTATCATACATTTGCGTTTCGATCTCATTCCTTTTAGCAATTTAATTGTCTATTGCAAAACTTTTTCCACGCAGAAGCGAACATCCCTCTAATTTTAATTGATTTAATTTATTTTTCTCTCTCTCTCTCTCTCTCTCTCTCGCCCTCTCGTGTTAAAAAAAATGTTGCGACAATGTAACTGCATTTTATACACTTATACACACACACACACACACACACACACACACAGAAAACACTGAGGATTTAGACATCTATCGAGTTATTATCTTAGAACTGTCTCGGTAGCGGTCCGCCGCGCATTGAAATAATGAAGTAAATAAAGTTATAAATAATCAATTAAGAAAGGTTATACATATACTTGATTATAGCGATAAATACTATTTGTTCTCTGCAAATGGCTACGTATTACGACTAAGTAGATGCAGTGATTATTGTATTGATTAATCGTTTACAAATAATTACACACATGTATTGCTTTCGTCTTGCTTGAGTTTTGTTTCTTTTTTATACGCAGCGGAAAATATCTATCTACTTTTAGATCTTATTTATTGTCATATCTCTCTCTCTTTCTCTCTCTCTCCGCCACATTTTATAAATTTGATACAAATTACACGTAGGGCGATCTACATTGCTAGCGGGAGGTCGAGGATATTAATCGCGATTTCCCCGTATTGCGAAAGTGAGTTTTTCATATTTCCCATTTCGATGTATTGGACGTATATACGTATACATAGATACGAAAATGTAATTCCGAATTTCATGGAAATTTCTCTGAGGATCTACCTCCTAGCGATACGATGCAGACAGCCATACTGGTAGTTTGTATTGATACTAAATAGCATTTTTCACTCATTAAGTAGGCATATCCACACACACACACACACACCCCCACATACACACACACACACACACACAAAAGCACCTATTCACATCCCCCCACATATATCAAGATCATACACATGCCGAGAGAAAAAGGAAAGGAAACACATGACACTCTCTATACACACATTTAACGAGATAAAAAAGTGGATAATGGATTAACGGTATTCTAAATGTAACATGTATATGATGGCTGTACAAATGTAACATTTTTTTCCATTATGTATGATGATAATGATAATGGTGAAAAAAAGGGAAGATTTGATGCAAAAAAATGTAATTGAACAAAAAAAAATGGAAAAGAAATCGTGTGTGCGCGTCGATTGATGTGAACGCCGGCGTTTCGAAAGCGATAAAGTCAATTCGTCGGCGCACCCGTGCGCGCGCGCGCGCGAGTGATTTACCAATAAAACTACTATTACTTTTAATTAATTATGAAATACCATTTCTGTAATAACATTATGATATAAAACCATACATTGAATGGCAAAAGTATGTGAGTTTTATTCCTATTCCCCATTATCTTATATTGACGTCGTTTGAAATATCAATACTATATTTTGTGTGTGGCTGCGCGAGCGCGTGCGTGTGCGTGTGCGCGCGTGTGTAGGGCGTTTCTGTCAAAAAGGATCTTATTCCATTTCAATTTTTGAGATAAAATGCTCTAAAAAAAGGCTTAAAATTTTTGTTGAAGCGACCATTTTTCGATGCCGTATGGTGTTTTTGAAAGTTCAAAATGATGGATCCAGAGTTGCGACCAGAATAGAAGTTATTTAAAAAATTAAATACGCATGCAACTAGAAGATTGAAAGTTTTGAATGATTAAATTGGGTCTCCAGTTAAAATTTTTTACTAAAAAAGAATTCGAGTACTATTTTTTTTTTAAAGTTTGAGCATTAAAGATTCGTGTTATAGTATGCAGAAATATATAATTATAGTTTATTATTATTTAAAATTCATAAAGTTTAATGCGCTAGATATATTCGATGTGTTACAGAATGATACAGAAATTATTTCTTCGGAAATAAAGTTTTATTATAATATTTTCTTGAGATATTAAGATTTTATAAAATTTTTACTTTTCTGTTTCTTTTATTCTGCTTTTGCGAAATTCTACGTTTCGTTTGTAGGTTGGTATGAGAATGGGAAGTAACAGGATTATAAAATAAAGAAGTCAGATAGGAGTATTGGTTGAATGAACGCAAATAGATTTAACGATGATATAATAAACATTCCAGTGAGATTTGTAAGATTTCTTTATTAAATATATAGCAAGTGTTGTTTAGACATGTGAACAATATAACAAATGACTGTCATTAATGCATAGTATTACATCTTTTTTTTACAAATATTTATTTGTATGATACATTTTTGTCATAGTCAAAAAACTGAAAAACGATAATTATTATTAATAAAATAGTTGTGTAATATTGCAAATTCATAAAAATCTTGTCCTTATAAATCTGTTTAAGTGTAATGGATTTCCAAGTATAAAACACATATTTATGTCCATATTCTTATGCGCATATTTCTTACCTAATAATAATAATATTTTATTGGTAATATGTAAAGATATTAATCTATTATTTGTGTTAAACTTGTCATATGTATCAAACAAAGGTCTGATCACCCTGATTTAAAAAAAAAATCGACTCTTAGTGAAAATTTTTCTCAGAATTTTTCATATAATTTTTCAGAATTTCTATATAATTTTATAACTTTCTCACATTTTTTATACGAATTGGAATATTTTTCAGAAAATCTACATCTTTTCTCAGAATTTTTCATATATATTAATTATAAAATATCATAAGATTTCTAAAATTTTTTGTAATTTCTGATGAAATGTTGTAAAATCTAATAAATTTAAAAATATTTTTTAAAAATTATATAGGATGAAAAATTTCAGAACATTTCAGAGTCTACTTGTATGAAAAATTCTGAGAGAAGATGTAAACTTTCCGAATATTTTTTGAGTATTTCTGAAAAATGTTCCAATTCGTATAAAAATTATAAGAAAAATTTTCGCCAAAGTTTTTTCTATTTTTTTAAACTTTGAACTTTTAAGAATATAGTGTTAGCATAGCAGATTAAAGATAAGAGCATTTTATTTGAAAAAAGTCATTTTGAATCTGCTTTTGCGTTCTTTTCGAAATCATGTTTCAAGATAAGTAAACTTTTTTTCAAAACTAATATCCGATTGACTTCATTTCTGGCAGAAATATTTTTAATTATCTATCAGTATATGATTTTTTCAATTGTTAATCCATTTACTTATAACAAATATTTTAAGTACATATTTTAAGGTCAAAAAGTTTTCTTTTTCCAAATCAATTATTTTCCATATTTTTCAACAGAAAAAATTCCTACACTACACGATAGATATTACATCTTTTTAAGAAAATATTTTACTTTAGATTTGAGATCATCTCTGCCCGAAGTCTTACACTTACCGTCTTATCTCGTGACGAAAGTGCTCTCTCTCTCTCTCTCTCTCTCTCTCTCTTTGTGGAAATTGTTCACAGTTTTAACTTTTTAATCAATTTCTTTAAAAATTTGCAAATTTGTAATTTATTACAAATTTACAAATTTTATATTAAATATTGTTTACTATATTCATAAAATATTAATTAATTCTACGCAGTAACTATATAACTTTTACAAAAATCTTAAATTTATGCTTATTTTAGAGTCAGGATGGTTAGACCCCAGAAAATAGATTTTTGAAAAATCTATTAGAAATTACATTTCGTATAAAAACTATCTTAATGTCTTACAAGTACTTAAAAATAATAGTTGGATTTCTAATAATCTTTATCATTTTTTTAATGCTTATGTACGTATAATACATCGTAAAAAGTACATTTGTAATTTGATGTAAAAAATATAAATGTCATGATAAATCAAAATAAATAAATATTAGGTATCGGAAAAAATTTGTGGAAAAGATTTGTGTGCAGATTTTTTAGATAAAAATTTAATATTTTATGGAAATCAAATGAATGAAAAAAAAAATCTCTTTCTAACTATAGATTCATCACAGTACTTGGAGTACTTGTGCGATGTCTGCACATCTTGTGAGCTTGAACGCATATATATTCATGTCATCATCTTCAACACAGATGGATGTTTCTAAATCTTCTATACATACACTACAAATGCGGTTTGCTGCACTTGTTGATCAGGTTTCTTTTCTCAAATTTAAACTTATATAGTAGAACATGAAAGTATGAATTTTTAACTTTTTGCTCTCTATCTTTAACATCATACAAACAATGAAATATTATAACAATAATTGAGAACTGCGCATCATGTATACCGATATACGACATAAATTTCTACTGATATCTACTTCATACATTACGAACTTTATATATTGTATTTAGTGATTCTATTATGAAAAAAAACCGCATGAACTTTTTCCGGTACCTAATAAACTTTCAAATATAACTTTAAAATACTTTTGAAATTTCATGGGAATATTCTATATAGAGGACAAGCGTTTTGCAAGTTATTTCCATGTCCAAATACATTATTATTAGAATGTCAATACGATAAAGGAGAAAAATCTAATTGACCTGCTGAATCGGCACTATCGGATATTTCTTCTCTCAGATATCATCTATTTTCCTAATGATCTCGTTACTGAAATGTTTCTTCTACAAATAAAAAAAAATTGAATAAAAATAAAGACGTCATATCATGCTTTCAATCGGCAAAGGCAACAATAAACATGAATATTTAGATTATAAGAAAAAAATAAAAGTTCCTCTTAGAATTAACATACAAAAAATTTGGCAAAAATCCAACAAATACAATCGCATAGAACATTAATTTTCTAGAGAAAAAAAAGGTAATATTTCTATAGTAAAATTAAATTAACATTAATTAGATTAAAGTATTATTGAAATTTGTCCAGAATTTGTAAAAATATGTAACTGTCAAGGCAGACAAATGCTGACTGAAGAAAAATAAAAGAAAATAGTCTTGACAAAGTTTCTATTGCAAAGTCAGATTTTGTTTATAATCAGTAAACATATATATATACATGTCTCATGGAAGTCCTTCATATCTGTTTGAAGACTGTTTATTTCTTGATATTTAACATCTCCAAAATTAAATTATTATAACGTGGTTCTTCATTTAGGATTTGGATGTTATTCCAATAAATAAATAATTTAAAATTTTTAAAGAAAAGGGCATATCGTCCCCCGCGAATATAAATATATGCCCTCTGAGAGGACTCGTCGTAGTACAAATCCAATCTCGATCTAGCTCGATTAAACCGTGTAAATTCTTAATTCGGAGTTCTCGTGATCGGCGAAATGTAAGGAGACTTTCTGAGATGATCAAATTGAGGTATCCTGCCCACCTGGAGAAACATCACCTTCGAGGCTTCACTACTAGTAGCTCTTCACCTGACCCAATTTCCCGAGACTTTCAACCGTTTTCCAAGAAATTATCGCAGAAATAGTGAGTAACTAATCTTTCAACCGTTTGAAAACATTTAAACATTTATTTATTGAAGAGACCATCTAAGACATTTCTTGCCTTTCATCTCTATTGCAAAATCTATAGAAATTTTTGAGATATTCCCACTCTTGACATAATTCCCTTTCCTTTCGTATTTACTTGAAGCGATAAAACGCTTCGAGTAATTCACTCTTGCTTTCCATGTTTACTTGATAAAACGTTTCGAGTAAGATATCTTTCTTTCTATTCCTGTAATTACTTGAAGTGGTAAAACGCTTTGAGTAGTTTATTTTTCTCTCTATTCCTGTAATTACTTGAAGCGGTCAAACGTGAGTAACAACTCGAGTAAGTCACGTTCCTTCTCTCTTCCGTAATTACTCGAAGAGGTAAAGCGCTTGAGTAATTCACTACTCTCTCTCTCTCTCTCTCTCTCTCTCTCTCTCTCTCTCTCTCCCCCTCTCTCTCTTGTGATTACTTGAAGCTGTAAGATGCTTTGAGTAATTCTCATTTTCCCATTTCTTTTTCCAGCCATATTCATCTGCTTCCCATGTAAACGCTCCCTACTTATTTCAATACCGTGACCCTTACATAAAAAAAATTTCTAACTTAGATGGACAAACGTAAACGGTATCGTGCGGACCAGGGTACCTAAAAGGGCAAAGATCGAGGTTCTATGCAACAGAAACATACTCATCATCATATATCAGGGTTCAGTCAGAAATCTTAATTACCGAAGAGACCGCCAATTGCGAAGGGCCTATAAACGGATTCAATATCAAAATAGGCCTTCTGATTCAGGAATCCTCATCTAGCCCAAAGATTGAGAATCAATTCAATACAGTTCCAATTTTTCTAGAACCTTCCCCACTGGATTTCCCTCCCATTTCCTATTCCCTCCGGAAGACACTGGTCCTACAATGAGATATTTCAATCTCTGGAATATCTTATCGAATCAATAAAACAATTCTCTTCTTCTTTAAAACACACTCACACACACACACACACACACACACACACACACACAATCATAAATTTTTGCTTGTTTAATTCCAGGTCCAAACTAATGTAAAATGCGATACATCTACACACACAACCACTAATTCATATTGTTAATAAAATTTTGTAATTAATATTAAATATAAATGATCATCTTTCTAATGTAACTTAGATTTAATTATTTTGTGAATAAATGTAAATTTTTTTATATTCTAAATAAAGATCCTTCTAGCTTCAATTTATTTTTAAACCACCACTCATAGCCCATTTTCTTTAATAGCACATATCTCTCTGAGATAACACGAGGTCCAGTCCCGAGTCAAAAGGATTGTTCTTTGACTCAAAAGTAGGACCGACGTTTGGAACAGGTATCATAGCACCCTTTCGGGACGTTGATCTATTTTCCAAAAAGGTGCGTACTACTCACAGTTGTTCGCCTCTGTGCATATAAATGCAGAGATTGAGTCTAACCGTCCTTCCATACCCTCTCCATTCTCCCTCATTGTTTATTTGACCAAATTTTCAAGGGGTTGGATGTAACAACAATGTGAAAGTTATGCGATAAACTACGCTTATCCTTTGACACAACTACTCCACTATCAATACTTTCGGCGCCACACGCTAAAATACACACCCGTTATCAATCATCGAGGAGAAAGCACAAGACAAAGATTAATGTCACCTTTAGAAATTGTTACCTACCTTCATAATTCTAATATCAATACCTTCACCAACCAATAGTTTATATCCAAGATATTACTGAAATGTTACACTGACGCACTTACAATATCTACACTTTCATCGACCACGCCGAAATACGTTAGCGGCATTCGTTATCATGAAGAAAGCACTCGTCAAATATTAATGCAACCTACAAAAAATGGACGTCCAACTATGAACTTGACAACCAATGGAATTATATTTCGAAATACATGGAAAACACTCCCCAGATATTATTGAAAAAAATGTTATCCCTTGACACAATTCCAACATCAATACCTTCGACGCCCAATGTCGAAATACATTCCCATTACCCATCACCGAGGAATCTTCTTGAAGATTAACTCATATAAACCTGCAAAACGATCAAGCTGTGTTAAAACACAAAAGATGTTTTGATAAACACTCCCCTGAGTATATAAATCTTCATTTAGGCGGGAAACGATCTACCATTTCCAAGATGTTTTAATATTAAACATGATTAATAACATTTTCTTTAGACTTTTATTAAAACGTTCATATTCAAGTATTTAATAAAAAACATACTCTATAATTCTGTCAAGTTTCATTGAAATTGGTGACAACCATTTCGGAACTTCCCCTTGTTAAAACTTGTAAAGAATTGCGAACATACATATTTTATTATTCCCGGATCTAATTTTGACGCTTCTCTTACATAATTAATTGATACATTATTATCTCGTTTCTCAAATACTATCTTCATTGTATATGTAATATGAGAGTCCAGTTGGAAATTCCAGTTGGAAAAAAACGGAAATCCCTCGCCAAGTAGCTGGACAACCCAGATATCCTAGATATTAAGAAAATATTATTTAAAAAATGTTAACCCCTGACACAATTCCAACATCAAAACCTTAGACGTCCCATGCATAAATATGTTAGCGACATTCGTCATCACGAAGAAAGCACTCGTTAAATATTAATGCTATCTACAGAAAATGGACGTCCAACTATGAAGTAACAATCAATGTAACTATATTTCGAAATACATGGAAAACACTCCCCAGATATTATTGAAAAAATGTTACCCCTTGACACAACTCCAACATCAATACCTTCGGCGCCCAATCAAAATACATTCCCATTACTCATCACCGAGGAATCTTCTTGAAGATTAACTCGTATAGACCTGCAAAACGATCAAGGTGTGTTAAAACACAAAAGATGTTTCGATAAACACTCCTCTGAGTATATAAATCTTCATTTAGGCGGAGACGATCTATCATTTCCAAGATGTTTTAATATTAAACATGATTGATTAATAGTATTTTCTTTAGATTTTTATTAAAACGTTCATATTCAAGTATTTAATAAAAACATATTCTACAATTCTGTCAAGTTTCACTGAAATTAGTGACAATCACTTCGGAGCCTCCCCTTGTTAAAACTTGTAAAGAATTGCGAAGATATATATTTTATTATTCCCGGATCTAACTTTGACGCTTCTCTTACATAATTAATTGATACATTATTATCTCCCGTTTCTCAAATATTATCTTCATTGTATACGTAATATGAGAGAATTTTTTTTCCAGTTGGAAGTTCCCAAAAACAAATGGAAATTGCTCGTCAAGAAACTGAATGATCCAGATATCTAAGATATTAAAAAAAGATTACTTTAAAAATGTTAACCTCTGACACAATTCCAACAGCAAAACCTTAGGCATCCCATGCCTAAACATGTTAGCGACATCCGTCATCACGAAGAAAGCAACCGTCAAATATTATGCCACCTACAGAAAATGGACGTCCAACTATGAAATAACAATCAATGGAATATATTTCGATATACATGAAAAACACTCCTCAAATAGATATTATTGAAAAAATGTTATCCTCTGACCTTCAATATTTTCGGCACCTTCGGCGCTCCACGCTTAAATACGTTAGATATTCGACATCACGGAGAAAGCATTGAAAAATATTAATGTTATTTTCAGAAATTGAAGGTCAATCCAAGTATTTGCAACCAATAATCTTGTATACAGTCTTCTGTACTTGAATTCTGACCTCTGTTGAGTGCCTACTTCTGGCACCCGTTATTATGATACCTTCCCGTGACATCAAACTTCTAAATTCAAGTACAGAAGACGTTTTCCTACCACAAAGTTTCACAACGCCAGCTTGTTTCCAAACGACGTCTAGAAACGCGACCTTCCAGCCATCTAATTAAAACTTATAAAAAATTTAATTTATTGCAAGTAATTAGACAAACAGAAAATCAAGTTGAGAACGAAATTAGAAACTCTTTTGATTCCACTAGTTCCATTTCTCGGCCAGAATTGATTTCATCTCCTCTCGAAATTTCTTACTCTCCAACCTTAAACCCAGATAGTACCACACATGTCAATATTCCATCAACTTCCCCTGAATCTTCTCCGAGTGACCTTCATCTCACATAATTCATTATTCCAGTTAATCATCCACTTTCGAAGCATACGAAAATAATCTTTTGTTTCTTCCTTCAATAGATAAACAAATAATATCTCTTACCCATCGATCTCTAATTCAAATGATTTAGAAGAATTATTTCTTCATATTTAAAATCTACTATTTCCTTACAGTGTCAAATATTCATAGCTTTCTAGATTCTCCCTTTATCGATAAATTATAATCCTAGACCCTGATACCCAAGAACTTTCAGAAATTTTGCGTTAATATACGTACGTATGATGAACCTACTACCATTGAAAAATGTGAAAAGTTGTATATGTTTTTTGAAGCGTCCCCATAGAGATAGTACTCGATAGACGTTATCATCTCATTTTCACCCTAGTAATCATCCAATAAGGAAGCTTTTGTGACCGAAAAGTAGAGATATTCAATTCGGTGAATTTGACCATCAATTACCTCATGGCCATAAAGGAGATCTCAAAGTTCGTCCAGCCAATCTCCTTCGTCATGGAATATTTCCATGTATATTTAATGTATAAAATCAATATATTAATAATTCAATATACAATATAAATACTCCTCTAATAATATTGAAAAAGTTAATATTATTCTCTGACACAATTCTAATACCTTCGGTGCCCCATGCAACTCGTATGCAGATACGACATGTAATGACATAACGTGGCCATATTGAGGGATTAACTATGGAATGACATAGTATCGAGTTGGTATAATAACCGACGAGGAGACAAGAGACATAGAGATAATGTCGTCGCTTTTATAAAATGTCAAATAAAAGCCAATTGCTCAGTTGTATAAGCTGCATTCCATTTAAAAAACATGTTGCAACTTTTTAGACTAACGCTTCAGCCCTATGAAGGCGAGATCGGAGAACGATCCAGTCAATGATTAGCATACCGAGATTTGGACTCTGATAATTATTGAACTGTCTCACATACATGTTGTATCCAAACGTACTGATACGTAATAATTTGACTCGTGAACCATCACTTTCCTTTAAAAAGCTCTGTATTTGCGCGTACGTGCATTTGTGTCTATACGTATACTTAGGGGAACACATCCTATATTTCTGTTTTCCCTATAATTCAAGTTTCATTGAAATTTGTTACAACCACTTCGGAGCCTGTCACTGTTAAAACTTGTAAAGAATTGCGAAGATATGTGTGTTATTATTCCAGGATCTAACTTTGACGCTTCTTTTATATAATTAATTGATATAATATTATCTCGTTTTTCAAATACTATATTCATTCTATACGTAATACGAGAGACCAGTTGGATGTTCCACAGAGGAATAGAAATTGTTCCCCAAAACCTGGATGACCGAGATATGCAAGATATTATTAAGAAAACGTTACATCCTGACACAATTCCGTCTACATCTTCCTCCGTTTAAATACATTAGCAGCATCTTTCATCACGGAGAAAGCACTCGGCAAATACTAATATCACCTACAAAAAATGGACATCCACCTGTGAAGTGATAACCAATGGAACTATTTATATTTTGATATATTAGGTGTTGGAATTAATTCGTAGCGTTTTACAAGAGATGGCACAAGCAGTACACTATTTCGTTGTTACCTATAGTTCTGTATACATTGTAAACATCTATCATAGGACGTCATTTGCCGTACATAACCTTTCTTGAAATCATAAATAACAATACTGTATAATTCATTGAATATGTCAAAATTTGTGCCAGATAAAGTGTTTTTGCGGGGAGTTTTGCTTCATTACTTTAATATGAACAAAAGTGCAGCTGAAGCTCATCGTATTTTAGTGGATGTGTATAGTGAACATGCTCTGGCTGAGCAAACGTGTAGGAAGTGGTTTGCACGTTTTAAAGCTGGTGATTTCGACTTGGATGACAAGGAGCGACCTGGTCAGCCGAAAAAATTTGAAGATAACGATTTGCAGGCACTGCTCAATGAAAACTCATGTCAAACACTTAAAGAATTATCTACGTCATTGGAAGTTGACTTCTCAACAATAGGAAAACGTCTTAAAAGTTTGGGCATGATCCAGAAGGAAGGACATTGGGTCCCATATGAATTGAAACCAAGGGATATTGAGAGACGTTTTCTCACGTGCGAACTGCTGCTTCAACGGCAGAAAAGAAAAGGTTTTTTGCATCGGATTGTTACCGGTGACGAAAAGTGGATCCATTATGACAATCCAAAGCGCAGAAAGTCATGGGTTAAGCCCGGCGAACCATCAACATCAGTGGCAAAGCCCAATATCCATGGCTCAAAGCTCCTGCTCTGTATTTGGTGGGATCAGAAGGGTGTCATATACTACGAACTGCTAAAACCGCATGAAACCGTTACTGGAGATCTCTACCGACGGCAACTGATGCGCTTGAGCCGTGCATTGAAGCAAAAACGGTCGGAATACTTCGAAAGACACGATAAAGTCATCTTGCTGCACGACAATGCTCGCCCACACGTTGCAAAACCGGTAAAAACATACCTGGAAACACTTAAATGGGAAGTGCTACCGCACCCGCCGTATTCTCCTGATATTGCACCTAGCGACTACCACTTGTTTCGATCATTAGCTCATAGCTTGTGCGAGCAGAAGTTCACATCTTACGAAGATTGTACAAAATGGTTCGATTCCTGGATTTCTAAAGATGAACAGTTCTTCCGACGCGGTATTCATTCACTGCCCGAAAGATGGTCAAAAGTAGTAGAAAGTGATGGGAAGTACTTTCATTAATGTATTTTTTAATGCTCATGTGAAATAAATAACATTCTTTCATTAAAAAAACGCTACGAATTAATTCCAACACCTAATACATGAAAAATACTCCCCAGATATTATTGAAAAAATGTTATCCCCTGACACAACTTCAACACCTTCGGCACCTTCGACGCTCCACGCTTAAATACGTTAGCGATATCACGGAGAATGCACTCGGAAAATATTAATATTACCTTCAGAAATTGAAGGTCAACCCAAGTATTTGGAACCAATGAATGTGTATACAGTCTTCTGTATACAGAATTCTGACCTCCACTCCGCTGAGTGCCTACTCCACTCGTTATTATGATTCCATTCTCTTTGTAAAGAATTAAGAAATATATTATAAAAATTAAATCTGCTTTATATAGTAGATAAAAGAAACATAAAAAGCACTATGTAAATATGCACAATAAATGTTGCATATATAAATTCCTTATTTTTTAATTAAATTAATCGCTTTTATGTATATTTTAATACTTTCCATTATTAAACAGTTGAGGTATATATTTTGTGTAAAAGTTTTAAAATAATAACTATAGAATTTCATATAATTATTACTTTAATTTATTTAAACTTTTACATGTATAAAAAATTTTTTTATATGAAATTCAATCCATTTTTATGGATTTCAAATACAGATTCGGATGGATTGAAAACTTTCAGAGAACTTTTCCAGAGAACGATCCAGCAGATGATTAACACACCAAGATCTGGACTCTGATAATTAATGAACTTTTTCACATATATGTTGTACCCAAACGTATTTATACGTAATAACTTGAGTCATGAAACAACACTTTCCTTTTAAAAGTTGTTTGCGTACATGCATTTGTATTTGTATGTATACTCAGGGGAACACACCCTATATTTCTGTTTTCCCTATAATTCAAGTTTCATTGAAATTGATGACAACCACTTCGGAGCCTGCCCTTGTTAAAACTTATAAAGAATTGCGAAGATACGTTTATTATTCCAGAATCTAACTTTGACGCTTCTTTTATATAATTAATTGATATAATATTATCTCGTTTTTCAAATACTATATTCATTATATACGTAATACGAGAGACCAGTTGGATGTTCTACAGAGGAACCGAAATTGCTCGCCAAAAGCTGAACGACCGAGATATCCAAGATATTATTAAGAATATGTTACACTCTGATACAATTCCAACATCTATGACACCTTCGGCGTCCCCCGTTTAAATACATTAGCAGCATCTTTCATCACGGAGAAAGCACACGGCAACTATTAATGCCACCTATAGAAAATGTATATCCAACTATGAAGTGACAACCAATGGAACTATACTTCGATATACATGAAAAACACTCCCCAGATATTATTGAAAAAATGTTATCCCCGGACACAACTTCAACATCGACAACTTCGGCGCTCCACGCTTAAATACATTAGCAGTATCACGGAGAAAGAACTCGGAAAATATTAATATTACCTTCAGAAATTGAAGGTTAACCCAAGTATTTGCAACCAATAAATCTATATATTGTCTTCTACTTGGATTCTGTCCTCCATTCCGCTGAGTGTTTACTCCTGGCATTCGTTATCATGATTCCATTCTCGTTTCCAAAGAATTAAGAAATATATTATAAAAATTAAATCTGCTTTATATAGTATAATAGTTAAAAGAAACATAAAAAGCACTACGTAAATATGCACAATAAATGTTGCACATATAAATTCTTTATTTTTAATTAATAAATTAATCACTTTTATGTATATCTTATATACATATTAATACGTTTCCATTATTAAACAGTTGAGATATATATTTTGTGTAAAAGTTTTAAAATAATAACTATAGAATTTCATATAATTATTACTTTAATTTATTTAAACTTTTACATGTATAAAATTTTTTTTATATAGAATCCAATCCATTTTTATGGATTTCAAATACGTATTCGGATGGATTGAAAACTTTCAGAGAACTTTCCCAGAGAACGATCCAGCCGATGATTAGCACACCAAGATCCGGACTCTGATAATTATTGAATTGTCTCACATATATGTTGTACCCAAACGTATTGATACATAATAACTTGAAACATCACTTTCCTTTTAAAAGCTCTGTATTTGCGCGTATGTGCATTTGTGTATGTACGTATATTCAGGGGAACACACTCTTTAATTCTGTTTCCCCTATAATTCTAATTTCATTGAAATTGGTGACAACCACTTCGGAGCCTGCCCTTGTTAAAACTTGTAAAGAATTGCGAAGATACGTGTTTTATTATTCTAGAATCTAACTTTGACGCTTCTTTTATATAATTAATTTATATAATATTATATCGTTTTTCAAATACTATATTCATTATATACGTAATACGAGAGACCAATTGGATGTTCTACAGAGGAACCGAAATTGCTCGCCAAAAGCTGAACGACCGAGATATTATTAAGAATACACATATGTTACACTCTGACACAATTCCAACATCTACAACACCTTCAGCGTCCCCCGTTTAAATACGTTAGCAGCATCTTTCATCACGGAGAAAGCACTCGGCAAATATTAATGCCACTTACAAAAAATGGACATCCACCTGTGAAATGACAACCAATGGAACTATATTTCGATATACATGAAAAACACTCCCCAGATATTATTGAAAAAATGTTATCCGCTGACACAACTTCAACATCTTCGGCGCTCCACGCTTAAATACGTTAGTGATATCCGTCATCACGGAGAATGCACTCGGAAAATATTAATGCTACCTTCAGAAATTGAAGGTCAACCCAAGTATTTGTAACCAATAAACCTATATAGTACAGTCTATAAGTACAGTATAAGTACAGTCTTCTGTACTTGAATTCTGATCTTCACTCCACTGAGTGTCTACCTCCTCGCACTCATTATTATGATTTCTTATTCTTCCCCAGACATCGAACTTCTAAATTCAAGGTTGCATTTTCCTATACTACGACAAAATTTCACAACACCAGCAAACGCGACGTCTAGAAAGTCGCGAGCTTCTAGTCGTCTAGTTAAAACTTATAAAAAATTTAATTTATTGCAAGTAATTAGACAAACAGAAAATCAAGTTGAGAACACGAAATTAGAAACTCTTTTGATTCCACTAGTTCCATTTCTCGGCTAAAATTGATTTCATCTCCTCTCGAAATTTCTTACTCTTCAACCTTAAACCCAGATAGTACCACACATGTCAATATTCCGTCAACTTTCCCTGAACCTTCTCCAAATGACCATTCATCTCACATAAATCCTTCCAGCCCATCATCCACTTTCAAACCATTTGAAAATAATCCTTTGTTTCTTCCTCCAATAAAAATTTATATCTCTCACTCGTTTCTCTCTAATTCAAATGATTTAGAAGAATTATTTCCTTCAAATTTAAAACCTTCTATTTTCTTACAATTTTAAATATTCAGAGCTTTCTAGATTCTCCCCTTATCGACAAATTATAATCCTAGACCCTGATATCCAAGAACTTTCTTTTTCCAGAAATTTTGCGTTAATGTTGCGATAAATCTATAACCAATGAAAAATATGAAAAATTGTGTATGTTTTTTGCAGCGTCCCCTTTGAGATAGTACTCGATAGATCATATAATGACATTGTCATTTTATCATCACCCCAATTATCATCCATTAAGAAGGTTTTTGTGGCCGAAAAGTAATGATATTCCAGTGAATTTGACAATCAGTTACCTGATGGCCATAAAGGAGGCCTCAAAGTTCGTCCAGCCAAGCTGTCATAGATCGCTCCTTCGTCATGGATTATTTTCATATATATTTCGTAATTCAATATATAAATATTTCTCTGATAATATTGAAAAAATTAATATTATTCTCTGACACAATATATCAACGCCTTCGGCGCCCCATGCAAATACGACACGATGGCCATGTTATGACATGTAATGACGTAACATGGCCATATTGAGGGATTAACTATGGAGTAACATACTATGGAGTCGGTATAACATTGACTGACAAGGAGACAAGACATAAAGACATAGAGATAGTGTCATCGCTTTTATAAAATGTCAAATAAAAGCCAATCGCTTGGTTGTGTAGACTGCATTCCATTTAAAAAATATGTTGCTACCTTTTAGATCCTGACGATTCAGCTTATGAAGGCGAGATCGGAGAACGATCCAAATAACGAGTTATTTCTATTTCCTGTTAACAATAGTGACAATCATTGATAATATGTTACAGAAACGCCTCGTGTGCGTTATATCCTTGTTGATATGTAAAATTTGTATTGTTTAACCACGTCTAAAATACGATTGAAAAAATGGCCCCTAATTCCCCCCTATCTATATTTCCACAACCTTGAAGAACTCCTTGATTTCCAACCCGCTCAATCTCAAAATTTTCCCGAACTATATGATATAATCCTATTCAGACCCCATCTTCTACCTGTATCTGACAACGAAAATATATCATCATTTCCCTCTACCCTTTATCATACCCATGTTAAATATATTATAAACTATCATAGCGTTTGTCTATTATCGTGTTTCACGTTATTCATTATAACTTATTTAATTTATTACAATCGATTTTATCTTCCGATTACGGACATACTATTTATTATTTTTATTTTTTATTATACAATTTTATCAATTTAACACATTTTCATTAATTTATTTATTATATTGAGTTTTATATGATTATTACACTGATTGACTTTAAGTCTTTTTTGTATACATCTGTTATGTTCGACTGACTGATAATTATTCACGATCGTCTAATCAGATTCTTCACACGATTTTCCAACCGTCTTGTGAACAGCTTTAATTATTATGGAAACAATGCGAAAAAATGTTCTATGTTGAGAAGAAGTCACAACTGTAATTTAAAAATTTTTTGGATTTTCTGATGAATGCTCAATCAAGCAGCCGAAACATATCAAGAGGATAGGTTCGAACATCTAAATTTATGTATTATCATTAAGATACACAGTGCATTCAAACAGTTCCGGGACTACCGCGCGCTAAAATCGGGAAGTGGCGCTATCTCTGCTCCAACGCGCGAACTACTTTCCGCCGACTTCTGGCTAGCTACTGTTAAAATTTCAAACAGCTATCTCGATTCAGTAGCGAGTTTTGGCTGATAGAGTAAAGCTGTGATTTTTTGTCGCGTCACAATTTTAATTATGGAGCAGAGAGCCGCCATCAAATTTTGTTTTAAATTGAAGAAAACTCCAAGTGAAACCCTCGAATTGTTACAAACCGCGTATGGAAATGAATGTCTTAGTCGTAGTAAAGTGTTCGAGTGGTGAAACCAAAATTCGCGCGGTGAAATCGAAAATCAAGACCATGTTGATCACGTTTTTTGACACTCAGGGCATCATCCATAGAGAATTTGTGCCTCCAGGGCAAAAAGTGGATGCGGTCTTCTACAAAAGTGTCCTGGAACGATTATTGGCACGGATACGGCGCGTGCGGCCCAACCAGTACAAATCCGGAGACTGGTTCTTGCTTCATGACAATGCGCCCGCGCACACCGCGATTTTGGTAGCGCAGTTTCTAGCCAAACGGAAGGTGACTGTCATCACCCATCCCCCCTATTCTCCGGACCTCGCCTCGGCAGACTTTTTCTTGTTTCCCAAGCTAAAGAACGCTATGAAAGGGGGCCGTTTTGACGATGTTCCAGACATTCAACGCAATGTGACGCGTATTATGAACTCCATACCAGCTGAGCAGTTTAAACGCGCCTTCCGACACCTCTACGAACGTTCAAAAATTTGTGTGGAAAGAGAAGGCCTATATGTAGAAAACTAATAAATATCTTTTGATTATCTCGTTTTTTCTCTGTTTTAAAAAATAGTCCCGGAACTTTTTGAATGCACTGTGTATATAAAATAATTTTATGCAAGTTCTGCGGTTGGCATCTTTAATACCCTGTAAACTTATGTCATTGTATTTGTAATATAATCAATTGCATTTTCATGTAACACGTTTAAATGTATGATTTTATATTTAGTTTTAATTTTTCTTTTATGTAAACTAAATATATTAGAGTAAATTTATTACTTTTAAACGAATATCTTGGATAAAGAGTGGAGTTAAAATACCTCTCATCTCAGTTCTCACTACCTGAGTTTTCACGTAATCTTGTTCCAAGTCAGAAGGATTAGATTTCCTTGATCCTACAGAAGTAGGATCGTCGATTGTACAGCTCATGGGAAGAGGTGTCATAATGTCCTTTTCAGGGCGTTAATCCATTTTCCAAAATAATAAAAGGTGCGTTCAATTCGTAGAAGTAGAGCATTATAATATAATAGATATTCGCATCCGCCATTTCTAGTCCTTTCCTCACTCTTTGTCTCTTCAACCTTCTCTCTTCTCTCTTCAATTTTCTTAGTTTAGCAGCGGAATGGAGAGAGAACAAGGGATTGAGGAAACGAACAAGAGAGTGAAAAAACTAAAAATAACGGATGCGAATACTCATATTATGGTGCCTTAGTAGAACTCACTTTTATACCTGCGAGGGCATCTGTTCTTCTATAAATGTCCTTCCATACTCTCTTTTTCTCTCACATTCCTTCTCACTCTACTTAACCACACAGCTAACCAGAGTTTGGACGTAACAAAAGCATTTCCTCAACAAAAAATAAAAATTTTCCTCAACATCTCAATATCTTCCTTATTCAAAATATAGAAAGAAATGGAAGATTCCCTTTCTTGAATGTTTGTCATTAAAAACAATACCTTAGGAAATATTGAAATATATTGTTGCAATATTATATTTAATACATAAATACATGAGCTTCACCACGACATGCGCTCCTCGTAAAAAGAAAACGTTCAGGAAGTCTATAAAAAGTTTATAAAAGGCATATGCAAAATGAATTTAGAAATTTCCAAGCTCTTTCTAATGTGCTTTCTAGGCCTCCAAGTATTTTTTGATCATAACTTTATCGTGTGTACCTTGAAATGTGATGCTAAACAGTAATGTTAAAATATTGCATAATTTTGCAACAATATATTTACAATGTTTTTCTAAATATTGCAACAATATCGTAGAATATTGTAGCAATATTTTATTTTAGCACATAGAAATATTGATACAATATTATACAGCAATATTTTACGAAATATTGCAATCTTTCAATGTAAACGTTGCTATAAAGATTTATCTATATGCTGAGTCATACCATCACTCAACATAAAAATAGTCAACAATCAATTTGTTACAAAATTTTGTAAAGTATTTACCATCTCTGACAAAGAATATCTACAGACAGGATTCCTAAAAAGTCTTACCATAAAATAATCACAACAATTAAAGATACATATAAAATGTTCACTAAGTTCGACAAAAATGGACATGAAAATAACCCGCGAATAACTTTTGTATAGTTTTAGAGTTATAAATGAACTAATACATAAAATTTAATATTGCGAAACATAAAATTTTGTTATGTTTAGCTATCTTATTCATTTGTAAAATTTTATCATAAAAATATAAATCAAAACAAATCAATAGAAATTTTATCTTACATTTTTCTTCAACATTTAACATTTTATAAATTTGTAAAATTTTTTTTTACTCCTATCGTTCCATTCGTGTTTTCCTCATTCAATCAATTCTTACTACATAAATTCCAGAGGTTGCGAACGTTACTTCATAAAAGTAACGCGTTACCGTTACTTTTTGTAAAAAGTAATTGATTGCCGTTACCAATTTTAAAAAATAATATGTTACCATTACTTAGGACTTAGAAGATAACGATTCGTTACTTTTTCTTTATTTTATTAATGTACGTTAAAGTAAGATATTAAGTTAAAAAATTACGTTATTTAATAACCAATATTAATCGTGAAATATTAATATTAAAATTAAAAATTTAAGCTAGTCTTATAGTAAGCTTTTCTTTTCATTAAATTCTTTAATAAATCTTCAATAATTCTTTATATATATATATATATATGTGTGTGTATAATACATTTGGATTCACGTTATTGCAAAAATTCCCTATTATCGTTACCATTATAGACAGAAAAAAGCAACAATCGTTACCAAAAAGAAATAGTAAACGACAACGTAACTTAGTAAACGAGAACGGTCCATTTTCATTTTTTGTTTTAGTTAATTGAATTGGAGTACTGCATTTTGTATTCAGAATATTGAATTAAGCAGTATTATTCATAATATATTTATAGAACTGAATTTTTTTTAAATTGAAAGACATAAAAATGTGCTGTTATGCATTTCCTATAAATGAATAAAAATATATTGAGATTGAAAAGGATTCATTTCAATGTTCGCAAATGCGTACTTTTGAAAATCTGAATTTCAATATAATAATGTGATACGTATCCATTTCTCTTTATAATAAAAACAAGTAACGCGTTACTTTCCAATCTTAATAAATTCATATTAGTATATACTCACAGTTTATGTACAATATGCCTCTCTTCCTTAGAGTCTGCATAAACATGACACAAAGTCTTTGTTTACAATTAACATTTGATCAACAAGCTACTTACATGAACTTTTTAGTTTGTTTTTTTTCCAACTTTTAATATGATGGCAGTATGACTACGAATCAGAATAGAAATATAAATCGAAAGTCTCCTCGATGACTTTTTTATGTAACGATTTATCTTTCGATAATGACTAGCATAAAATATGAAATTTTTTTAAGGCCCTCAATCACTGTCCTCTGCATTTCGTAGAGCGCGAGTTAATGGTCGCCGACTGTCCTCATCCGATCCGTATATTACTTCCTCCTCCGAATCATTGAACATCGAGAACGCAGGGCTATCTTTCGTTATCGATGAATCTGTAATAAATGTAACAAAGAAATTATTTCATAATTAGTTCATAATACGAATAATATGATTTCACATATTTGAATTAACGATATAAATTATAAGTGTATTACACAAGAAACGAAAAAACTAAAAAATAAAATTATATTTATGAAATCTTTTTATAATTACTCTTTTCTACAATTATACTTCATAATTGAGGACAGTTAGAGAAAAAAAACCAGTAATAAGGCCAATTATAATAAAAAACGATACAAGTGTAACGTATTTTATAAATTTTTATAAATAACGTTAGTGATGTAAGTACTGAATAAATCTGCATACTCTTTTCATTCAATAAATAAATGTTACTTAGAAATTTTTTAATTTTTTTCTGATTCTTACAAGGAGACTTCACGATGTGATACTAATCGATTTTAACGAAACTCGTTGTAGCAATAGGTATTCACGTCGAGTGTTACTAGGTAAAACGATAATAGTCACTTCTCAAGCGTTTGCGAGAAAATCAAAGTTGAAAATTTCAAAAATTATATAAAAAATAATTTGTGTTTTAAAGAAGAAAATTTGTATTTCTAAAGCAAAAAATTTGTGTTTTTAAAACAGAGAATTTGTTTTTAAAGTAGAGAATTTGTGTTTATAAAACAGAGAATTTGTGTATTCTCAATGTCCTTGATGTGATCACCTCATAAAGTCTCCTTGTTAGTATCTTCATCTTATTTCGTAAAATTTTAAAGTTTAATGCTGCCAATAAGTAAATCTTATATCGAAGATTAAATGCATGGAGTGCAATAATTGTTTCTTCGTAGATACTCACGTTGCCCATAAACCTGCTGCAATGCAGGTGCGTAAACATACGCCATGGTATACAAGTAAAAATTAAGGAGACCGTAAAGAGCCATAAACTGCGCGGATGTGCGGTAATAAGTGGAGAGGCGAGAAGCAAAGCTATCTTCTAATACACCAGCTCCGAATTGACGTGCAGTGACCAAACTGCAGACGCCGGCAACCACCGCAGCAAGCAATGTCAAAAATCGCAGACGTAAATCTGTAAAAAGAATCGTACGCTTAAATAATTGTAGATTATTCGAAAATGAATTAATCCAGTCAATCTAGCATTTTTTGTTGCATGGAATGAGTGTCACGTGATTTTTTAATATGTTATAGGAATCGAGGTCTTAATGCTAATTCCAAGTTTTCGATCTCCTAGGTGTGTGCAAATTTCCGTCATCTTGTAAAAATGACGGCAAAAATCAGTTTTTCGGGAATAATTTTTTTCCTCGATTCTTATAATATATTAAAAATCACGTGACACTCATTCCATGTAACAAACTGCATTTTTACGCTAAATTGACTATACTAAAAGTCTTAAGATCAATTTATGATTGAGAAGATTCTGTATATAAAGCAATATAAAAATGAATATAATAAAATTAATAATGAATATAATAAATGTCTTTCGTTTTGCATCGCTTCGTTTCGCTTAAAATAAATAAATAACACGCGGTGAATAATAGTTTACTATAAGATTTTTTTTATAAAAATCATCTACTGCCAGCTCAATTTTGAAATATTATTTATATACCTATAAAAACAAGATGTCCCAAAATTCGCAAATCAAAATATCACAGCAAGACAATTCTCGAAAAAATAAAACAAAAATATTCATCATTTGTCCGAATAATTTTTGAGACATATATTTTGGTTAAAAATTGGCTAAATAGATATACAATTATATTTAAATTCCTCAAATTGCACGTCAATGTTAATAATTATGATCACATACTTTACGTGCTCATAAATATTAGACAAAAGAATGGCTGTATTCAACACAAAAAGCAGCTTTACAACTATTATAAAATTCTCTAATAGTTGGTTCTTAATTCCTCGCTGGAATTAAGTATAACCTTAAGAATATATAAGAATCTTCAACAGCTTTTTCAACTGTACGCAAATATTATGTATATTCCACCCAAATAATATTGTATATTCTATTAGTCATAATTAAGAAATATGCTTACCGAAGTATGGCATAGATCGTAGTTCGCTATATGCTCTTAATATAAGAAGCAACAGATACGCGATGTAGAAACCACCCACCGTGAAGAAGAATACCTTGAAGCCCTGGAAACAGAAGTATATGTTAAGAAGTACAGATTTAACACATCTTTTATATATCTTTTTCATTATAAAAAAAAAAGTGATCGTATATTGATCGTTTCTCTATTGCGATATCACATCTTTTTGTCGCTCTTCTTTAATAGAGACTAGTTTCGATCTCTATACCACTTTCAATACGATGCCAAATAAAGATCAAGAACCGGTAATCTTGAAGTATAATGTGAGAACTACTGACCGTTGAGAAATTATCTATATCAGTATCGAACTGCGATCGAATCTGTGCGTACAAGAAGAAAAGAGTTGCAAGTACATTAAATGTATGGAAACAGTAAGCGTTTGATAACAGTTACAGTAAAATTATCTTTGGCTTATCCATCTGTAAACATGAGACAATTCAGTGAGTATTTATCCTTAACTCTTTTTCAATTTTTTCTTTGAGGAAAGATATTTAAATCAGTAAATTTTTTAATCTTGATATATAAAAGTTAATAAAAATAAAATATTATATAATATATTATAATTTGTGCAATGCTATTATTTAGACATATATTTAGACATATAATATATTTTAAATTTATATATTTTAAGTAAATATAAAACATTTTTTTTTTAAATAAAAAATATTATATATATATATATATATTCTTTTCTTCCGCATAGAATTATAAAAAGATATTAAAATAAAATAGCGAAATATTTTACATTAATTCAGTAATTGCTCTGAATTTTTTTTTCTTTCTCAAAATGAAGAGAACTAACTTATATTACTGCTCTGCTTAATCGTTTGATTAACAAGTTGAATCATTTGTATCAACAAATAAACAGCTGTTTACTCAATTAGCGATTGGTATTATTATACTACAAACTTCGCTAAAGATCAGCGGATTGTACACGATCGTCGAATGTCCGATGGAATTACAAAAAGACATTGAGAAATACAGCAAGCCGAAGCCACTGCAAATAAGCTGCACAATGCAACTCTTGTGTCCGCCGAAAGATTCGACAAATCACGAGAATTGTGATCGAGATTACCAGATGCATGAGAATGACCCTGACGTCAGGACGTTATGCGAAGTGAAGCTTAAGATCAATGTCATGAGAAGCATAAGCACAATTAAAATAGAAGAGAAAAATCCGTGCTCTGGTTTTTCATACGACGAACATCCAGTATTGCTACCTCATTCAACTAACTGTAGCTTGGTAAGTTTTCTCTTCTGGTAGAACAGAACCAAATGAATTGTAAAAAATCGATTGTGACTGCCTCATTTTTTATTATATTATCAATGTTCTAATATCTTTTATAAATTTCGCTCTTTCCTCTTGATTATAGAGACTACAGAGATTTATCTGTGATATTCCAAATATTGGATTCCCTCGTATATAGAGAATATAATTTTATAATTTTAGTTCTACAAATGCAACTGGGGCAAGCCAATGCTCTTCAGGTGTCCAGAAGGAATGCATTTCAACTCCGATTTCCAGGTGTGCACCTGGCCCTGGCAAGGCGGTTGCAACTCATCCAGAATCGTTTGCCCTCGACCGTTTCCACAATGTCCAATTCATTATTCGGATCCGCTGTTACTACCACATCCCTTTTTGTGTGATCGATTCTATCAGTGTAATTGGGGAATGCTTCGATTGCAAATGTGTCCTACCGGATTACACTTTGACCCACATCTTAAGGTATGCAATTGGCCTTACAATTCGAATTGTCAGAGTTGCTGAGATCGTAAGGAAAAACATGGTGCATTGTTTTTTAAATTAATCCTTGAAGTTTTAAAAATAAAAAAAATTCGATCATGATCTATGTGTTTGTCAAAAAAGGATAAAGGAAATAAGAAGGCATTTTTATACATTAACATAATAAACATTAGTATATTTTTAGTAATGTATTGTAATGATCTATAAATGAATTAATATTCTATTGTAATAATTTATATTAATAAGCACGTTCAACTTACGTAATAATTCGATGTATCAAGAACATAATTATAAGTGGGGTCCTCCAATTCGGTGCAACGGAGCCACGTAGCAAGAGTCAATGCCGCACCCCATAACATACCAACAACTAAGAGCTTCGGCAAATAAAATGTGATGAGCCGTCTCTCGTTCTAAACAAATTAATTAATTGTAAAACTCTTATAAGATAACAGAATATAAGATATAAGATTATGCAATTTAAAATAAAATATATTAATATTAAAAATAAAAAGTATATTCTTTTATTTTATTTCTTTAACAAAAATGTGATTTCAAATGTTAATACTCTATTAGTAATAAATAAATAATATATAATGAATTGATCAACTAATTTTCTATCATTATAATCTTGTCATTAGAATTATCAATCAATATTTCTCAATTTTTTACGATACCTGTCTAAGGCCATGATAGACACAAAGCCAGAACATAAGGATAGCGCACAAAAAAGTTGTTTGCAGGATTGCATCCAGCATTCCGGGTACCCAGGAATTCACCAAGAACGTCATAGGAAATAGTGGATCTTTAATATAAATTCAATAAAATGTTTAATTTAAATTCAATAAAACGTCGATACATGTATACTGATAAAAAATATCTGAATCTGGAAAACTTACTATTGTACAGAATCAGTAATGGAAGAAGTATAGAGATCCATTTTTGCTCTATCGACCAATCGTGCAGTGGATACTTTCTAAGCGAATGGCCGAACCAGCACTGAAAGCAATACATTTTTCCTTTCGTTTTCTAGAACAGACTCTAGATATTCGCGGAAAAAAACGAGTCAAATTAAAAAGCAATAGAGAGGAATCCATTTTATGAAATTTTCGATCATCGAAATCGCAGGGATTAGGAATAGTTAATTAATTAGCAAAATATATTTATTGTATTCAATTTGTTACTCGAAATCGACACGATACAATGAGTTAAATTTTTTTATAATATTTACTCTTAAAATAATATAATAGAAATAAAATTACGCATCGTTTTAAAACTAATCTTTAATTTCGATCAATCATCTAATCTATTGTTTGTTCAATTTCGCAGAAACGAAAAACCTTCGACTCGTTTTAATCTAGCTTTTACATCATTATCATAGCGGTCACGGATTACCATTACTCCAAACGTGGTCAACAAGAAGATCAGTCGGAACCAGATTTCTATTTGCGTGAATGCTGGATTGTAGTTCTTGAACTGTGAACAGGAAAAAATAGGAGAAACGTAAAGAAAAGATCGAGACACTCGAATCTCGGAATTATCGTATCCAAACGAATGTGATCATTTCATGCAGTGCTTACTGACGTAGAATGTGAGTTCTCGTATCGTGTATCGTTGATGGAAGCTCTCGAGTCCATGGAAGCGGACAGTAATTATATAGTAGCTATAATCGAGGAATCCTAGGTGGGCGACAACCAATTCCTCGCAGGATTGCCTTTCGCACTTCAAATGTCTGGTTCTAGAAAATAATAACAGTCGTAATTTCGTATATTATTGCTGGATCACGAGAGATCTATCTGCATTAATTTATGCATTTCACTCAATAATGTAATATAAACTCTATTTTTTAATGATTTTTTAATGAGTTTTTATTGATCGTCTATTATTAAAGCAATAAATGTATAGTTAATAAAAAAATCTTTTTTATTAATTACAATTCTCGTTTTATGTTTTAAATTAAATTAAAATTTCGAGAACGCAATTTTTATTGCATCTTTACCGATTATGTCCACCCTCTGGAGGTAGTACGGACACGAGCTTGCGATCAGCAGTGATACCATCTATGGAGACGCTAACTTGAAATCCTTTATCGTACCTCTCATCTACAAATTATTATTCATAAATAACATTCAAACATAACAAAGCTGTAAAATAAAGATAGAATAAATATAAATAAAGTAAATAATCTAAAATAAAATACAGATATATGATGCATGTATATCTGGATTTTTGTTATCTCAATCATAGTCCTAAGAACTTTAATATTAAAAAATGAAAAAATTTGTTTCTTTAATCTATTTTCTTTTTTACTGAATACATTTATATAAAAGAAAAGATTATTTTTAAATTGATACCGAGAATGATTATCATAACATCTAAATAAAGAAATAAACATCTTTATTGTCTAACAAAATTTACGTTCCATAAATGCTTTTCTCTATATTATCAGCTCAAATGATCAGAAATTACACGGTACCATCATTATTCGATGTCGATAACTTGGCAATCACCCATAATTGCTGGCTATACGTGGACAATAAAGGTGTCTTCATGATGAATGGACCAGTGGCCATTTCGCTACCGTTCAAATGTGCTTTCTGTTCGCTAGTCGACGTTATAGGCGGTCCTTTAAAAACATTAATACAACGATATCTCTCAGTATATTTGATGAGGTTAATGATAGTAGTGCCGTCGATTTTTTTTTTACTTCGAAGTAAGCGGTAAATTATTGCGGTGATACTCACCGGCGAGGCCGATAAAAATTGCCAATCCGAAACACGCAAAAAAGGCAACAAATACCATCACAAATTCCCTTTTATGCATCGAGTACAAACGCATCTGCACGGATCTATAGGCCAAATGTATGACAGTTCAAATTAACAATATACTGATGCATACAAATTGTTATTATGTGTATACAAATTCACACAAATTAACAGTGAACATATTTATTATTTATTAATAATAAAAAGAGCATATTCTATCTTTTATATATACAGAGTGTTTTTTAAATAACGGACACTAATTACGTAGTCCTATTCCTGATTAAAAATTGAGTCGAAAAGTTCTCTACAATTTTACAATTTTCGCAATGATTAACGAAATATTATAGCGAATTCGACAGACTGCGGATTGAGTGCGAACTTTTTCAATGCCATGCATTCAGCGTAATTAGTTATTTAAGAAACACCCTGTATAAATACAAATAATTATAAAATTGTCAATTTTAAAAAGTCTATTCACTTTTTTTCTATAATTCCTCTACTCGTTTATTAATAGAAAAGAAAAGAAATGGATTAGAATTGAGATATTTTTAGTAAAGTTATTATTTAATGAAACAGCTTTTGTGTCGTAATTTTTTATTATTATTTAATCTTCATTTTTTAAGCGATCTTCCAAAAAGATCACGTACCTTTCGCAGCGATCATGATGATAAGCCGGCGCAATGTATTTGTTAAATTCGCTAAAAAGGTCACTAAACTGCGACAATGCGTTTCTGACTTTGAGATTCCAACCAGCAGATGGAAGATGATACGAGTATCCTAATCCGGGTCCGTCCATTCTTTAAGAATACTTTTCCTACATTTTAACATACCGATTGTATGATTTCTTTTATTTCACAGCCAAAAAATTCAATAATTACATTCAATAAAATATACGTAATACGACTTGATTTTTATATATTATATTTTATATGTTTCTGTATCAATGTATTAATATATATTTATTAATATATATTTGAGTATTAATTTTTTTTAGAGCACAAATATATTTTGTAAAGCTTACAGAAAATATAAATTCGACATATTATAGGAAAACACTCTACGAAATTTCAGAAAATTATTTCTAAATATTAATGAACATATACTCTATAAATACACACACGCGCGCGCGCATGCAATATTCCTAGAATATTATATAAATATTATTTATCTTTTTTAATATTCATATGACATTCTAAAAATATTTGTATCTTAATTGAGCAAGTATAATATATCATAACTTCAAGTAAAAATCGTGAAAATATTAAAAAAGAAAAAATACAAAGATTTACAACAATTTGAATATATCTGTGGGCGTGTTAATTATCGTGCAGTTTCCTTTTTATAAAAAGTTTTACTTACATCGAGAATATTTTACTTTATGAACATAAATGACTTAAATGAAGCCAAAATATCTTTTAACTTCGAAATTTAAGCTCTTCATAAAAAAAGGATAAATTTTAGTCGCGTTCAGCAGAGAAAGCAGTAACTGTTATAAAATTCTTTATATGATTTAATTTATATATTTAGATCTAAGGAATTGAGCAAAATCAATATTAAAGAATTTTACAACAGTCCAAAGCTGCTTTCTCTGCTGAACGCAGCCATTATTTCATCTAATTTGTCCGCGCAATATTAAAACAAGAAAATTCAACAAAGAGAAGATACATGTTACTTTAATACTTTAGATACGAGGAAAATCCATTTTTTAATCAAGAATTTTTTTCTTCATCAATATTTATTAAAATGAAATATTATATTATTCAATAAATATTGATAAAGCGAAATACGCTTCTAAATGTTGGATTTGCGACGCGTACGATGCGTTAGATGTAAACGGGAAACTTACCTTCCACTTTATTGCGTGTAATGGACACTACTTCTACCTGCAGTCTTGAAGAAAATACTTGGTGTTTGCATAATGCATACAGTTCACGAGCGATTTCATGGGTGGGATGCTGCGTCCGGCACGGAAGACGGTGAGAAGGATTCTCGGCGATACGTTCGTTTCGCGTTTCCAACCGGAGCTAAAATATGGGAGTGACTGCACAAGCGTACTGCGTACGACGTACCCTGACGCTGGCTCTATTGATTTTTCATCACATCCCACGGAACAGGGGTTGCTAATATTGGAGAGGGTGGGAGACAATCGATATATTAAATAAGTAATGTCAGGTATATTCATGTAGCTAGATATCGGGATTCGATATTGCGCGTTATACATGTCGCAATAAATTGTCATATAGCAATGAGTCTTTTACTGAAATAATCAAACTTAATTACATATATTGAATTAGGGAAAAAGTTCCTTTACAAGTTGATAAAAATTTTTTTAGCAACCCATATATTCTATTTTTTTTAAATTTGCAATTACATCATTTGATCGAGCAACGTTTCGGCTTTGAGAATCTGTATTTTTAATTGTGATACAATTTTTAACGGAGTTACGAGCAATAAAGTCTGAATGTTCCTCTTTACTTAATCCGCGAGCAACTCAGGAACAAACCGTTCACGATAGAGTCGAAAATTTGCTCAAATTTTTTTGGGCACGCTACAAAGTGAAAAGAAAATTTTTCATTTTTTTCAGCTCGTTTTCTATATGTAAAAATTACAAAACTCACATAAATTAAAAAAATATAGTAACCATTCGAAAGTAGAGATTTCAAGTTTTAAAATCCTTTTTTTAATTTTAAATTTTGATTATTTTTAACAAAGATATTGAAAAAGGTTTTTTTACCAACTTGTAAAGATACTTTTTCCCTAACCCAATATTTATGATATATTCTGATTATACAGGGTGTTTGATAATTCTGCCGGCAACACTCGTAGGTAGGTAGAGCGGACTAAACTGAATCGAAAAATCCTCTACTATTTTGCAAATACTATTTTCGCAATAGTTACCAAAATATTTACTAAAAATCACTGAATATTGGTTTTTAATAATTGTTTACTCAAATACTATCTACTGTCAGCAGAATTATCAAATACTCTGTATATTCAATTGGATAAGATATATAGCGAATAGGTGATAAAAGGATTAAGAAATAAAAGCAATTTTTTTTTAGATTAGAAAAATAATTTAATATTACTTATATATAATCTATAATATGAAAAAGCACTTAAATATTCAACATTTAAAAGCATTGTCAATAGCAATTAATTAATGTTTAAAAATATTTTGCTATAATTATTATCTATTTATTAACAAATGTACAAAATCTCTATTGTTGACAAGGCTGTTTAACTGTGGCTTACGGCTCATTGGAAATATTTTAATCCCAATACTTGATCTTGCCATCCCAGCCAGCAGTAGCAAGTCTAGAAGGCTCATGTGGATGCCACAATACATCAATGCACACTCCATCATGCGCTTTCCATTTTTTGTATAACTTTGTCGTTTTCCAGTCCCATATGTAACATTTACCATCTGCATCGCCCGATACCAAATAACTGAAATAAGAGAATACGTATAATACTACTGAAAATTTCTTATAAAAATAATCAAGTTTTATAAATATTATTACAAATTTATTTCATTAAAAAAAGCGCACACTTTTTTAATATAAATAAATTACCTCATGTCTGGTGAAAAGTCTAAACCGCAAGCATATCCCGCAACCATATGCCCTGTGAAGGTCTTCTTTCGATTCATTTTGAATCTATTTAACGCAGAAAATATAACGATCTTATTATCCATACTTTGACAAGCGAGCCATTTTTGATTTCGTGACGGTGTTACCGCCGGCATAGAATGCATGGATGGATCAGCTATGTATTTCATATCCACAGGAATGTCCCTATAAAAGAAAATTTATTGTTAATAATAGATCCATTTTTCGGAAATAATTTTTTATGCATAAATCATTAATGGATTCATACCATTCCCAAACTCGGAGACTTTTATCATCACTGGTTGTAACAAATCGTCTATTTTCGTCAACAAATGTGATAGTATTCACAGCACCCAAGTGTCTATCATATTCTTGTGTTATTTCGCCAGATCGTATATCCCACTACAACAGATATTAAATTATTAATATTTAAATAAATTATATATTACTAAATAATGCGTTGTGTTTTTATACTGGTGTTACACTTTTATTACCAAGAATAAGATCATTTTTATGCATTTCACATCAGAAATAGAATAGAAATCTTAAATTTTATTAATACACTATTTTCGATAAATTAATTTTTTTACTTACACAAATAATCTTTTTATCACTGGTACCAGCTACAAAGAGATGCTGTTTATCTGGATCAGGATTAAACTTGGCACAATATGGAATTTTCCTACTCGTAAAGCGACTAATACAAGCTCCCGTTTCTGTGTCCCAAAGTTTTACATAGCGATCATAAGCCGCTGATAAAAATCGCTTCCCGTCATTATCAAAACTTATGTCTCGTACAGCTTGTCGATGTCCATAGTACGTACGAACGCATCTTCTGTCTTTATATACTTCCCACAACTATACAATAAGACATATTAGTGATATTTTTATATATAAATAATACGTAACATAGATTAAATTAAAATAATCGTTATGTCGAATACCTTTACTCGACAATCCATACTGCAAGACAATAATAAATGCGCTGTACGTGGGAACCATCGAATTTGCGAGATGCCTTTTGTGTGGCCTTCCCACGTGTGAATTTGTGCCTTTGGTAAGAAGCAACGATCGGGTGGTGATTCTGATCTGAGATTCACGCCAACATCCTGAGGCGCATGTAAGAATGAGCGTCCCTGATAATCCACACTATCTTTGACTGCAATGTAAATTAAATATTATAAGTACACATTTTAAAACAATATTCATATTGATTAAATGTTATCTTAATAAAACTAGATAATTAAATTCTAAAAGCTATTTTTATAAGAGACAACTTTGTTACTAATATATACATTAATATATTTGTAATATATATGAGGCATATATAAAGACATTACTATGTAATACTGTCTTCTCTTCAAGTGGTTTCTCCTCTGTCTGTTTTCCTCGTTTATTTCGTTTGGCTAAGATTTCTTCCAATTCAGCGGCTTCTTCATCACTTGGCTTAACTACTCGTTTCTCATCAATGTAACCACCCCAAGGACCCAAAAAACCTTCTATATCTGATGGATTGTTATTTCTATGTCTCTTTCGTTTGTCTGAAGGTCTCAGAGTAGTATTTTCGAAAACAGTCTTACCACCTGATTCTTCTGCAGCTTCCGTTGCACCAATCATAATTCTACCTTCCTCTGCACTACCGTCCACAGTTGGATCAAGTGCATACCCTAATAACAAAAATTTAAGACATATTAATTAAAACTTCAACATTAAATTTATTTGATTTAAGCTCAAATATCTCAAATATTCAGATATAAATAAATATATTTTGCTTGATTATAGGAGTTATAGAGTAAAAATAGTTTCGAGAATCCAGATTTCGTTGAGATAAAAAAATATTAATCATCAATTGTATATTATATTATATGTACCATAACTGGCAAATGTTCTCCTCTGATTTTCAAACTGAAATTCACTTATATGCGCGCGTTCTACATATCCAGACAGTATATTTTTCACTGCGCGCTGCTGCTGTGTTTTAAATGGATTTTCTGGTCCTATCTCAGGTCCAAAAAGTTCCTCATACTTCGGATTATGTGCAACTTCCGTTGCAGTCGGATCTACGTGTTTTACACACAATTCTGTTCCCTAAATAATATCAAGTGACTATTTATTTCTTCTTCATCAAAAAAAGTAAAAATATTTATATAGTGCGGATAATAATAGTGAGTGCTTTCTATTTAGACACAAGTTGACACAAATTATTATTATATTATATTATATTATATTATTATTATTATATTATATAATTATTATTATATTATTCTATCTTTCTTGGTATTCAGCGAATAATGAAGATAGAACGATAAATGGCAAGCACTCATTACACCGTCATTCATAACCTTAAAAACGACAATTAAAAACGGAGCAAACGCGTGTAAATACTTACAGTAGGTATGACTTCTGGGGCCGAACAAATTTGGAGATTAGTCGTGAATTTGTCACCGGGAAACGTGGGTGCGAAATCGACGTTTTCAGTCTCACTACTTTCATCGCTGCTACCATAATCTTTTAGTGCAAGCATAGTTCCATATATCAAGATTTATTTCATATAAACGTTATATTATCTATTTTATCAAATCAACTGTCTTCAGCTAACAATTTCTTTTTTGTATTTTATATATACATGTATATATATAAAAAATCACGTTCTTTCATTAAATTCTTTCACAAAAGATACAAATATCAGCAAACAGTGGCAAACAGAAGAAAGAACATGTTCAAAATTGCTTTATGAAACTCGTTTACTAGTGCCCCAGCCTTGTGAACACGGAACTACGTAACCACAGATATTTCCATGGGTAACACTGTTTTCGACCATCAGTAAAAAAGAGTTCTGATAATATCGCTCTGATAATATCCTCCATAGTCCATCATCGCCACTCGCTAATTCCGATCGATTGTCTTCAATCTTTTCTTTACAATTTTATAAAATAAGGTAACTTTAGAATTAAAAATGAATTATTGTTCAGTGATTTTAATACTCGAATAAATAATTTTTTTATATCAAATTTCATCTAAATATTCATTATTCGTGATTGATGATTTAAAAAGAAATCCGATTTGAATATTAATAATTTTTTAATGTTAACATTAAATTATTACTACATTTCAAATAAATTAAATTTAAACGCACTAAGAGCTCATATGGTATAAAAATTAACATATCGCCATTCATCACATTTTCATTGCAAAATTAATTATTGGATCAAGATATATGGGTCATCTAAAAAGTATCCGCGGTTTTTTGTCACTAGATGTGTGTTGATGGTCATATATCTAGTGACAAAGTACCGCGGATATTTTTTAGATGACCCAATATTTATTAATATTAATATATTCTATCAAAAATAATTGTGACAATATTTTTCGCGAAAAACGCGTATTCCAGCTAATGTAAGATATTCTCGTTGCATATTGTCTAATAAATTTTTTTAATTCATATGTTGATACGAGAAGAGTCTTTTGCCACTATTTATCGACTATATCGGTTCATTGAGTTCATTCCTCTGTGTGACACGCTAACCGCATTCGCTGCAATTCGAACACTATAAATTGCTGCGAACAGAAACAGTGCGAAGCGAACGCACGTCATTCATGCGCAAACTCGCGAGCACATATGACACGTTTTCTCGCTCGCGGCGGAGTAGCCGCGAGCTGTCCTGGGATTTAAATGCATGTCAGTAGTAATAATCGCGTGAAACGTAACGCGCGAGTGGGCGTGAGTGATCCGCTGTCACGTATGAGGTCCCGCAAACGACGAAAGTCACACAGCAATGTGAGTACGGGAACCCGTAACGGATGTCGATGTGAACTAGCTGATGTGAACGGATATCTCCGGTTCGGGAAAGAATATCCCATGACTTCCACCGTAGCTTTGAGATTATTGGGACATCGCTCTCTACGATCTTTCCGTCGCGATCCGGATCTCGAAGTCGTTCCTCTCTAAGAAAATAAGGAGACAAGACACGTTCGGCCGGTGGGCGGATTGAATCGCTTTTATCCGGAAACATCATTCCCTAACGATAATGACTCATTGTACAGCGACTTGCAAGATCCCACATGTTAATTTTAGTCGCAGATTTTATTCTAGTAAATCGGAAGATTTGAAAATTATGTTTTCTTTAGTTTAATACTTCATTTTCCTTCACAGATGCTGCTATGTTGAAGAGGACCACAAAGTTAACAAATTTTGCCACAGATAATGTAATGTTATGATAATATTTGTATCTTTTCAATATATTCTTGTACTGTCAAGATGCACTTTTCCATACCAGATACTCAGGAATTTATAGATAGTGCTGGGAACACGTATATCGTAAGTGATATAATTGTTTGTTATTTATTATATTATATTGTGTGCTTAATTATTTCTAGAATAAAAATTTATTATAAAAATAATTAATTAATTTATAGATTTATGTAATAATATCTCATGAAATTATAGGGATATAATATTCATATCAATGGATTATTTCATTGTACTGCAAGATACAAACAACTATACAATCTGCACGTACAATTGTCAAAAGACCTAGACATGTTGTTACCTATATTTCCTCCAAAGAAATTCTTTCCTTTGACTGCTACACAGCAAGAAGAACGGCGGCTGGCTTTAGAGAAATATATTCAGTCCATTGGGCAAAATATAGCCATCAATAACTCGGAAATATTAAATGGATTTTTATTGAGTGCTCAACAAGAAAGTGTAAATGGCCTGTCCGAGCAAGAAATTTTAGATATATTTCTTATGAGTGGATCTAAAATTTCATTAAATATTTCGCCAGAAGAGCATTCTGGTAAAGTTTTAAAGGTATACTATTTGCATAATTAATATACATAAAAAAAGGTAACTTTACATAAATATGACAATTATTAAAATACTTTCTTTTCTATAGAGGGTATACAAACATATAAAGTTAGCAGAAAAATATCATTTTCATTTTGCATTGTTTATTATTACACAAGACGAGTCATCCGGTAGTATCAAAAGTAAGTATATATACTTTTATAGTTTAGTGTAATATATTTACATATTTTGTTTTCTGTTTTAATATATGTATTTTATTATATATTTATTTTTTTTTATCAGTACTGCGAAAACTACAAAATTTTGAATCACCATTTATAACGTACAAATATATGAGTTCTACGAATACGCGAATTGTTCTCAGAAAAAATTATTGGGATACAGCATATGATGTTGAGTTATTGAACGATCCGGTAACATTAAATTTACTATACATTCAAGCGGCTGTGGAAATTCGCAGCAGTTGGATTCCAATTACGAAGGAGGTACAGCATCAATTGGAAAATCTGCAAAAATCTGAGAGTAAAAAAGAGGTACGTTCATTGTGAAAGGCAAATAATATCCTTCAAATAATATCTAAGTAATTTATGATGTTATCTTCATTATTTCAGTACCTGAATGTAGTCCGTCTCTTGAAGTACTATGGCTACATACAATTTGCACCATGTTACTGTGATTATCCCGAACGTAGCTCGAAAGTATTGCTTGCTATAGGTGAAAATGAATTGAATTTACGTGTATTATCGTCTGAAGAGCATGAAATTGCGTTTAAAGTATCACGAATGCGATGCTGGCGTATAACTACTATACAAAATGTGAGTGTTATGAATGTTTTAGAAAGTGGAAAGTTTATTTAGATTGTCAATAACATTTATTAATGAATATATCTAGGGAACGGAGCATTATAAAGATAATAACGAGTGCAATTTGGAATTATCCTTCGAATATCTGATTGCTAGAAATGAATTGCAATGGATTACAATTGTGTCCGAACAAGCGATTTTAATGTCTGTTTGTCTACAAGCTATGATTGATGAGTTGTTGCAGAAATGTGTAGTTGGGAGTAAAACTCAGGTTGTTACATAAACTGTTTTAAATTACGTAAATACTGTCAAGTTTCTTCATCCATAAATGTATGATTTATAGACAGAGTCTGGAAAATCGTGGACGTATATTATGAGGGACGGCCAAAGTCGTACCATCACAGGATCGCCGTTGCAAGAATGTGTGAATAATAATCATTCTAAATCGGGACCAATTATAAAAAAACTTGCTAACAAATGGTCGGCTGTGACATCAAAAAAATCAGATGATTCACGAAGTGTTATTGACAAAACTCAAACAACTGATCTTGATGTCATGGAAAACAATGTTTTTCATATGATAGGAGATGACGATTTATGAGCCAAATAAATTTTAAAGATTGACGTGAAAGCAGTAATAAAAAGTAACAGGATATGCCTTATTAAAATATAAAAAATATATATATTTTAAGATATTTTACAAATCGTTAAAATACTCTTTCCAATTAAAAAATTAACGGTACGGGTATTCAAGATTTTGTTGAATGATGCGTGCTTAGTGTGTTTTGTATGTGATTAAAATGCATTTATATTTATTGATAACTTTTTATAAAACATTCTTTATACATTTTTATATACCGTCCAATTTCAGTGATAACCGATCTGATATAAACTGGAAATAAACTTGCATCAAAACTTTATATACAAAAAATACTTGTGCACGAAGTACTTAATAATAGGATTAGTATTAATAATACGTTTGTATCATTAATAAAAAAAATCAAACTAAAGAGATCAAACGCGCATAGTTTGTATAATGTTTTATTATAATTAAACAAACTGATTGAAAAGGCAGCATGTTAATATTTGCTTTAGTTATTATTTAAACAAAACTATTAATAATTCTCGCTTCGATATTAAACAGCAATCGTTCTATATGTTGTTACATTCTATTATCAGACTATATTTTTCACTAAATCATTCACTCGGAAAACATACTTCTGTCTTCAGTCTCTATATTTCAGCCAAACACTGTAATAGATTATACAATACACAATACGAATGTAAAATCATGGAGTTATAAAATTGTCGTGATGATTAGATATGAATACAAAGCCATATTTTCAAGTGGCAAAATAAAAACGAATTATTATGGATTTATTGCCCTATAAAATATATAACTATAAATCTGTATTGAAAAGTGATTGCGAGCTAAGGCTAAATGACTGACAATCGTGTAGAAAATGCATTAGTGTACTTCTTTGTGACATTTTTTTATAAATTTTTACTGTTTTACTCTTAGAATAGATAGCGCAGAACATTATGAACATACATCGTAAGCTCAAGAAAGATTTTTATAACAGCATAAAATGTAGAAATATAAAGTTTGTAAAGCTATAATTTTATGTAAGAATGTAAAGAATTTACAAACATTTTCATGTTCATATTGTATATGAATTATAAAATGAGAGTATAATAAAATCACAATTTTAACAAATATACAAATAATGGAACGAATACGACCATTCAAATTATTTAAAAGGATTTCTAAAAAAAAATATATACAGTTTACATATTGCATTTTGTATATAAAACGATATTGGAGCATAATTTTATTTGTAAAACAATTTCATTATTTTTTCTTTAAAAATCTTATTAATATTATACTTCTGTTTACGAGTATCAAGATTATGAATAATATATGCTTCAAATTCGGACCTTATTTCATTGACAATGTGCAACCTTCTATATCAAAAATATGTTATTCTGTATTATTTTCTAAAAGAAAATTGAAGATCAATTCTGGCTATAGCGCATTTAAGTATAGCTCTATTTTCACTACTTGCAAAATAGCCCAGACGTCAGCAAGGAATTATTCTTCCACTATGATTATTCGCCATATGTATTAATGGCACTTACAAATATATTTATTTTGTAACGATCACAAAAAAATATGCGGTCAAAAATTTTTAGTGCTTTATACATAAAATAATTATTGTTAAGGCATTACCCCATACGAACTTTTTATATTATTCTAAAAATATCATTATTGTTAGTGAAATCTGATAAATTTCAGTTTCAACAATTTTCATATCGTGACAAAGTAAATTAGAGCATACTGGAGAATACTTTCTAATATATAGTGCGCGGAAGACTCTAATACTAGTAAATTCATTTATGAAATATCTCATAGAATGCGGCATCATTTTTTCGTCATGGTGCTGCATACCGAAGAACACTATTCATTACTTTAGAATTGCGATCATATTGGTGTTGGACATGTTTGCAATTTGAAAAGTAAATATAATCATTTAGAGAATTAATATAAACTAAAGTTAGTGGTTAGTATTAGTAAACGAATGAGAGTAGAGAGTCTATCTATGGCAGTAGAATAAAAAGTAAATTAAATCTTACAGCCTTGTTCGCTTATTTCAAACTGTCATGATTAAATAGAGCATTCACACTCAAGAAACTGCTTAGCTGTTTAAGTGCATTTTACATGAATTAATGATCTTTTTTATATTCTGGATAAAATGGCATTATAAATGACTAGCGTAGCACGATACGAAATACCGATTTCTTTTCAAGTAAATATAAAATTTCTTTCTCGATAAAAATGACTGTAATTATGATGCATTTATCTCTGCACTCCTATTGCATTTCTTTTTATTTTCTAATGACCCTAGAGGAGTCTCTCAGAATATTCCTACAAGAATAGGATATATTTAACAGTAAATGTAGGTAAACATAATACAAAAATTAAGTATTGTGATTGTTTCTTCACCTAAATCACGTAAAATTTACATTGATGACGTAAGGCTATTAGCTATTACTCTAATACCCTAGAATTCATAAAGAAAAGCAACATTGTGATTTGCGAGTAAACAGGAAACCACAATCGCTAAACGTTTGTCCATTTATGAGGTAAAATATTCACGGTGTGGGAACAATGTTCTTTTCTTTGATGAAGCCAGAGATGATGCGAATAAAATCTATTCATTTATACAACTGTACACCCTTTGTCTATTCGTCATCACTTATTCGCGTAAAGGAGGACTGTTAGAAGTTCTGTTGACGTTTCCGCTTAGTGTCAATGGCATCCAGAATAGGCTGTCTTTTCGTTTGATATCTTTTTCTCAGCTCGTCGATCTCTCGCTCCATTTCCGCGTCCAGATTAGCCATTCGTTGTTGTAGTTCCTCGTAAGAGAGAAACTTCAACTGCAGGATACGGCTTCTCTATATATTCAAGTTATCGTTTTTTTATAATGCCTGAAGTGGCATTATTCCAAATAATTTGATACACAGAATGTGAATTGTACACAGAATGTGTATTGTTATTATAAAATGAAAAGTAATAAATCACTTTCTCCCATTACATCAATAATTAGAAACATATCGCGTAAATCAATTATATAAATTCTTAAAATAAGAATGTTGGAAAAAATTTTACTCACAAAGTCAAAATCACGTTCCGTGAAAACATTTTGAAACTTTGATATATTGTTATATGGCTGTTCCGGCACGGGATGAGAGATCTGATTCTGTAGCTGTAGTTGCAGATGACTTTGAAACCTATGAGATTCGATTGGACTTTGTTGCTCCAATTGGTTCGCATTTTCCATATTGTGTGCTCCCAATATCTGTCCATTACCCTAAACACAATATTATTCAATATTATTAATATTTTATACGTAGATCATATCTAGGTAACTTAAACGAATATGAGAAAGGAAGATCACCTTTCCGATTTCAGGCGCTTCTTTCTTATCAAAGTGATCTAAGAATAATGGTCGATATTTTTTGCTGGATTCTACAGAACCAGTATTATGTCCTGAAAAGAATGTCAATTAGTTGTGAACCATTTTTTTGTGGAGATTTGAAGATTAATTAAGACCTACTAACTCTTCATAGTAGCTTCGGTATCGGTATCACTATTAATAACCATTGTACCCAAGTCCAACATCGCCGAAACTAAAGTACCCGTGTCTGGAAGATCATGACTCGGTACTAAAGTCCTACTATCTTCCGGTAATGGTTTCATAGTTCCACTACAATCGTCCTCGTCCTTACACAGAGATACAATGTTAGATAAATATGTATACATATATATATATATATATATATTTGGTATATGCGATAAAATTCAGATACCCGAGCCTCGAGTCGAATCGGATAATAATCGAGTTGAGTCGGATGGGTACCCAAATTCGGGTACCCGAATGTCGAGATAAAATACTTGATTCGGGACCCGAAACTATTCGAGAAATACATATATATAACATATGAACTACTAGCATCTCTATTTTTCCCATATTTCCCATATATCCCATATTGCACAGTTAGATCACATAAATTCAAATCATCTTTAGTCAAATAATGGATACATATTTTTGATGTTTTAGGTACTTTTAAATATTTTTTGATGTATATTATTGATTTACATTTAGATAATAAGAGTGCAACATATCAGAATGAAACTAGCAGTCCATGTGTATCTAATTAAAGGTGTGTACCGAATCCTCTGCCTGGGTTTGACTTTTAATCGCCACATTGTTTATAATGTGAGCTCTATGCGCATTCTGCTTTTCTCGTATTTCATGAGCCTCGGCGATCATTTGACTTAAGATACTTGGCTGTTTGGCATTGCCTATATCATGTAACATAAACTTGTTAATTGATAAAGTATCATAATATAAATTTTAATATTTTACTCACCTATGAATTCGTGCTGCAAAAGCTCGGTTGCAGTAGCTCTTTCTTCAGGATTTTTTACAAGGCACCCACTGACAAAGTCGATGAATTCTGGACTCCATTGATCAGGTTCTCTAAAACTAGGTGGTGGTTTAGTAGGAATCATAAATATTGCTCTCATCGGGTGTATGTCGCCGTACGGCGGCTTGCCTTCGGCCATTTCTAAGGCCGTTATTCCCAGAGACCATATATCCGCCACGCAATCATAACCGATTTCCTGTATTACCTCTGGTGCCATCCAGAATGGTGTACCAATGACTGTGTTACGTTTAGCCATGGTATCCTATTCCAGAGAATTTACAATTTAGATTTGATAAATTTCGACTTAAAAGTATCTTCTCATAACTCACCGTTAATTGACCCGCCACACCGAAATCAGCCAACTTTGCATGGCCTTCATTATTAAGAAGGATATTCCCAGCCTTAATGTCTCTATGAATTTTTCTTCTCAAGTGAAGATATTCCAGCCCTTTTAGAGTATCACTCAGGATTGTTGCGATTTCATCCTCTTGAAGAGTCTTCTTTCTTAACCTCATGATATCACTAACAGAACCAGCTCCACAATACTCCATCACGATCTACAAGTAATAGTCCAATTTGTTTGGAACGATAAAACAGAGCATATATTGACTTACCCATAAATCTGTATTCTTAAAGTAACTTCCATAATATTTAACAACATATGGAGAATCACATTGTTGCATTATTGAAATTTCTTTAATAATCTCCTGTAGGTCGGTATCCACCGGTACTTGTTTAATAGCAAGTACCTGTCCACTTTCCTTATGCAATGCTTTGTAAACTGATCCATAGGATCTGTACAGAAGTACATATTTGGAAATAATGAAAAAAAGCTGCCGCTTAAATATCAGATTAAAGCAAATATCAAATTTACCCTTCTCCTAGTTTGCATATAACATCAAACACTTCTTCTGGCTGTCTCGTCAGACTTTCTTCCGATAATTTTTTTAATTCACTAAAAAATATAAAAATATAAATAAAAATGTACATGATTTTCTGCAACAAATGTTTACGTTCATGCTGCTAGAATTTGCAAAAGAATTTCTTATATATTTTGTAAAAGACTTATTTTCAAGGCTGGAATGATTCAAAATCTCAGTGAATTAAATTCATTGCTTCATCACGAGAAAGAATCCAAAGAAAGGATTGTAATGTGGTAAACAATCGTTTGATTGCAGGTTAAAAAGACAAAGAGTTGGAGAGGTCAATCGTCGGGGAGCTAAAAATCATTCGTCGGAGGATCCACATTCCATTTCGTCGCTATAAATAATATCTCAAAGACAATTCGGCACAGTCAAACCAGTGCGTGTCGAAAAATAAAAAAAAAAGAAAGAAAGAGAGCGAGAGAGAGAAAGAAAAAGAAAGATGCAAAAACAATCGAAATGTACCTCTTTGAAGACATCTTCGCGTCGATGTCAGACCCGGAGATTTCAAGTAAAGAGCACGCGTGCAGGTATTTATAGAAACAAGAATAACATAAACACGGTTGAGGAGACGATCGTCATGCCATGTGAGGCGGTAGCATGGCCAATTCAAAATAGAGCATTACATTTTTGTCAATAAATTAAGGTAACCACAAAACCGAGGTGTATCGGAGTCTTCGACTGTCGGCCATCGTAGATGGTGCGATTGATGGAGCGTTCGCGAATTCACCGGGGACAATCCTTAAGCCCGTATCAGACTTGTGACTCAATTTTATTTCAACCAATCACAATGCAAGTTCAGTAATCTGATATGGATTTTAAGCTTGGTTTCGTACAAGCGATTTTCGAAAATCTGCGAGATAAGAAGCTTAGACACGAGGATAGAGAAACGATATCGCTTTGAATAAAATTAAAAAAAAAAAATTTTTTTTACGATGCTTTTTCCATGTTTATCACATTTTTATCAGTAAAGATACATACATTTGTTTGATACCGTTATGTTCCTTAACACCTGCATTCGATTAAAAGGTTTTTTTTACAATACATTCATTTTTATGAAAGCAATCAAGTTAGTTGGGTGCGATACTCAAAATACATTGTTTCCATAGACACCAAAGGGTTTTAAATCATTTCAAGAGAAGCTATATGATTATTTTCAATTATAAATTATCTTCTCAGATAATTAATACAATAATAAAGTCTAAAATTGGAACCTTAAACAGCTCTAAGACAATTATCGTAAAATATCTCGACTTTGGACTACTAATTATCTGAATAAAAAAAAAACACCATTTAAAATCAATTATCACCTAAAATGATTTTAAATACAAAATTAAATGAATAGCGTTCTTATATAATTAAGTGTATATTTACGTCATCTTTTAACGAGTCTGCTAACACAAACGTATGTTTTAAATTTTACGCCAATTTACTAATAACTTTTGAAACAGTAAACAAAACTACGTTCCAGATATCCAGCACTATGAAAATGAGTTTAATATAAAATCGGACTATAAATACCGAGATGTGATTTCGATAAACTCATCGTATACGAATAACAAAATTTTAAGTTTATTTTTATTTGTAATCTTTATTCTTACTTTATTCCTTCGTAATAAATAAAATTGAAATTATACATATAAACGATATCTCTGTATTAAGTATCGCGGGAAAAAAAATGAGATAACGCGTGCGACTTGCATAACAAAACGCTTTATTAATCTTCAAACAAAAAGGACATCACAGTAGTGTAATCAACAAGATAATCTAATTAATAATGATCTCAACAGTCTAATCATATCTCCTACTTGTGCGAGTGAATTATAAATCATGCAATTGCATAATTCATCTCACGATTCCTTACATTCGTTATTCGCAAAAATATTACGCGTAAATTCTCGCGATGTTTTTGCCGATTAATTTAACATAAATTTTCACTAAATTTCTTTAATATTAACATTTTTTTTATTAAACTGAATTTTGTTTAAATTTGGATTAATTAGTAAAGTCGAATCGAAATACGAATCTCTGACTTAACTAATGCAGTAGCGATAAAGGCAAACGGAAATCTCCCCAGATTGCTCTACAATTTAGATGATACTTATTTATTCGAGAAGTATATAATACATCGATCTTATCAGCACACATGAGAAAAGAAAACATACTTTCTCGATGAGTAATACTTGGCTTCCGTATGTTGGGCGCGCGATGATTAATTCTCTCTTTCATTATAATCTAAAAGCTACGACTTGTCTATGGAACGGACTGTGAAATTAACGCTCTTATCGGAACGTGCTACAAGTTTGTTGCTAACGGTTATCACTGCTCTGCTGCATCTACCAGGTAGATCATCCATGATTCGGTTGTTATTGCGCGCGAAAATGCGTTACAAACAAACGCCGTCCGAAGTGCCGGCAAGAATCGGCAATCGGATTCCTTTTTTTTTCTGCGAGAACGCAACAAACGGAAAACACAAGAGACGACGCGCATCATCTGAAAAAGAATTCGACTTACAAGTACGAAAATCGGCATGATCGCGAGGAACGAGGAATATTTTTCTTTTGTCATGTTCTTATATATAATATATGTATATTTAATCTTCGCAATACTACGTGGTCTCTGTACCAAAAACAAAAAATAGGTGACGCTTATAAAACGTACTCACGTAATTATAAAAGTACCCGAATAACATTCGGTAAAATTCTCGGAAAAATCGCAATAAAAGCTGTTAGCCAAAACGACATTGAACTTCCCTTTTTCAATGTCCGTCAAAGTTCAAAAAAAAGACAAACAAAAAAGAAAACTCCTGCGTGACTCTGCACGTTATGAACTTTGTAGGCGAATATTGCCTGAAAGAAAGGCACGGCTGCCTTGATTACAGCAAACGAAGCAGTTTCGTTGTATGCATGTCGGAAAATTATTACGTAATGGATTTCGAAGATCCTAATCTTAAATCCACCGCGAAAAATCGCTGCCTTAAATCGCAATGCAAAACGTGTGTCGGGGAAGATGAAACGTCCTCGTAATTGAAAAAACCACGGAAACAATCGTACTAATCTAATTTATACAGTCGTAACATTAAAATACATCGTGGAATTCATCCTTAAACATTTCACTAACTTACAACGTTTTATCGTGCGGCACGTTTGCTTGCTTAAAACATAAACGCCACTTTTCTCGCTCTAAATCTCGGCTAGATGTATCGATTGGAAAAGAAAAAAAACGAAAGAGGCGTGCCGGCGTTACACAACATGAAACGTATCTGCAAACGGACGAAGGGGAATGATCAACGAAGATCCGCAACGAATACACGTCGAGGAACGGCTCCACTGTAGGCAAGAGAACAGAGACAGCGGCCGTACGATAATTCGCGATTCGAAACAACACTGTTGTTTACGCGGGAGAAGGAACACGTAAACAGTTAGTAGCAGGCCGCGATTGTTCGCTCGAGTGTTACTTGATCGGCTTGCCCCAAGCAAACTGTATTCCCAGCCGGGGGATATCGCTGCCGGTGGACGATTCGTCCTCGCTGCTGGACGCCGACGTTTCCTCGGAGATCATCGCTTCCCCGCCAGCTTCCTGTGGTCTCTGACCGCCGCCGACGTTGCAATCATCCACCGCCGCTGCTGCTGCCGCTGCAGCGGCCGCCACTGCGGCGGCCACTGCAGAATTTACGGCAGGTGTCGTAGACGACGTGGAAGACGATGAAGAAGATGATGAGGAAGGTGATGATTGATCTTTCCTAGGACGTCGCCGCGAGACCGGCGTCGAGCTGAATGAAGGCGACCATGCGGCCGCCTCTTCCACTGCCGTGGTCCGCGCCGAATCACACGTAGTAGAGATACTTTTCGATCTCGCTCTGGTGTCTATGGTAGGTCTAGTGTTTGGCGTCAACCTTAGTGATCCTTGCCTAGACACTGTCGTTGCGCCCTCGGAGGACCTGGCAACTTTCGGCAATGTGCTGAGCGAGTCAGACGTCCCCCCCTTAGATAAATCGTCGATTTCCAGCGTCCAAGAAACGGAGGCGCCCTTCTCGACCATGAACTTCACCATCGATGACGACGAATGAGCGCCATTCTTTTCGAGCGAATAGCTGTGTTCCATTTGTTCCGAACCTGCGGATCGAGTTAACCGTGGATTAAGCTGATTCGCAAGAACGCTCACCCAGTCGTTCTTGTTTCGTAGCTTCCACTGTAGCTCCTCGTTCCGCTGGGATAGCCGCTTGTTGTGCTTTGAGACTTGATGAATCGATTCGTGAAGCATTTCGTTCTCGTGTGAGATTTGTCGTTCGAAGGAGTCTTTCCTTTGAAGCTGAGCCTTCAAGTCCTCGCATCTGGCTTCCGCCATATCAAGCCGTATTTGCAAAGCGTCCTTCTCCTCGATATCTCGCCTGTAACTGTCTAGCTCTGATCGAAGAGCCGCATTCTCTTGACTCTTCAGCTCGAGCACAGATCTCAGTGACTCAATCTCCGCCATCAGCGCGGCACCCTGATCGTGAACCACGGATCTTCTCATCTCTTCTTTGCGAGCCAGCTCATTAATCTGCTCGGCACGTAATTTCGCAATTGTCGCACGATGTTCCCTCGTGACTTCATCCAGCCTGATGTCGAATTTGTGTCTCTCCTCTTTTAAAGTTTCGACGAGTGTGGCAACCTGTTTTGTCCTAAGAGCCTCCACTGGAAAATCAAAATATTAACTTGAATTTTTCATTTTCAGATGGCAAACTGCTATAATCTTTATCATACTTTATGGAAAATTTAAATATATAATTTATTCTAGTATTCCTAATCAAATTTTTTTATAACAAATTAATACACATTAATAATCTTTGCCGACAACGTGAGACTCCGATGTTTAAAGACACTATTGATATTTTGATTGTAAATTTTGAATAAATACAAATCTATAAAAAGATAAGTACAATACAATTCGACTATAATGATAACAATTCATTGCTAAAGTTTTGACAAAAATAGAATTTTTTTAGCTTTTTATGTAATTCGGAGCAAAAAATTTATTCTATTTTTCGAAGACCTACTGATGAAAGAATTAAAATTCATGTTGCCGATAAAGAGTCAATGTTATTTTTATATATTTAATGCTATCTGCATATATTCTAGATTATTTTGTGCACATACCCACGCACACGCACACGCACACGCACACGCACACGCACACGCACACGCACACGCACACGCACACACTTTACTTTCTTATTCTTCTTTCTTTTTATTTTTAGCTTACATCTCTTTTATTTTTTAATTCGTCTACTAGTATTTATTTATCACGTTAAATATGCACCAAAAAAGAATTTTCCCATTATTAAATAAATAATAAATAAAAATTTCATGTTTCAATATGATTCTAATTTTATAATGTAATATAAATATATTTTATATTGGCCCTGAGAGTTGAAAAGCAAAAGTATATACAAAGCTAAGCGAAGAGCACACATTGAATCTATAATTAGCGGCTATCGAAACGTCGAACGTTACGTGAGAACTAAATTAAGAACCAAATCCTTCAGCGAAGAGTTCGAAATATTTTCTAGCAAGAAAAGAAAAAAGACGACAGGCATATTATTAGGATTAATCGCAAATATTTGAGTTGTGCGTAGGCACTACTGAGTCGTCCACTTTAATTAATAATTGTTCCACTTCGTGCAGGCGTGTCGTGCACCGACATTAGGATGATTACGCTCGTTGAATAACACGTGAGTAACACTAAGTGTAATATCTACTGGCGACGCTTTGTGTCTGTTGAACAATACACTTTCTCGTATTTGTTTCGTGGCGCACATACCAGTGAACAGTTCAGTTATCTTTTTTTCAACTACATATTGCGTCATTGCGACGTGTGTATATATACATATGTATATATCCGCGAAAGATCCGAAGAAAATAAACAGATATGTTACATAAGACTTACACTCATCGCGTAGCTGGTCCAGAGCTTTACGATGATCCTCCCTTTCCACCTCGAGTCTCTCCTCCATACTGACACATCTCGCGCGTAAAACGTCGATCTCCGAAAGCAAAGCCGATCGTTCGTTTTTCATCTCCTCGCAATCGGCCTTCAACTTCTCAAAATCCTTCTTCAATTTAGGAGTGGCAAAAGCGTCCAACTGAAAGACACGCAGTTTTATTACGCCATTGATTCGCGAAGATCTCTCTCGTTTTATGTTAAATGGCAAACAACGGCAGCGTTTAGCAGAAAAAGCAACTTTGTAACTGTTCAAATCAAATTTTCTGATTAATCTTGCCCTTAGTTTCTCAATTTAAATGTTTGAACCAATCATATTAAAAAATATTAGAACAATTACAAAACAGTTGCTTTCTCTGTTCAATGCTCTGTTCAATTCATTAATGAAAAATAAAACTCAGAAATACATAGAAAAACGTAAAGCAGTAAGCGAATTAGGCTCAGTTCTACAATTCATAAATTAACTCTTAATCGAAGTTCAACTTATTGTTCATCTCTTTTCAATTCTAAAATTGGAAAGAGATGAGGAATAAGTTGAACCTCGACTAAGAGTTAACCATGAGGAACTGGGTCTTATGCCCATTTCCACCAACTTAGATTAATTTTAATCTCGATTCTAAAGATTAGAAAAAGACAAAGGGTAAGTTGAACCGAGATTAAACTACGTTGGTGAAAATGGGCATTAATCAATCACAATAGAGAACCTAAGGCAATAACCTTGCCATGGGTGTATACAAAATGCATACCTCGAACGCCAAGTAGCCTACGCTCACAGCGAGTGCTTGTGCGGCCCGCTCCGCTTGTTCCACGCGGAAATCCACGTAGGGCACGATGGTCTGCGCGGCCTGATCTCGCGTTTCCAGCGATGTCCTCGCCGTCACTGTGTAGGTGCTATTGTGAGGAGTCTCTTTGGACTCACGATCTGCAATCAGCGTCGTCATGGATGTGCATCAGTTATTCCCCTGATCGGTTTACTCCCGAAAATCGCTACGCGGGCACGGTCGTCCGTCGTCGGCCAGACTGACCTACCCGCTCTGCCGTATCAATAAACCGACCCACGTGCCGTCAATCTACATAAGTATCTTGATCGTAATATACGTGGACGCCGCGCTGTCCCTATTACCCTCTATATCATCCGCAACCACCCTAATTATTGCGGGAAGGTCAACGTATAATCCCGACGATAATAAATCGTTTGCGCTCGTTCACTCGATACTTTAGCAAATTTTTAAACGCACAGACTGTATCCCATATCGAAGAGAGTTCGGCAGAAAGTTCGATGGGAAGAAAGAACTTGGAAAGTCGAAACTCGTCCTGCCGCCGTCGAGTCCAATCGATGTCAACTTCCCATCAACTTGACACATGACGACATGACACGCGCGCACACAGAGAAATTAGAACGAACGGTACAATCGTCCAACGACATCTAAGTGATAAATTTCCCACGTTTACATTGCATTTTTGATTTATGAGATTTCACGTGAAGAAGCGGACTTCTTTTTTTCTTCTTCAAGAATCAAAGCGTGTGATTATTGTTCAAGTTCACCGCTCAATGAAGAGACACCGGGTTAAGGTCAACCGTTGCGACGCGCAGTTCTAGTTGCGGAACTGCCAAAAGACTGCGAGTTGTGGGCCAAGAAAATTCGCTTCCTACACGTTCCTTCTAGCACCTGCCGTCTCCTTCGTCACGTCATCCGTCAGAAAAACTCAAGTATTTTGGGAACGGATCTACGTCGCGTCGGGATGTTTATCCCCGACGCGCGCAAGAAAGGAGCGACGTAAACAGATCCGTATATCAACAATTATCCTTGACGCTCGATTCCACAATGAATGCGACATTCGAACGGTACATTCAACGGCTATCCGCAAGAACGGTCGGTTCACCGATAGACTTATTGATTGATTCTAATCAGGATTGTCATTCGTAACAATTTGCTGGCCAAGTTCGCGCTTCGACTGAATTAGCACGAGCCACGGGCCACCTCAGAGAGCTATATGTCTCCCACCCCAACGCTCATTCCGCCTTGCCATCTTCCTAAATACTCTCCTACCTCCCCACACAAGGTAGAACCGCCAGAATTAATAAGCGAAGACGATGGACCATTTTTTGTCCATCGTCTTCGCCATCCAGGGATTACGTGAAGATAACCGAATTCCAAATCTTACGATTAAAAATTTATTATTATGTGTCCTGAGAACTATCACCCTTCTGATTGGCTAAAATATTGTGACGTAACAATTTAATATGATTTATTCTGAATGTGTAAGTTTCCTAAGATTTATAATTTATAATTCTAACTTACCATTAGTATGAGTAGTATATATGAGTAGTAATGGCTTATTGTAAAAAATAAAAGATCTCCCCTTCTTTGAAGAAAACTCTCTCGCTAGGTTTATCGAAAGTGCTTTTAAAACTACTCGTCGCTCAATAAAGTCCTCCGTGACGATCGTATTGTACTTCCGGCGTTCTTGGATGCCAAAACCGTCGAGTAACTCAAGTTTTCCGATTTGGAACCAGCCGTCCTTAGATGGAAGAAGACGCGCGCGTGTTCGCGCTTACTTACGGTCGTCGAGCATCGCGGGTCGCGATGGTCGATGTGATCGTATATAAACGTACGTCTCTTATGTTCAGAATACCGCGATAAACGCGAGAGCGAGGTTTACGCGATCGATTATCCCATGTCACGGCGCATCTCTTCAGGCTCTTTTCCGCTCTACAGACGCGGGAATTGAACGCGCAAAACACTGCTTTCGCTATTCCATTACTATTTGGGACAAACAGCCGGCTGCTCTCGATAGCAATCCCTCTCTCGCTCTTTCCAGCGCCGGCGATAGACTAAGTCGAAATGAACTTTTCAAGAGTTTCCAAAAGAAAGCACCAAGGCGCCGGGTAAACAGGTTGATTTTAGTGCTCAGGATTGTATAGGGTGAAAGCCGTGACTTTCTTCGAAACGCCAAAGACTCGTACGCTGAGGAGGACGCACATATACGCATTACAATACGCGAGCGAGGACATCGCGGCGGCTCATCCGGATGCACGGGCGAGCGCGTGCGATGCGTTTTATTGCACCGGCGAATTAATGCGCTTGACCGTGCCTGCGAGTGCGTGTGTGCGTGCGTCGCAGATATGAACGTGGGAACTTTTTTAGAAACCGGCTGTCCATTAAAGTGGCACGGCTCATGGATTGGAAAGTACAACGCGCGAAACGTGAATTCTCGATTTATCTTATCCTTTTGTAAAACGAGTTTAATTGTCGTTTCACAAAATGACAAAAGTCTTAATGGCCTGATCGAGTCTCCTGATACCGGTGGAACTGGTCGACGACGAAGAAGATCTCGCGAAAGGAACTCCATGTCAAGGTAGAATCAAAAACGTACCTTTTATCGACGTCACGGAGGATTTCTGTTTCACACTGGTATTGGCTGCTAATCTCCTCGTTATTGTTGGCTTTCGCGCCGAAGGCGGACTTTTTTCTGTAAAGAGAATGTGTTGCGTTAACGAGAGCATGTTAAATACTAAACGGTAGTACTTGAGCCTGCGTACTTGCCAGCGAGCATACCGAGTACCGTACGGCGAGAACCGTTTTATCGTTCGTGCGAGATTGAAGTTCAAATATAAAGTACGAACGTTTATTCTGTCCAAGGTCTTTTTTCTCGTGTGTTATTATTGTATTTTGTCCGTTTAATAATATATATACGATTTAACGCGCGAGAGACTAACTACGTTTTAAGTAACTGGATTAGATTGTTATTAATGTTATAATTAACATAACGCAAATGGTTTCATTATTAAGGGTGATTTTGACGAAATTACGATTAATCAGCGATTAATTCAGCCAGGGAAATCGCTTGCTGCAAAATTTCTAACTACATAATTCGTTGCCCCCAATCTACATTGTAAGTGCTTGATATTTATGACATGTCTATAACAAAATAATTATGATTAGAAGCTCCATTTTTATGGTTATTACTGCTGTTAATAATGTTAATAATAATAATTATAGTTCTACAAAAAATATATAGTTGGCACGAAAATGATTATATAAATTATAATTAAATTATGATAACTACTATCATTTTTTTTTTCAGTGTAATCTTTTCGTATTTGTTAAACAATCAAAAAATCCTTCAACAGTAACAAAATAGTACAAACACTAATTATTATTTATTTGATTAAGATATTTGTTGCGAAATTTCTGATTACATAATCTACTATTCCTAACTTTTTCATATGTAAAAAAAATCAGTAATCTGTCCAAATAAAACAGTTATTAAATTAATACAGATTATTTAATAAATTAATTGCTGATTAAATTCGGAGTCGCCCTTAAAATCTAATCTGCGAAATGATGACCCTGAAACGTTCATTCAGCGTGAATATTCATCGCGTCAAGCGGCAGACCTGTCAGAGGATTTCTCCTGGTCTTCGCCGTGCCTTGAGGGGGAAAGTAGCAAGGTGAAAAGCCACGAGTAGACTTTGTTAACATGACCGTAACGATGATTGCAGGCGCCTTCCTATTTAGCGAATAACAGGAAAATGGTCGTAAGAGAGTAATTTTTTGAAAATGTTCAAAGACGTGTATTACTTATCGACTCTAACGCATTGTTTCGTGAATCGTAAACAGGTAAACGTAGTCAAGTCCCAAAGAGACGCTCTTTCTCTTTCTCCCTTTTCATCGTCGCTCGTCACGGCAGCGGTGCTCCAACCGGAAATACGCGACGGTGCTCCCGTTCCTCGCCGCGCATTTTGCCCTCCCCTCTCCTGATTATCATACCGAAGCGCATATATACGCGCGTTACACGGCGTAGTTACCTAATAATCTAGAATGACAGGACTGGCGAGTGTATAATGTATATATTTACCGAGTTCCACCGTCGCCACGTCGATGCAGTTCTTCTTCGCGTCGAAACTGTTGACGCGAACCTGATGGTGATTGACATGGCCATTCGAGACGAATCTCCGGGGCGGGTTCGCGGACGTCGGTGATCTCTCTGAAAATAAATAACGAGAACATTCGCGACGTGAAACATAAGGTCTGTTTTTTATTCCTGTATCAGACTACGCTGGAACTTTCTTTCTCACTTTCGCCAAATATCAAGCATACATCTATCTCACGTTAAGTTCTAAAAGTGTATTTTCTACGGCTACAGTTTAGCTACAAAAAAACAGACCTATTATGCGAAGTGAAAATGCGCGGAATCTCAGAGAGAAGAGATTAATATTATCCGCGGGGGAAAACGGGAGATCACAAGCGATTAAACTGGTTGTAGAAAGCAGCAGGTGGTCGTCGATAGAGTCGATTTTACCGCGCATGATACACACCGGAAAGATCACCGTTATGCCAAATCCAACTCTTTCTACCTCGTTTGAAGCTGCCAAGACGCATCTTCGCCGAGTCTCGGGCGAAGTTCGTCCTCATCGGGACGGTCCTGTCCTTTGATCCTTGTTGGCCCATCTCGTCAGCTCCCTCCGTTCACCATCTATCCATTACAATCCATAAGTGAGGTCGTCCGTGATCCCCGTCGACGGCGGCGCAACTGGCCCCGCGCGCGCTACCTTCATCCTTTCGCCGTCGTAACTCGTGAGCCGAGCATGAGAATCACAATCGTACGTGTGTATGCCGTCGTGTCGACGTTGTTCATCAGCATAAACAACGGTATACAACGAGTATATCTTCCGCCTTTCAGAGTGCCGCCGCCACCGCCGCCACCGCCGTCGCCGCCGCCGCTGGCGCCGATCGATCGCGACGCTGCCGTTCTCCTTCGGCACGCGAGAGAGCCGCCGCTATTATGTTGTACTTGGTCCCGTATCGTGTATCCCACGTCGAGCGTTATCTCGTTCCGGACACCTGACACCGATCGACGAGGATCGTATGCGTGGCTCCGTTATGTCACACGGCGATCACGCGTCGAACTACGCGTGTCCTACCTTACAAGCATACCCCGGCGAATTCCAGCGTGCAAGAGATCACGAACAGCTTGTGACTCTGACGTTTGATCTACGATTTTCTTCGCGTGGGTTTTCAGCGGCTGCCGATTCCGATGGCGATTGCGTAAGACCACGCGGGGCGGATCGAGAGACCGGTAGTTGCGTATCGACAGTCGTCGACCTTGGCAACGCACGTGGTCGTCGCTTGGTCGGGTACACCTGCTGCTGCTGCTGGTGCCACTGATGCTGCCGCCGCTGATGAAAGTGGGGATGGGAAAACGGGTGAAGAAGGGTGACAGGCATCCTCACCGAGCGACGGAGGTGCACGACGATGCATCGCGAATCGCGAAGGTGCAAAGAAAGCACGACGAAAAAGGGTCCGAGGTAGCCGGAAATAACGCCGCCGAGTGGCGTTGACCTGTGCAATTGTCGACCGGGCGACGTGGTGCCGTTAAGGCAGATATCGTTGGATCTGGGCGCAAGTGGATGCACCAGTGTAGGTTGCACCTTGCACGGACACCTCCGTTTTACCGTTCACAGTGAGACCAACGCGATATGGCCACATAAATAATCAGCTGTGTAACGGGGACGTCGTTTCCGATGCGACAGGTAGTGGATAAGTCGGATCGTCACCGTGCGAGATGATTGATCGAGTTTAAGAGGAATAAAATCCGTAACAGAAATTCATAAAACGGGTGATAGGCAAGAACGTAGGCTTTCACACATGTATAATTCGCACGCACGTGCTCACGCGCGCGCGCGCGCGCGAGCAGAGAGAAGGGCCAAAGGAACGCAACGGGGAAATAGGTCAGGGAAGAGGCGAGGCTTTGGAAACACTCTTGTCCTCGCACACAATCGCGTCGTCGAAGAACAAGCGACTGGAACGAAATCTGGTCGAAGGTGTTACCACGAGAATGTGTCCAAACGAGAGAACGAGAGTCAATTCAATCCGGGCCACCGCCTGGATGTACCGAGCGCACTCCGGTAACTCGTTCGCTAACGAGACATCGGCTGTCAGCGGCTGTCTCTTCTGTTTCTCTCTCTCTCTCTCTCTCTCTCTCTCTCTCTCTCTCTCTTTTCTGTCTTTCCTTCCCCCGTATATGGGTTCCTTACGCACCGTCACGCACTATCCGGTGACCCGATTTTAAGCGTATGAGAGCGAGGAACGATAGGTGCGCGTCTCGCGGAAGAAGGACGACGATAGACGGCTAATGCATTGGAAAATACACATACATGTACGTACATGTCCGTCTATATATGTACACATGTGTACACTACACTGTACGACCTAGCACGAGAGCCACCGAGGACTGCCGACCGGATGGTGGATGTTGGATGCGACTGCGGCGAAGCTGCGCGATGCGCGCCGGCTCGACGCAGTTTCCTCTTATTCTACAGTGGAAGCAAAATGACGCCTTATGTTCCCCATTGGCGCCGACAAAAGGGGCAATAAAGTTCTTCAGCGTCCTCGATGACTCGAGCTTTTACTCTCGGGTCGATAAAGAGACCTCGCCTTTCTCTCCGGTAGGTAAGCGGCACGTAAAGGAGAATCTGGAGATCTCTTCTGTTCGCGCATATCCTTCTTGTCGGGGTAAAACATTGACCTTTACAAATTGGGACAATTCCGCTTTCCGAATTTGTATGAACAACCCGTGAGATCACATTAATTTATTTACTATATCTTCAATGCGAGATAAAATCGGCTCTATTAATTTCTAATTCGTTTTGACTGATTTTAAGATCGCTTTTAAGATCGCTTTATTGCGAAGAGACTGATTTTAAGATTGCTTTTATTATTGCGAAGAGATTAGTATTAATTATTCACAATAGCCAGAAATATGTTCATAAAGTTCACACAAGACAACATTTGTATCTACTTTCCCGAATGCAAATAAAGAGCTTGTACTAATAATAAGTCACATTGAGAAAACCTTACGTATCTCGCATATTAATTTATGTTTAAAAATTCATTCAATAAATATAATATAATTTTAATCACGTCTACTATGTCACCTAGCACATTGCAAATTTTTCAAATATAGATATCGATGCTACTTACTTGGCATGTCCTTACTTGGGCCACTACTGAGGTCACTCATGGAACTACGAACAGAACTCCTGGCTGTTTCTTGCGTCGGTGATTTCATTTCTTGCCAACCACGCATCCTCCTAAGACAAAGATATTTCCAATATAATTCATGATACAGAAAAAAAATGCTATTTTATCACTGCTCGACAATTATATAATATTTGGGATTGGATTGACAAAATTATTAATATCAAAAAATATTTCGCTTATTGATAAAAATAAAATTTATATTTATATAATATATTTATTATGGAGTTTTATTATAGAGTTTTCAGTTGGGCTCACCGTTTATCCTTATTATTATTATTATTCGCATCGCCTGCTTTCTTCGACGCTGGTCTCGTGGAAGGTGACAAAGTGAGATTCTGCAATACTCTTGATTTTACTTCTTTTCTAACTGATCTCGTTCTCTGCTCATTTTTACCAGCCTCTATCTTATTCATCACAGCGTCCCAGCGACCACCCTTTCTGGCGGATCTCTGAGAACGTCTCGCTTCCTTTTCTGCATCATCTTTCGAAGATGACTCGATCATAGCCTTGATTTTCGAGACAACGTTTCTCTTTGGCATTTTATATTTTTTCAAAGGCATCGTATCGGCTTTGCTTTGTGGTTTGGGCCTGATGTTTTCGTTCTTCTCAACTTTTTCAATCGTTGTGACTTCAGCAGAGGTCGTTGTGTCATTCATGTTGCTTGTTTCATCTGATGCCTTCGCGGGACTCTATATATACACACACACGTACACACACATACAATTTTTTTTGAAATTCCAAAAATTCTTTTCTTATAACTAATTTTAAACCTCGCCTTCACGTCAACGTACCTGTAAGTAATCCATGATAACGTTCGCCACAATAGGCGAAGGCTGGCTCCTTTGAGAGAGTTCGGTATCTCCGGTATCAGGGGTATGGTCATCATTCTCTTCCGGCGCTTGTTCACCAGGCGCCTGTAGCTTGTCCAAGTCCGAGTAAATTCCGCTCGAATCCATTTCTTCTCCGGTGAAACTAGGGCATACGCGTTCGCCCGGTGCACAGAATAGCGTGCCATCGATTACTTGTGCTTTCCTGTCGCCCCGCACAATTTCCTCGTGTGCATCCGCGTCACTCTCGGTAAAGAAATCCGAATCAGTCATTGGATCTTGTCGGCAAGGTGCAGGAAGATTGACCGGCGGCACTGCCATAGATGGTGGATCCGCACCGCGGCTGGCTGGTCTCGAATTCTCGCCGTCTCCCTGGTAGCCCGCTTCCAAACTAGTGATGCTTGTGACCGATGTAACGAAGCTTACCGGCACGGTGTTACCTCTGATCGGCTCCACGGGTTTAGGATCGAGTGGTAGTTCTTCCGGCGATGGTGTTCTCTCGGTACAGCCCTCTTCGGCGGGTTCCACGTCGACTAATGGTCTCGTCGAAGCGGACGCTCGGGTTAATGCCAATTTCGAGCCAGCCGATCCAGTGAGATTCTCACAGGATGGTGTCCTGGAGCATTCCAACGCCACCGTGAAATCTGTCATCTGGTCCGGCGTCAATATACCGAGACTCTCGTCGTGTTCGAAGGAGTTCTGTTTGTTCAGCATCAAATAATGCGGAGCTGCGCTCGCATCATTGTAACTGCTCAGAGTCGATTCTACGAGACAGGTGTCACCGACATCCTCGATCATGCTCAGCTGAGATTCTTCAAGTAGCCTGTCATCAACGAAACAATGTACAACATGAAGCATTCGTGTGTCTCGTAATAGAATCGCACTTGAAACGTGTGTATGATATTCATACCTGAATAAACTACTTTTCTCCTCGCTGAGATGCACCAATTGTTGCACATCATTCTTGTCGATGTCCCATGCGGGTGAGATCGTGTATGTCTGATCGTGTATGTCTATCGCCGAATCAGCTGAAAGACGAGATTGCGTTTCGTTTGTGTTAATACTACATCAGATCATATATCTACATATTTAATTAATTATAAATGTGAATGTGAATTACTTTTGATGGTGGGCGAAGACGTTGCGAATCCTGCAAATTCCCGCGGAGTGGGGGATTCGTCCTCGCTGTTAAATTGAAAGCATCCTGAGAAGATAGTTGATCGGCGACTTCCCGTCAGGAGTCTTGATGCCTCGAGTACTCTCGATTTCGGGAAGAACGACGGTCGTGCTGCTCGTGGAACAGGTATCCGACTCTCCCCTACGTTCTGCGAACAAGAGAACAGCAAACGAGGTATGAGCGCGCAATTTCTTGAGTCACGCAAAGATCATCATGGTAGAAATGATAAAAAAAAAAAAATTTCTCCCTAGTTACAATTAATTACTGCTTAATTACTAGAGTAGTAATTTTATATATATATATATATATATATAAATAATATATATATATATATATTTATTTATTTATTTATTTATTTCTTTTTTTCAAAACCAGGTTCAATTTGATGCGAAGTGAATTGCCCTTGGCCTACCTCCAAAATAATAACTCTATCCTCGTGGAAATGAATCAGAAATGTCTCTGACAGTTGGTTAATTTAATTTGAGTTCATAACAGCGCATATCTCTCTTTCTCTCTTTTGCTTTCGTGCTTTTTTCTCGTAAACGCGGATAACTGCGCGATTTTGTTTGCGGCGCCTTCTTTTCGCTATGTAACGGATACATGTAACGCTAAGCGACGATGAACACGAGATAATTACGAGACTTATTATCAAGCTCGTTTTCTTTTCTCGGAGAGACGCGAGATATATTAATGTCGCCACTTAAATGTTCAATAACTCGGCGTCAAAGTTATTTTTCTTTCTTCCCCGTTGATCCAAAGTGTACCATCAGAACGAGGCAAAACTGTGCTAGCGTGTCTACGAATAATAGCAGATATCGTCGATAGCTCTCCCCGTTCCGAGAAACGGGACAGCACGTAATCGACGAGTGCGTGCGTGAGTTCACCAACGATAGAACGCTGAGTATGTGGACGAGACTGAGAACTAGGTTACTGCGAACCGCTACACAGGTCGGGCTCCCGACCGTGAATTACTGACGGATCCTCTCTTTTCCTATTGCCGAACCGTGCGTTAAATTAAAATTTTCGTAACCGATCGTCACCGTGCCGTTGGTAGAAAGAGAAAAAAAAACAACGCACGGATATAAATGACAGTGGTAATAGTTCTGCTCATCACGCAGCGGCGTCGAATAATCTATCCAATTTATCTAAGGTAATCAGGCTAATTTATCTAGAGGCGCCAAAGTGTAAACAACGTAGCGGAAGTACGTATTTTTTTTTTTAATATCATGACATATCCTTCGTTCGAGCTTACGCACGAGCGTGACGTTCTCTTCATCTCTTTACATCAGATTACTGGATACTCTAACGGAATCCGGCCATGAGCGATTGTATCAAAATTCTACGAGAAGGAAAGGTATATATACTTCTACCTTGCATATATATTACAATCCTACTTTAATTTATACTGTCTCATTCTATAACTTTGAATGTAAGTAAATTGCCTGTAAGAATCTCCGTGGTTATTAATACGTAAATAATACATTTATACAGCGATAAGATATAATTTGCAAAAAATTGAAATGTTCTTATCAATGAAGTTAATTGCACTCGCTCTTATAGGCAATTTACTTATCTTTGATTTATTCTTGGAATTACAAAACTATTTTTACTTTAATCTATAACTTTAATTACGAAGTAAGACAGTAAAAGTTAGAGTGAATTAACATACATATATACAGGGAGAAAGTATTTATATCTTTCTCTCTCGTAGAATTTTGACAAAATTAGCCAGACTGTATTATCTATAATCTTAAAGTTATAGATTAAAGTAAAAATAGCGATGTATCAAAGAGTACAAATCAAATATAAGTAAATTGCCTACATTGAAAAAATGTTAGATGCATCAATAGCATTATTTCAATTGAAAATAATCTTACGGATTCACTAATAGCATTAATGAAATAAACAAAATTTAATTAAAATAAGAGCATGACATATTTCATTAACAGTATTATTGTGCGTATGAATTATATAACTAATTAATTTTTTATTAAAATAATGCTATTGACGTAGCATTTATTTCAATGTATAAAAACAATTGCAGTTGATAAGTCCATCCATATAGTGCAGAAGTTTGCTGCAACATTGTTCGAACGTTGGCAATGTTGCAGCAATACCACTGGAATGATCCGCGCTGTAGTGTACATACATTTAGACTCAACAGAAGTTACGCAGAGCGGCAACGTAATGGGTCAGCAATCATCACGGTCACACCTGTTTCCCGCCTGCGCCTTTCACATCCTTAGATTTTATTCTCCATCGTTATCGAAATATCCATTTTCTCGGTGCTCCGCGCGCTGGTGTGCCTAAGTATAATATATGCGGGCGCCGCAGCACGAGGCGACGACATGTTGTCACGACAATAAAATGCTAAGACGGAAAAAAAAAACGCTGACGGCGAGTCAGCGTAATGGTAGAGCCGCGATCGCGAGGAAAGGAGAGCGAATGTGTGAGCCGCGAATTAAAAAATTGTGAATAAAATTTGCATGCCGAGCGAGGAGCCGGCCATGCCCGGTATGCAAAATAAAGTGGCAAAAGGTTAAATCTCGCACGGGTTTATCCACGAAGTTTAATTCGAGCCAATTTGTGCCGACGCGTGTTCAACAGTCGTGGTTTGTTACTTTTCGAGACGAAAAAAAAAAGACGAGGAAAAAAACCGCCCACCTTTAATGATGTGCCAAGTGCAGCCTAGTGCGTCCGCGCCTCTTGGATGGAATTACAAGGCAATCTAATTTTTACGTCACTCGTCAAGTTTACAGCGACTAAAAGTCGTCGAGTGATACAAAATATTTCTCTTCTCCTTTCATGCCCAGAGGCGAAATCGCGGAGAAAATAATATCGTGCGTACACGGTACCACATATTTCTATTCAGGTAGAAACTTAAGACCGTATTTTATTACGGAATTTCTCATGCCGCAATTATCGACTTGTATGTCACGCAATTAAGATAATGCGCGCGGCAGCGTGACTTGTAACACTGGTTATATATCGACGGCGTAGTTGCCGGCGCGGAGTACCACGGCAATTGATTATAATTCCAATGGAATACATTCCCGCGTCCGTGGCACGCGTTTACGATCGACCGCCGAGCCCTGTTCATGAATCCATGATCCAACAAAGATTGAAAGCTACCACGACGCGAGTAGCGTTGTGATAGCTTCCTTTTTTTCCGTTTTAAATTTCAGTACTTTCCAGCAAGAGACATATCGGTATTCAGAGTTATTTCAAGATCCATTGTTTATTTCAAGACTGTCTTAAGTAATGTCTTATACTGATTCTATGAGTTGGTAGTCCTAAGTGTTATTTATCGGTGAAGTTAATCAATAACCAATTTGTACGACTAATTGGCCAACTTCATCGATCAAGACTTCCAACTCATTGTAGAATCAATATGAAGATGCTAATACGACTCTCTGATTGGTTCATGACATCTTAAGACTGCACTTAAGAGTCTTATATAAGAATCAAAATATTGAATACTGGCCAGAGAGTGCTTTCCATGTATATCCGTTTTTACTTTAATGTCGGTTCAACTTACTCCTCATCCTTTTCTGATTCTTAGAGCTAGAAAAAGATGAAGAGTTAGTTGAATCGAAATTATAATTAAATTACATTGGAATTAGAAATGGATATTAATGAGCAACAAGTTGATGACATAAAATCATTCTATGTTTTTTGACATTCAATGAGTAACAAAGACAGAATAAAACTGGTGTTGACTTGTGTCACTAAATGAAAAGCAATTTAAAATTGAAAAAAAAAACTTCTTGTCACGTCAGAGAGAATACATTCAATCTGTTCTTAGTTGAATATTTTGCATGGTTCATCTTTCCTCTTTTTTTCACATTGAAGAGGAAAAAAAAGGAAAAGATTAATTGTGTAAGATCAGATAAAAAAAGAATAAACTCAGTGTAATACAATGAATCATTATATCCTTGTTTGCTAATTTGAAGAAAGATGAAACGACCATTGTGTTACATTGTCTCTTGAAAATAAGCTCGAAGTTGTGTCTATTTCCAGAATCTTGGCAGAGGATTGCGTCTCCGTATATTAGCGACTTCACTTATCAGACGTTACGTAAGACAGAGTGTTGAACCGCGTTATCGGTGTCAATGTCAACAATGCACACTAAATATTATAGTTTCATCATTGTGCAGTTAATAATTGGGAGCGTGGCAAAATTTTACACACCTAACCGAGTACTACACTTCAAACTGCACGTAAATAAAATAAATCAGAATCATATAATCTTCGTAGAGATAAGCTATCGCAAAAGTTGTTTGTCGTTATTTATTAACATTCTTCGCGTGTCTACGATTGTCACGAGTTGAAATAAAATCGACAACCGTCCAATAGATAGAGAGACTGCCGACTGCCAGGCTCGTCTCCGAGCATGCATATAAAGACACAGTGTGCATTTATAAGCACGCGCCGTAAAATCGTAATTAATTTCAATAGAACCCATTGAGACTTTCTTGACGAGATCGTCCATATGCGAGGAGGCAGCTACTTGTTTTATCCTATCCAGTCGCGTCACTATTTCTCATTGACGAAACTCGCAACAAGTTACCACGCGATATTCTGAAGAGAGGAAGAAGCGTACTCTGTGTCATTGGCATCTCTCACTGCGCGGCACTGACCAGTGACCACGGACCAGGTCGCGGATCTCCCCACGGGCAACACGCTGAACGCGGCGCTGTGCCGAGTTCCGTTTTTCCGCCGCGGCGTGAAACGAACGGGAGGAAGAGAAGAAGAAGCGAGGACGAGGAAAGCAAAACAATCGCGCGGTGCGCGGCGCGTTGAGCTCGCGAAGCGTCGGAGGATCGATAGCGACTAAACGACAGGCCGCGATCGCGTCGCGGTCGACGCGGCGTGGCGTGTACGACAATAAAACGTTTCGGATTCGCTTCGCGATCCCCGGTTACACCTGCCGCGTGCCACCACCGCCTACACCGCCGTCGCCGCCGCCGCCGCCGCCGCCGTTGCGACCGCCAGGCGCGTAGCGAGTGAGCGAGAGACGATGACGATTATTCTATCCTCTATCCTGTCGGAACACGGCCGGTATTCGCATTCACCAAGCCGTGAATCCGCGCGTCGCGTCGCTCGCCGCCGAGTGGCCACTGTGTACACTGTACACGAGCAACGTCGAATTATCGTCATTATGCGAAGCAGGCTGCTTGACCGCTCGATATCGTCGCATCGCGACGTACGTGGCAGTTTTCAAGGACATCCTGACGAAAATACAAACTGGAGCAAGTCGAGTGTAAGGGGAGAGTAATAGAAATGTACATGAGAATTTCTAAACAGCGAAAATTGAGATAATGATACGAAGACACGATAAGAAATTTTTTGTATAATATAATACGTTTTGCCTCAATTTTCGCCTCTTAGGCCCAGTTTCATTCACGTTCATTATCTCTTTTCAATTCTAGAATTGGAAAAAAAATGAGAAATAAGTTGAACCTCGGTTAGGAGTTAACCGTGAGTTGTAAAACTGGGACTTTAGATCATATATTCGTATATGTAGTTCCTTTTATTTTAAGACTGTTTTAGGTAATTTTTTAAGATGCTGATACGACCCTTCTGATTGGCTCATGACATCTTAAGTCTGTCGCATGCTCTATAACAAGTCGTTACTTAAGCTTTAAGTTTTAAGCCGTAAGAAATTGACCAGTCACAGTCAAATATGAGAAGAATAATCCACTATAATTAGTCAATTTCTTATGGCTTAAAAGTTAAAACTTAGGTAATGGCTTATTGTAAAAAGCCTATGTACTTAAGACAAGTAAATATAAGAACCGGCTATGAATACCAGTCCTAGAATCCTTCATTTACGCTTCTGTCACTTTCCCCTTAGGCTTATAAGACACAAAAAAAACTAAGCAGTAAGAAAATTAACATGTTGGATTTGCTATTACTTGAGGCCTACAATGAGAGTAATATGGTATAATAAGATGTAAGAAATCGATCAAGTACAGTCGAATGTAAGAAGAATAATCGACTATGATTAGCCAATTTCTTACAGCTTAAGCTATAATCACACTAGCGATGGCGCAATTGTGATTGACGATTTTCAATAAGTTTAGAGCAAAGCAATCGATGACTACCTTACTTCGATTGAGAAGTAATCGTCCATTGTTAATCCAATCGCGCAATCGCTAGTGTGATTACGGCTTAACGATTTACTACACAATATTACTCTCATTGTAGACAGCCCATTACATTGTGACCTTACGGTCTTTACTATAATTGGCCAATTCACTTATTGTACAAATTTTTCAGTGTGCCTTATATCGCTCTTACATTTAACTTCTACTCCGATTTCTATTTTCGCCAAAGTAAAGTTTTTTTTTCGGCTTACCTCCGGAATTATCTGTGTCTCTTGCATCATTTATCTATTTTAGCTGAGAAGGAAAGATTAGAGAATTCGCGAGATGCGTGCCTGTAGCAATTTCGTGCTATAATGTACGCATCTATAGCTCAGTTTAGAAAGTCTCGGGAATCTTCAAGAATCTTCTTTACGGTCTTCCCACGCGTTAACTGTGAAATTGACGTTAACTGTGAAATTAATCTAGTCGTCGAAGCGCGCGGGACTTTTCTTAAAGTCGACCTTTGGTTTAATTAAAAAAAAAAAAAAAAAGTAAATAAATAAAAGGAAACACGATTTCCTTGATCGCATCTCCGAGGCCCCGACACATTTATTATCCGGCGTCTGTCACGTTGGAGGACTGTTGGCGCGCGTGTATCGTGCGTATTTCTCGCGTGCGGTAAATGGAGCACTGGGAAATTCGCCAGTGTCCAGATTATCTATCCGCGTCTGCGCCGTGGAACGTGCTCTAAATTATGTAAAAGTAGCATCGTACCTCGTCCTCGCTCGTGCATACGATCCAGCTGTGATATTATTTCACGACATATCGCCATTTACCTTGTTCTTTCTTCCCTGAAGCACCTCGGATTGCGCGCGAACGAAACGCGATTCAGCGACGTCGGAGACGTACTGAAATTGAACAACCACCTTCTACACGACCGTTGTAACGAGAATCCACGCGATCATGCGATTCGAAAATCGCAAAGTGACCTTTTCCTCGGCAAACGATTCTACGCGATTCAGCGAAACACGAAAAATACAAATACGAGCAAAGTAATGAATAATGTTTTCGTTGTTATTTGCTCATCCAAGTATTTGCCTTCCTTTCTTCCTCTCTTCGCATTAATTCGAGCTCGCGACCTACAACGTCAATAGTTTTACAACTATTTCACTCGACGCCGCCGAAGGTTTTTCTCGTTCTATCGGAAGCGAGTTTACCCGGGAAAACGATACTCTCGATAACAACAAACATCCATTTACCGCGAATCGGCGATATTACGATTGGCGGAGGAAGAGAGAGAGAGAGAGAGAGAGAGAGAGAGAGAGAGAGAGAGAGAGAGAGATTCGACGTTTCCACTGCACTTTTTTCTTTTTTCCTCCTTTTTCTTTTTCCCCCTCTCGCTCTCTCTCTCTCTCTCTCTCTCTCTCTCTCTCTCTCTCTCACCCTTTTTAGAAGGAAATTTACCTTGGCCATGTCGTGGGTGGGACCTCGACGATTCGGTACTCGGCTCCCCTCAGTCGTTCCCAGATGTGCGTTCCTCGTTTGCAACTGATTCGAACGGGAGTGTCCCAAGTCACATATCCATCGCCGTGTACCCGCACGCGAAAGGCTCACACCGGAACGCTGCTGCACGGCTGAACCGTCGACGACGCACGGCGTAACGGATATCGTCGCGGATAACGCGACGCCTCGCGTCGCACCACCGTTCCCTCGCAAGCGCGACGATGCGCTCATCGTCGGCGTCGCCGACGGCGGTGTTATTGATCGACGCCGTGCGGAGGCGTCGCTGTCCGTCGCTGTATCGCGTTGGGCGGCGGGGGTTGGAGGGATCGCCATCGCCGGCGATCAGGGAAGAAGCGTCAGCGAAATATTTTCGCGGACATTCGGGGGTGGGATACGGAAGCGAGGGGAGAGAACAGACTGCCGGAAGGGTAGAGCGAAATCACGGAGCTGAAATGAATCGTATCTCGTATACGTTGCGATTACTAGTACGCGGATGTTTCATTGCCACTAAGCACCTTTCGAACGTTCCTTCTGATATACCGATTACCATCAAAACACTGTGTTGCGCGCGAAATATCTTAACGTCAACACAGCCTCCTTCTTTGTTCTCCTTCTCTGCCTCTCTCTCTCTCTCTCTCTTTCTCTTTTTTTTCCCCCCCTTGTTTCAGTAATAGCTCGCCTGAAAGCAGAGGAAGTACAAACGTAAACGGTGTTACTCGGTGTTGGCAAAAGAAACTTTTTAAAAATAACGCGTCCCTCGCTAATAATGAAACAATAAAGCGCCATTGAATGTAGTATAAAAGTTTTAGAGCTATCCTTTAATTTGTTCCTTGGGATGTAGATACTTCCCCCTGAGTCACGAGGCCTACACGATACGCTGGACAAGAGGGATGCGTGATTCATCACTTGCGGCGTTACGACGATAGTTCTATTTTTTGTTTTCCACATCACGTACGTACGTATAAGGGCCATAATACATAAAATAGTACAGTTAAACAGTAAGGGTTTAATTGCATCGATGTCGCTTTGACTTTAAGCGAAAGTTAAAACTCTATCTGTCTTGTTTTAAAGCCAAAACGAGACAGAGACAGAAAGACTTTTAAGCCTCATTTTAAGCCTGATCTACAATGTGCTTTTTGTTTCCTGTTTCTTGCTTTTTGCTATTTATTGTATTTTCTCTTTTTGTTTCTTATCCCGTTTCTTATTTTTCTGTTGCTCGAGATAAACATTGACGAACTTCAGAAAAAACAAAAAACACATATCAAGAATTATAATTGTTGATAAAACGATCACAAAGAAGCAAAAAGCAAAAGATAAAAAGTAAGAAACAGGAAACAAGAAAGAGCACATTGTACAACAACCATTAAAATCAAAGTAAGTTGGTGCAATCGAGCCTAAGACATATAATCAGTAAGGAAATCAACATACAGCTGTTGGGTTTACTACTGTTAACGTTATGACTTTACAGTCTCTATTGTGATTGCCAATTCGCTTACTCTTTACTGTCTAAATTCTTTATTTCAGAGTGAATCTCATTCTAAAGAGTAAAATCTCTTAGAATCGAAAATTGAGTCACTCTTTTTCAAGATTGATTCAATTTTTACTCTTTAGAATGAGATTTCACTCTAAAGAATTTAGAGAGTACGTTTTACTGTTTAAATTTTTTTGTGTGTCACGACTTTAATGAACTGTAATCGTCACGCTATGGTTACTTCGATGAAGAATATTAATCGATATTGACGATTTTGTATTGCTCGATTCGAATACCGCGTCGCCATCGGTTGAAGAACACGAGAATGAAAAACAAATTCTGTTGGACTCATTCGTCGATAATGTCGATTTCTGTTTTACCTTTGATTCACACATTACGAATTTAATTTAGCAACTTTTCTTTGCGGCTGTAAGAATCTTTCCCAAAAATTTTCACAATACGTTCCCGAATAATGATATCTCAAAAGTACGTATCATGGGACTGTTTAAAATGGATCAGAATTATTCCGTTTTCCCTAAAAATACAACAGAAATTTAGGAAATAATTGAACAATTCCGGATCGGAATCTATTTTGGACAATTCCATAATATATGCCTAGAAATGACTAAATATTGATTAACTTCACGTCGACGATTACTAATTTAAAAGAATTAGTTGTAGCACAATTTGTATATGCATAACTTTAATCAATTCCTAATTCAATCTTTCTTTTTATGTCAAATAATGATTCAATAAACGAGAATGGATTAAAATGAATTGAAATTTTTTTTCTATCCAAATGTGTATTTTATAAATAGCGAATACTTTTTTTGGATTTAATTGGATTCAATTGGATTCAATTAGATTCAATTGGATACAATTGAAAAACTGCATTTCCTATTCAAAATTTTGAATCGAACAGTATTCACAATTGTGTGTTTTTGCACAGAAAAATATTATAATATTATTTTTAATATAATAATAATATTATTTTTAGATTGAAAGGCATAGAGATATGCTCCATGCAATTCCTATAAATGAATAAAAGGCATTCAGGATTGAAAAGGATTCATTTTAACATTCGTGAATCAATATTTCTGAAAATCTGAATCCATTTCAATTCATTTCAATCCATTCTCGTTTGCTGGGACAAAATCATCTTTATGATTAAATTGTTGTGTTTTGGCTAATAGGAATAAGTATAAATAAAGAAAAGATAAAGACCTAAAGTAATATTTTCTAAGTATCTAAACAGATACTTTATTTATACTATAAAAGCTATAAAAGAAGAAAAAAAAGACAACTCAAATATTAGTGAGGCAACTTTCGCACAAGCGAGTGATTCAAGAACATATCAATCGAATATTATCAAATTGTAATATCTTGTTGTATAACTCGATAGATCTAAGCAATTGATAAGAATACTTTACAATAATTACAATAATTGCCTAATTTCTTAAGCGTCGGTTCGAGCAAGCAAAAAAAATTTATTTTTCAATACGATTGCATAAGTAATTTTTCAAAGATTTTATAATTGCCTCTTTTATAAATAATGTTGACGCATTTGAATTCACGGAAATCATAGATTATAATTGACTTTTGACACGAACGCAATTTTTTATAAGATCACGGAAGGCTATTGATAATGATATATATAATTTACTATTAATTGTAATATAAGTTTTCTTTTTGTAACGGTTTTTTTAAATAAAAATATTCCAACATGACTGTTCAGTTAAACGATACACTCTGACGCACATTAGATAACATTCAGGACGAGGCTCGAGCTTGCATACATCCAGATGTTAATTTTTATCGTGATAATTAAGCATTTGATAATAAAATCAATAGCGTTCGTTATTTCTCTGTCGTCCGAGTCCAGGAAGATCGCGCGAGGATTCCACCAATGTGCGAAGAGAGTCTCGTCACGCAAAAGATCAACATTCGCGTATGCATAACAATAAGGTACAAATTCCTCGCGCGGCTGGTAAAAAAAAGTTTACTTCGCGAACGTTGAGTAACATAGTCACATACAGATATATATATATATATAATGTGTGCCGAGAAACGATCTTGTGTGGTCAAGGTAAGAATTTCATAATTCCGATGCCTTGACGTCCACTCATCAAGGAACACGATGTTCAGTGCTGCACGATCGGGAAGATGAGCCTCTCCGAATGAGTTTGAATAGAGAAACATTTGAACTCACGAATCGATATCGTCGCGTCCGCGTCAGTCTGTTGCCGGAAGTATTTTTACTTTAATTTTTCTTTAACTTTTATTCTCATGTTGTGTGGAGTGTTATTTATTTCTTTCGACTTTTTAACTCTTCGGTATCACATACGTGTCACATATATAACATACTGCATATTGTTTAAAAATATCGTATAAAAATGAATATATTATAACAATTTATTTTTAACAGAGAGATATTAAGGAATATAAAAGTAACGAACGAATATAGTATTAATTGATGGTTTTCAGCAAGAAACACAGTGCAACGTAGTGATTATTTCATTTTTCATTAATATTAGCAAACGCTAAGATATAATAATTTACTATATTATTCTACAAGCCATTAGTAATAAATCGGAAGCTAAAAATTGATCAATCAGTTAAATGTAAAAAAAAATAATCGACTATGATTGGTCAATTTCTATCTTCTAACTTTTGATTTATTACTAATGGGTTATTGTAGAATGTGTGTTACACTATATATATGTAGTCATCTGTACCTCTTGCTAAAAAGCACCCTTTATTAACCCTAGAATACTATCGATACGTAAATTTTACGTATAAGTGAGCGAGCTTATTGAGTGTTAAACTATACCTTCAGTGAAGTTATAGTTACATGTATATCTCCTAATGAAATAGGAGAGCTAATATCTGCTAAAAGGTAGAACAAACAGAGACATGATTTCAAAAATTCTCTCCATTATATACACACACAAATACACACGTCAGTTTGGACTGCCAGGTGGTCAATATTATATCAGTGATAAGTGAGTTCAATTTTTTAAAAACAGTTTTGTGTTATAACTTTGTATTATATATTTTATTCGAGTGTTAGGAGGAAACGCACATACATATAATTGAACTATATATATTCCGTATTATTTCAACATTGAATTTAATAAATAATGCGCTTATTCTTTCTTTCCTTTGAAGTTAATAATAAAATGTAATAATCTTTGTGTCTATAAAAATCTAGATTATAAATATTTTGTCATTAAAAGTATGAAATGTATAAAAAACTTGATATATCGTGTTAATTAAGAGCAACCTTTTTTGTTCATAAAAATTACATATTGATAGCAATATCACTCAATAGGGATAGCATTGTAGGCTTGATAAAGAAATTATAACGTATAAAATAAAAGAAATGTCGGATTTATTATATCCATAGTGATACCGAAGGGTGCTGATCTCTAATTTATCTCGTTTGATTCACTGATTCACGCGCTGCTCTTTCGTGACGTTTAAATTATTTTCGCGAGAGTACTACTCGCGAGCGAAGGTATGACGGACACTGTATAAGGGATGAGCCACCGATTCGATCGGTTTCATGAGCTGATCGTCTTCATGAGTAAGTAGTCAATTGAAACTCTCGCGAGCCGATCGCGCGTCGGCATGCATCCGAAATCGTTCGAACTTGTTCGCGATTCGCTCCGACGCGCTAACGAGAAATGGTTATTAAATTGCAAATCGTCCACATCCGCTTCTGCGAACAACGGGCCGCCTTATGCGTCACTGTGACACCACCATAGTGCATATAAAGTTTAGCGCAGATATTGACGAGAATAATCTTTCCTCTACATAGAAAGGACGATTTTGCTCGAGTATTTACCTAGATACATACAGATCTGAAAATCATTTGGTTGGATCATCAAAATAATTATGTAGGTCACCCAAATTGGTTGCTGAAATGTCAAAGTTTGCAGCGTTGCTCATCATGCTTGAGATTCCTGCATTATGTTGTTTTAACAATATTAATTTCAGATCTGTAAATTTTTTGATACCTCTGCAAATTCGTTCTTTTCGTGTATGCATAAAAGTTATAATTATCGATACCAATAATAATGATACCAATAATGAACTACGTCAAGAATTGATCGACATTAAATGTGTATATATGTGTAACATCTCCAGTTGGTTTGTCCTCTTGTTTTAGCTGACGTCTTGCATTTGATTGTGAATTCATGCATTGTCGACTCGATTCGAAAGCTCTTTGTATAACTCGCTCGAGTATTGCATTCTTCCAAGAAACGTGCCTTGCACTCCTACGGAAATTCTCTCTCGCTACAAACTGTATATTACACTCTGTTTATAAAGTTCAAAGTTGGTCAGAAATTGGGAGTCGATCGATAAAGATATACCGACTATTCCAGTTTGGAACATCGATTTACATATGTTTGATTATTAATAAGGTGTTATATCTAACTTCGTATAATATTACTAATCGATGATACGTTCCAGCGATGATTCTAATATAGCTTCTATTAGTTAGTAATTAAATATCCATAAATTTATAAATTAGTACCCTTAGAAAAAAGTGTTTCAAAAAAGTGTTATATTGAATAGTTAAATAAAGTATATTGAAACACTTTTCCTTAAGAGTAAATATCTATAAATCTAAAAATTAGTAATTGAAAGAAAAAAATAGAATACTAATTTTTCTGTGACTTTTTTAATCTTTAAATAAAACTTTATTGCTTTCGCTTACTATTTGCTTATTAAAGTTTCTTTCTAATTTTTCTTAACAACTTACGAAAACTTATAGAATGATATTTCGAACATTATTGACAAGAATAAAGTGCATACCCGACACATTGTGTAATATCTGCACATGCGTGCAAAGTTGCAAATTATGCGAAATGTAAAAGCTGCACGCAAAAGCAGAGTTTTAAAAACATTCACAATTCTCTTTCTATGCTAGAAATTATTTCAAAACAAATAATACAGTTTTCGCGTATTTACATATGTTAAAATTTAAATAAAATAATTACACAATAAAATTTTGGAACACACGCATGTAATATTGTGCATAAATGTGATCATTTTTGCGAACGCACACAACACTATGTAGACATTATGTATTATATAAATTATTATATAATGTACTTTACATAAATCATTATATAAAACAAATAAGTATGAAAATTCTGTCATTAAGTTTTATTATCATATACATATGCGACATTCGTCCGTTAATTAGCAAAGTAATTTTCTGCGCCGCGACGCGATGCATCGTTAAGTTCGCCGCTGTTTGCGAGTTGCCGCCGCTCTCGCGACTCGCGACTCGCGAGCGTGACGTGAAGTAAAGTGCAGGACGGTAGGCGGTGTGCCAGTCTACTAATCATCCGCGACGTCACAGTAGTGTTCGCGTTTGCTTTTTTAGAACAATTATTTCAATGCGCCGCGGCGTGCAATGATTTTGCACTCGTGGGCGCTCGGCGATCGATGCCACGCGTGTCCGTCCGGCATCGGCCCGAAATGCGAGTGGGCGTAAAGTCGCCGCCGAGGCCGACGGAATTGCTGTGCGCCGTAGATAACCTAGAAGGATGATGGTGGTGCCGTCGCGTCGGCGATACGTGACCGTGTCGTAAGACGGGTGTATCGCGTAGGATATCATTATGGGTTGCGCGTGCCATTTAATCTGATCGCGACGTGGAATTACAGTGAGGTCGCCGATCGCCGATTGCGTGGGATTTGGTTCGCGCGACTTATAGGTTATCCCAAGTCGACTGGAGGATCGACCGAATCGTCGCCACGGATTCGTAGGATCTATTTGCACGATCTGTCGTCGCGTTATGCGCACTACCGATAGAATTTTGTCAACGGATTTATATATCGTCCCGCCGATCCATCATGCATCTTGTGAAGATCGAGCAGCCCTTTCTGTCAATAGCTACCTTCTGTCTTAGTTTCGAACAGGTGATAATTTTTCTTCGCGAGTGTCATTTAAATTTCTGAATTTTTTTCTGTTTAATTTTATTGGAATGGAGAGAATTGTGTGATATCGCAGATATGTGTCACGAGATGCTATGTCACTATGACAAGTGTTCTCTTAGTAACATATGTAATTTCTCTTTAAATTTTTGTTAAGTTTATTATTTAAATATTCCTCAAATTTAGTAGTAAAATATTTTTTCTTTTGTTGTAAATATATTTTTATTATTTTTAATGAAAAATTATTTGTAATTGACACATAGAATCTTTGTTTTGTTACAGCAATATGAAAGAACTGGCATGATTATATCCTGGAGAAATTTCTGAGATAATATAGTTAACTATTACAATGTGTTTGTGACTGAATAGACCTTTTACATTGAAGTAAATAATGCTTAGAACTATCATATATCTTTGTATAACCTGACTGTATCGAAAAATGCAAGCCAAGAAACGCTATCTATTATTATTTGTAACATGTGCGTTTCTTGGTTATTGCTATTTCGGTGGATATCGTTTAAAAAGCGAAAAATGGACAGGCAGATCTCAGTTGCCTTATGAGCGATTGCCTTCATATTTAAGTCTAAATGAAGAGTTCTATGACAAAGATTTAAAGACATCCAGCGGGGCTTTGGTCATGTCTCAGCGTACACGGTATTGCCGCATGGAAACTTGCTTCGATTTTACAAGATGCAAGCAAGGTTTCACCGTGTATGTTTACCCGGTCGAGGATGTGATAAGTCCACTATACCAAAAAATATTAAATGTTATCACGGAGTCGAGATATTACACGTCGGACCCAGCACGGGCATGTATATTTGTCTTAGCCCTGGATACGTTAGATAGAGATCCCTTATCGACTGAATTTGTACACAATCTTCCCTTGAAATTATTACACCTGCCATATTGGAATAACGGAAGGAATCATCTGATATTTAACTTATATTCTGGTACGTGGCCCGATTATGCTGAAGAATCACTGGCTTTCGACGTGGGTTATGCCATGCTTGCTAAGGCCAGCATGTCCATTTTTAAACACAGACCTGACTTTGATGTGTCAATACCTTTATTTGGCAAACAACATCCGGAACGTGGTGGAGAACCCGGCCAAGCGTTAGAAAATAATTTTCCTAATAATAAAAAGTATGTGGCAGCTTTTAAGGGAAAACGATATGTACATGGCATTGGATCTGAGACAAGAAACGCTCTCTATCATCTGCATAATGGTAAAGATTTGGTGTTTGTTACAACTTGCCGGCATGGGAAGACCTGGAGAGAATTCCAAGATGAACATTGTCAGCAGGATAATCAAGAATATGATACGTAAGTAACAAAAATGTTATAAGTAGTTAAATTGTTTGAATCACATGGACATTATTCAAAATGTAATTGCTCATATTTTTCATTTTGCAGATACGACTATGAAATTTTATTAATGAATGCTACGTTTTGTCTGGTTCCACGAGGACGACGATTAGGTAGCTTTCGGTTTCTAGAAGCTCTGAGATCGGGATGTATTCCAGTCATTTTAAGTAATAGTTGGGCTCTTCCCTTTCATGAACGTATTGATTGGAATCAGGCTGTAATATTTTCCGATGAAAGATTATTACTCCAAGTAAGGAACATAAATGCATATTTTGAATTAATTTCACTGTTACTTTGTTTTAAAGTGAATGATTAAATTTCATGAATTTTACAGATTCCAGATATATTACGATCCGTGTCTAATGTACAAATTCTTAAACTACGACAACAAACACAATTTTTATGGGAGAGATATTTTTCCTCTATTGAAAAAATTGTATTCACCGTGTTCGAGGTAATTGCCTATTCTTATATGAGCTATCAGAACCTTATTTTCAGTTTTTCGTTAATTATAATTATTAATTTAGAATATTCGCGAGCGTTTGCCATGGGAAGGTGCGCGGGAGAGAATCGTCTGGAATACTAGTCCTGGAGCATTGGCGATTTTGCCACAATTCACTGATAGCCAGCAAGAACTTCCCTTTTCGAACAGTAATCCTGGTAACACTTTCACTGCCATAATCTATTCGCAATTGGGATCCACCGCTGTACTTTATCGTTTACTTAGGAGTCTCGCGAAAAGCAAGTACCTAGATAAGGTAAGCCGATTTATTGCTAATTTCTTATTATTTCTGTTTGCTATGCATTTTGCGATATATCTTTGTGCTAACAAATTATTTTGTTCAAGATAATACTTATGTGGAACTCGGACATTCCGGTGCCAAGAAAACCACGTTGGCAAGGTATCAGAGCGTCAATCCACGTTGTTGCGGTTGACGGCATATCTCAACGTTTTTATCCTCATCCGTTAATCAAAACTAGTGCCATATTGTCGCTCGACGAGGACGCCACTCTAAATACCGATGAGATTGACTTCGCTTTTACTGTTTGGCGGTCATTTCCCGATCGAATAGTAGGGTATCCAGCGAGGTCTCACTATTGGGATGATTCAAAGGTAGGTATTATGCAGTCTGCGTTAAGTAATTTCCGTTCAGTCTGTAACTGTTTCGTAATCGAACTAATCTGGCTTTTATGTACGTAGCGTTCCTGGGGTTATACCAGTAAGTGGACAAACGACTACAGTATCATTCTCACCGGTGCCGCTTTTTACCACCGTTATTATAATACTCTATATACCGAGTTGTTAAGCTCGACTCTCCATAAGACCGTGGAGCAGTCACAGAATTGTGAGGATATACTCATGAATTTCCTGGTGAGTCACGTAACTCGAAGGCCGCCTATCAAAGTGACGCAGCGCAAATTGTACAAAGATACCACGGTAGCTGGAATTAGGTAGATATCGTTGAGACCATATATATACGATATCATTATCGATTTCTGACTCACGTTGGATTTCAGATCTCCGTGGAACGACCCGGATCATTTTATACAGCGACAAACATGCATGAATACATTTGTCGCTGTCTTCGGATATATGCCGTTGTTGCGATCTAACATGCGATTGGACCCCGTTCTGTTCAAAGATTCCGTGAGCAATTTGCGCAAGAAGTATAGGCAAATTGAACTAGTTAGTAATTAGAATTGTACACACTGCTCGATTACGCATGACTATTTAATTTTTTAAGCGCGCCAAATAACGCAAAATCTTTGCGTACGATACTAGATCTATTTTTTTAGCGCACTTACGATAAAAGTTGAGTCAAAAAAGTTATGTATGTACATAATTTTAGAGAATGAAAAAGGAAAGAGCGGAATAATGTGAATAAGTGCAATAAATATAGCTAAAAAAACAGATCTACCGTCTTTGCCGTGCGAATGTGCATATACAGTTGTACGGGACACGTTTGCCCGTTTGCGTGCTATGCCATATTAAGCTATCGGTATTGTCGGGCAGCAAATCAAAGTCCGTTATCCAGCAAGGACGCACGGTGATATCCCTGCGATTTATTTGTAGTAATTTTGTACAAATTGTAGAATCGTAACGACGCCGTTTCAATTTGACGATGTCTTGCGCAGCTATTATTAACTGCGGGCATTTAATTGATGTACATACAAATTATTTCGTAATTATTAATAAAAGAAAAAGTTGTTTAAGAAATACTTGAATTTTTCATATACTACATTGAAATCGTTTAAACGATTTGATGTAAAAAAAGATAGAAAAATCAAATTTTTCTTACGCGCGTGTTTTCATACGTAATTTATCTTGCAGCTGAAGAGGAAAACAGAAGCAAAAAAGGTATCATATTTGTATGTATAACAATATTTTTAATCATAGAGATTTGCGAATGTTTTTCTATTTGAATAAATGTATTTCATGTAATTCTTCTTAGATTCGGGATACGTAAGAAATCTAAAATTTTAAGGCGGACTTCGTCAAGTGCTTTGATAGTAATGACGTGAAAGTCAATGTTTATATTGAGACGAGGTGCAAGATCTGTTTATATTTAAAATGATTGTAAAGATGTTAGAGTTTAATGCGATTATCGATATTGATTTTTCTTGCTATCAAATAATTTTAATTTAATACGATATAATTTTAAGCGTCGCCTTACTAACCTCTTTCCCCTTTTTACCCTTTTTAATCTCTTTTTAAAATATATATATCACATATTTAAAGTTGATAAAATTTTATATCCGAAAAGATTCTGTCAATTTATCTAATTATACACAATTATTTATGTGCAACTATTGTGTACGCTGCATTGTTTTAATGGGTAATCACGTTCTACCGATCGCATTGGTTTACAAGTATATTTAATGAATCTGATCAGCATATTTATTCAGTTCAGCATATCTATTTAGCATATCTATTTGAATACTGCCGAGTTCTCAGGAACATGCTTGAAAAAAAAGAAGAAAAAAAGAAATTTTCTTTATCAAGGCGTCGCAACAATATCTAGTCGTTTACACCGATATGCAATACATTGTTACACGATGAGAAAGATAATTTGTAATCCCCTCGGTTAGAAGGATTGTACAATAATGTGGCATCTGCATGTGTCTTGAAGACGGAAAGTTATTTATATATATGATACGTTTTTTTTCTATTGTGCGTTCCATTATTATTCTAGAGAAATATTAAAGAAGCTCCATAATTTTTATGCACAATATATTTCTGCAACTTGAGGAGGTATGCGTATGCGTTAGAATCAAAAGCGACTGCGAGTTAATTGAAATTCTTATTATCCAGAATTTCGTGTTGTCATTAATTCTAATGATTGATCTACTTTACGATTGTCCTTGAGTTGCATCAATTGATAAATGTAAATTAGTATCTGGGTGTATATAGAAAGTGATAGGATAATCTCTATCCTTTAATTGCTCGGCGAACAATCCTAATCAAATATGTTCCAATCGTTACCGGTCACTGAAGGCAAGCATAATTCTTCGTACAAAAAAAAAAGTCCTATACAGTGGCCATAGATATTTTGATTCTATCCGATATGAAGTGATGGTTCCGATCTGTTAAACATTTTCCATATAATCGTATTGCGGAAAAAAATAATGTAAGGTAATAAGATATAGTATTAGTCATTTTATATGGGGGAAAAAATAAACTGTTTTGTACAAAAAGAAACGCTATTGAAGATAACATAATTATTTTTATTGATCATTCAGTAGTAGATCCCGTGATGTGATTATAGATCTTACTAATTTTGGGAGGACGTTGATTCGTCCTCCAAGATATAGAAGCATAGTATATATTTAAAGAAATAATATTAATCATTTTCATTTATACCGTAATGAATGATTATAACTCCGTATAATAATTCCCGTATAATATCTGATTGTAACTTATAATTGTTATCTGTACCATATAACATAACAGGAAAAACACAAGCATGGTAAATCTTAAGCAGTAAGCGAATCATTTTTAAAACTCGCGGCCAATCAGAGCCGCGAGTTTTAAAATAGTTACCTCAACTATGATTGGCCAATTCGCTTACTGCTATGTTCAGTCACTTTACTGCTTACTATGTTCACTCACTTTACTATTTTTCCACGCTGTCGCTCTTCGAGCTTTCATTATCGGTAATCCATAGTTTTCTTCCGCAACGAGCAAGGATTCTATCTTGTTTCTAAAAAGCTATTCTAACAGGAAACTGGTCTCATCACGTTGAATGCATCAGATTGAAATGCATCTCGTCATCGCGCAGCCCCTTTGGCCACATGAAACCGAGAACGGATTCGGGGTTAAAATCGCAGTGCGGCGTCGAAAGAAAAGCTCGAGTGACGCGGATTTTGGACAACCGTCGAAGACGACCAGTGTCCACCACCTGGTCCCCACTCCATCCCTGGTGATCGCGAACGTCTATCGCACTGATGAGGTGGTGGGCAACGCGCGCGGTGGTGGGTATAGCACCAAGGCTCCCTTCTTTGTTGCTCGCTCTGCTAGAAAGGTGACTATGCCATGAAGACGGGCGGCATCGTGCACGCCTCGCGTATATACTCGCAGTCACCTTTCTCTCTTCGTGACCGTAGCATATGTTCTGCGACGTCCATGGCGCATTCGCGGCTCTGAACAACGACGCTGCATTGCTGCTGTGGCTCTCGTAGACTCGCTCGTCGGAAGGAAGAGGAAGAGGAAAGGAAAAAAAACGGAGATTCGGAGTGACGATCGACCCGCGCGAGGTCAGTCCGCGGGTAACCGAGTCCGGTGGATCCGGAGACACCGAGGACTCGAACGAATTTTGAAATCCCCGCGCTGGTTTCGCCTCCCTTCGGTGCGGTCGGGGTGTGTGAGAGTCCGCGTGAAGAGGAGAAGAGGATAACAGTCGCAATCACCCCTTCGTCTTCGACCAATACCACCGATACCACGTCGTGATTCCTACGCCAGCGACCAACGACTACGAGGGAAGATGATAATCGTGAGCAGCGTGCTGCTGATCCTGGCGGTCGTGTCAAGAGTGGGTGAGTATCTGATTAATCGTTGCGTGCCTGCTCCTCTTTACCGGGAGGATGTACGTTTAAAGACCACACATAAACGCGGTCAAGCTAACTAACTTTATACATCCGAAGTCGTTGAATGTCGCACTTTGCCTCTCTTTTGTGGGTGGTCTTTGATACCCAAAACACAAGTGTCATTGCACTTTACCTCTTATATAATCTTTAGTATTCACAATTTAACAAGTTCATTATTAATGAGTACCGAATTAAAAATTTTACTTTTAATGTACAGTCGCGTTAAAATCATCCGTTGATATCCTTGGAAACGAATTTTTTACAGAAATCTTTTATAAGAATTTTATTCTTATCAAGATCATAAAAATGTTAATGGAATATTTCAATCGATCATTTCGCTCAACGGTAAATTCTAAACAATTCAGTGTGAATTTAACGATGAACTGAAAAAAAATTAAATATATACTTGAATATTTCTAAGTAAATGTAAACATATATTTATTTGATACAAAAACTCAATTTAACTATCATTTTTTCATTGAGTAAATATTTATTCACTCTAAGATTGCTTTATACTATTTAAAGAAATATGTCATCAAAATTTATTTTTTTTTTTCAGTATGCGTTATATAATTCTCACAATTGTTGTTAATGTTAACGCCAAAACATGTGAGTTTTACGTAAATATACTTCTGATGTAAATACCAGGGATCATAAATCCCTATCACGTCGATGTAATATTACACCAACACGGTGAGAATTATGTAGACACCACATGGTGTTAAAACCACACCGATATTTTTTAGAGTGTACAGGTAATCGTAACGAATAAGGAATATTGCAGATCAACCGGACGGAGAATTGATTGCGCGGTCTCGCGCGACAGGACAATTTATTGAGACAAAGTTTTTTCATTCGAGAGGGTTCCCGCGCGGCGCGGGAAAGGCTATCGCGGTAAAACTCGCTGCTAACTCGGGCTGGAATCGCATGCTCGCTCGCTCGCTCGCTCGTATTAGCTGCGAAAATATCAGTTTACGTAATGTCCGCGCCGTTGGATAACTGGCACACGCGGAAATCAAGCTATCGCGCCCATCGATCCCCCGGGGTGCGCCCGAGGGTAGCGTTATATTCTCCAAGAGCTCGTTTCCCGTCGCGCCTGATCCTTTGATTGACAGGAATGTCCCGCATGGGCGACCGAATGCTGCGCACCGAAACGCACGAATACACTTTTCTTTCTTTCAAATCCGCGCTGTCACGGCGCCTTGTCTTTCGAGCCGAGTTAATTACTCCAGGAGACCGATAAATGTCGTATAAGTAGTGTTATTTCGAGCAAAACTATATATGGAGGTACTAGCGTAAAATTAATGAGTATTAATTTCAGTGGGATGTTACTTAATTATTACTTTCGATTTGAATACATCAACTGTATAATTATATACGGAACGATTTTGCTGAAGTATCTAAAAATTTAGCTAGAAATAAATCTGGAATCGTTTTATTAAATTATGTAGAAATAATTATGTAGAACTGGTTGAATATCAACATTTTTTTGCAGCATTGTTTATTTATGTTTGAATTTCTTACATAATTATTTTGATGGCCCAATTGAATCATTTTTAGATTTGTATCTAACTAAATTCTTAGATATTTCAGCAAAATTAGTCTTTCCGCGTACGCAAGACTGACTTCTGTAATTTGAACATTTGTGCTTTTTTTTTTAAATTTAAAACATAATTTCTTCAAAATAAATATTTCTTTCTATAAATTTATGCTTAGGATAAATTTATGCTTAGGACAAATAAATCTCTCTGTATGTAGAGACAAAGTAATATCAAATGGAATGTTAGTTAATTAAAGTTTTATTAATGCATCTTCATACTTTACTGTCACGTCGTAAGTCACTCGGATCCAAGAAAAATGATAAAAGCAAACGATTCATTATAATTATCTCGTTTATGAGATTTACGATATCTGAGTGAAGAATCTTGAGTGTGTGGAACGAGTGCGTGAATGTGTGTGCCGCTTTGTTTGTGTTTGCGAGTAATTAAACGTGTCTACATAATACATAATTATCCGCGAGAGGTTCCTTCCCCGAAGAAACGTTCCCGCGACACAGCGACGGTTTAACATTCCCAAATGCAGAAATCTCCCGCGGGCGGTACTGCACGTTCGTCTCTTACTTTCGGGGAGGGAGGAGAAGCCTTTTGCAATCCGGTAGCACGGTAGGTCGGTTTCGCATGCGAAAAGACCGATTTGCGAAACTTCGCCGCAGCAGTGGCCGAGCTTGGATAGAGTCGAGCGCTCCGGTGAATATTTCATTGAAAAGGCGAAATTGCGAAACGGCGAGTCTCTCGGGAAATTCGTGGTATATTCGGGGAAAATTTGGTCATCAGAAGATCTTGCTTGGAAAGCCTCGACTTATTTATTAAAAAAAGAAAAAAAGAAAAATATAAGATCGAAAATATCGATCAAGTAGAGAAGTTAATCTACTGGTTGGCTGATTGCAGCACAAGGCAGACGAAACTTTATAAAATTAATAATTGCGCAATTGTCAAACAATGATGCGTGCCAGTTCGATGGATAAGATTTACAACTCTTTGATTGCTTAACGGTTATTTTTTTATGTACATATAAGTATAAACTTTACTACTAGATGAATGGCTACCAATTGACTAAACAATTAGGAGGCTCTCAAGTAGTAAAACGGTTGCCTGAAGCAACCGATTAGTACTCCTGCTAGTAAATCCGCTTATGCCTGTCGATTTAGTTTACGTAATAACATTACAAGTGGCAACTACTGAGAGTACCGTCGGAGACTCCAATCGCATCTTCGCTCGTGCATTCTCATCAAAGAATCGCGCCGCTTCATCCCACCGACGAGTAGTTGTGCCAAACGGAGCTTCTCGCAGGTTTCTCGCGGAACAGAATCAGCCTGCACGATTTTGCGAAATCCGAAAGTGACCATAACGCTGTCGTGATCCACGTCGGTCTCGGTCGCGTATCTGGCCGGATCAGATATAAAACAGAATTCATCATTCGGCGAAGCGGGCGCGACGTGGATCCGAACAAAAGGAGAATGCTTTTAACCGAACGGTATTGTTGCTATATTTCGATAACCACGACGACCCGGCTCGGCGTGGAAATGGTCCCTTTGCGAAATCCACCCGGAGGTGCTCGGTTGCACCGTGTACACCGCAGGCGGGCAGGACGACGGCGTTCGGAAGGCAACGGGAAGGGGACGTAATCAGAAATCTGTTCCCATCGGTTAACGAGACGGTTGCCGGGGACAAGGGGGACTCGTCTCGTCTCGCAAGAGAGACGTGTATCCGCCGTCGCGAGAGAGATCGCGGCGCGTTAAGATGAAAGATAATAAGAAAGAAATACCGATCTCTTTGCAAGAGGAGACTCGCGGATACATGCAATCGACCGTCGCGTCCTGGGTTAGGTTGCCCTGTTCGCGTTCTGTTCTTCCGTAACACGTTTGCGTCCACAAACGTTAGCCGAAGAACGCGTCAGTTTTTCTAGGTGTTACAAGGCTCTTAAGCTCCGTTGTATTACGGGATTGATGATTACGCTGACGGACGGTGACCTTTTTCTCTCGCGTGAATAGGATATTATGGAATTATTATTATTGAACTATTATTATGGAATTATTACGAGTACTATTATTAGGTATTGTGGAATTATTGGAAATGGATTTCGATTGGAATTGTTTAGTTGTTTCCTAGATTTCTATTATGTTTCCTATACGAACGTTTTTATTAAAAATGTAACTATTATAGATATAGATCTGTAATAATTTTGTTTGCTCACCAAAATAATTATATATAGGATGCTCAAACTGATTGTTAGAGCGTTAAAACTTTTTAATCGAAGCATTGCTTATCATGTTTGAAATTTATACGTAATTATTTGATAAAATTATTTTCAGATCTGTATCTAGCTAAATTTTTATAATAATAATAAACAATTGATTAAGACCGTATATGTGAATACACAACAAATAAGAGTTTCAAGTCTATAACGGTTGAAGCTGGATTTTAGATGCTTAAATAATTTTCATGTGAATTTATATATCACATATGTAGTTATTTTGAACTGCGCGCCGAATTGGTTTTTCGGACTTGTAAATGCAGTTAAACTATTGTAGTAATGTCACGATTAAATCGACAAACAGTTTAATCGTGACATTACTTAATTTAATGCTCAGTCAGGCATCCTATTAGAAAGATGTTAATGTGCTAAAAACTATAAATTAATTTATTACGAAAAATATTACCTCGGCCGGTAGTTGAACCCGGATCTTTAACATTCCATACGAGATACATTTTTAGATATTTCAGCAAAACCGTTCTTTCCGTATATTCTCTAAATTCTTTGGAATAGAATTTTATTTTAAAGAGTGAACATTGAGCCAAGAAGAGTGGCTCAATTTTCAATTTTTAAGAGTGAAATTTTACTCTTTAGAGTGAGATTCACTCTAAAAATTTTAGAGAGTAGGGAAAACGAAATAATTTCGATCGAAAATCATTTCGAACCGTTTATATGATACATATTCTCTTCTGATTCACGAGTTGCATCGATGTGCGTAAGAGAGTAAGAACAGAGAGGCAGTACTATCTTAAGCCACGATGAAATCAATAATTAGGATCAATAATTATTCCTTTGTGCGTTACTCGGTTTTTTCAACAAAAAAAATATCTCACTTATGGAAATAGCATCTGACCAGTATTCAAATTAAATAGCGGATAATAAATTAAATAGCGGAGGGTGCGATGACCACTTACTTCTCAATAGTTAGTTAAATTATCGATTAATGAAAATACTAGTTGAATTCACGTAACCATATCCTTAAATAGTGATGTCGCGATTCACAAATATATATGAATTACACAATTATCACACATAGTGACGCCATCTCATTTACATTATCAGTTGGAATGAATTTTCTATTTGAATTTTTTATTTGACGAAGGTCAGTGGCTTTTTGATCGAAATTCGTCCAAGGTATTTCTATGTTATTTCATGGCCGCACATCTTGTATTTATTTTTAAATATAAGATAGTGCGATTTTTGCGATTAATGCTTGGATTAATTGAAAAATATTCTTAATTCTCAGTCTTTTCTCCATTAATCAAATCGATGGTGACTTATAATAGAAATCGCATATTTTTTTTTATTCATTAATAAAATTCCAAGAAATGTAATTTAATTCACATATATAATATGTATTAAAAACATTCCATGAATTAAAAGTAAGATTTCTTTAGTATTTATATTTTGTGTTTCTATTTAAATGTAATTATTTAAAAAAAGACTTATCTAAAAGTATTAAAGTAGTGCAGGATGAATGGCGTATTGCGATAAGATTATACAACGATCCTGCAATAATCTTTTGTCAACCACTTCGATAGTCTGAAATATACGATGCAATCTTTCTCGTATGGCGTTACATATATCCATTAGAGGGATATACACGTACATATACATAAGAGAGGCGGACTCAATTTGGTGCGTAGGCGGGCCATTTCGCGATACCGTCAGCTCGCATCAGCGAAGTAATTTAGCAGCCGGAATGCAGTTTACGCCCCATGATTTACACGTCGCCGAGATATCTCAGCGTCAAGGGCTCTGCGAATTGCAGTTGCTGTCGAAGTGCTCGCATTATCCTTTCTAAAAGCCGTGAGTTATAGCTCGCGAAGCAACACGAGAGCACGTCGTGTATCCTCGAACTATGATCGATTCTTCTGTTTAAAGATTATAAAAAGATTATGGAACGTATAGTATTTCAAATTACGTTATTTTCATAATGCTGCTTTCTTAAATTAAATTGCACTGCCATTTTGTTAGCTTTCGATCAACGATCGATTCTGATCTGAATTATCAACGTTCTCCAAGTTTCGACAATCTCACACCGACTTCGCTATTCGAGAAGACTATATTGGCAAATAAAATCGATATAATTTATGTAATGCATATCGACCAATCCGTAGACGTACCCATCGCAAACGCACGGACATAAATCACCGCTATTCGAGTCAGTTAAATTTACATCCTTTAACGTTACCCAAGCGGGACGTCAGTGTCCTCCAGTGGAGGGAACTACGATCGTGCAGGGTAATAAAATCGATACTTCTCCCGTGGACTCGTAATCCCGCGTTGGATACACACACACACACACACACACACACACACATACATTACACACGTAGCCGTGTGCTCGAAAACCACCTCCCTCAGTTATTATCCTTTCTCCAGGATCCCAAGAGCACCCGCGCCGCTACGCAATTATCAGGAGAATTTACCGGCGGCATACGTACCTCTCTTATATTACGGGCAACCCCTCGGTCGTTTTGCACGTCGACACGTAAAAACCGCTACATTCCCAACTATGTTCGTGTTGAAGTGGAAATATTCCGCGGCTCGAAATGAGAAGGAAGGATAAGCGGCTTATATTTATATCTCCTCAATTGTAGATTTTCCAAATGCCCACTTGCGGTTGAAAGGGACAGATCTATGGGTGTTGGTCGATGAAAAAAAAATGTTTGACTTGACTACAAAAAATATTGGGAGACTCTTTTCCTTGAATAGAAAAATCGAATCGATTCATAATATTGAATTCGAGACTATTTTAAGATAGCTTTAATATGTAATTGTAATCAAAAGATTGATGTACACTGAGAAAAAAAATTATTCATTTGACTAAATTAATTTAGTTTTTCTGTATTTCTTTCGTTGGATAATGTGTGTATTTAAGTCACTATACGATATGTTTGACTTAAATACTTACATTGTTTATCGAAAGAAGTAAAGACGAACTAACTTAATTTAATTTAATTTTTTTTTTTAGTGTAACGAAGCATGACAAATGTCTATGTTAATGACCAGTTAATTTCATGCATAATAAAAATGATTAAAAATTATTATTAGCAACGGATTATACAAAATAGATTTGAACGAGCGAGAGGGAGATTCGCCTCTGATGTCTCCATGAGACACATTCGCATTCCTCGTTTTACGAATTCGCTCTCACAGTTTTACTCCGTTGGAAATGTGCCCCGTTCCATTATCCTGTGCTCAGGATTCCATCAGCACCCACGCAAGCGGCCGCGCCGCACCACAATTACTGAGAAAATTTACCGTGAGCGCAAATATGTATCTCAGGTTCCCGCGATCGCATAAGCGTCTAGCCCGAGGAATACGACGTTGGACACGGCTTATCGAACACGAGCGTAATATTCGTAAGACACGAGATTTCCCTTTCGTTGGTATCTATTGCCGGACACACCCTCGCTTGCGCAGGCAACGAAATAGCTTCAATGAATTTCACGAAGGATATCCCTTAACTCAAGAGCATTAAATTAAAATAAAAATAGTTTTGTGGCTCGATGAATAAATCAAACATAAGTAAATTGCCTATATAAATCTCTGCGGTTTATTAGTGCGTAAATAATACTTAGAAAGCGATAAAATATAATTCGTAAACAATTGAAAGTAAAATATATGGTTCCTAGGAGCTTCAAATTTGTGTTCTCTTTATACGAAAATTAGTCATTTCTTGCGTTTAATCGCTACAACTCTATTACCTATTTGTTCAGTTGTGTTCTGTTCTATTAGGTATGTTAAATTAGCAATCATAAAGATGAGCTGTAGCAAATCGATGACGCAACGATGCGATGATTGCGCAGAAATAGACTGCACTGCAGAATTAAGTTATAGATCCCTTTCTCTCTCTCTCTCTCTCTCTCTCTCTCTCTCTCCTTCTCCGGTCGGTACTTTATGCTGAGAAAACGAGTATACACGACGAGGAAAAATAAAGATCTCCATGGCGGCGCGTTTCATCCAATCTTTATCCGTTTATGTCGCTGAAAGCATTCCTTGATTATTATTACCCTTCTCTGGAGGATTCCATCGGTAAACGCACGCGCGTATACGCGCGTTGCAATTACCAGAAGAATTTACCGTGGGGTGTGCACGTATATTATTCCACAGGCATCTCCTTTGTTATGTTCTCGGTCTATTCCGTAAATGCTGTGCGTAAATCGAACGGTTAGACAGCAGATAAAGAGATTGTAATTCAATGATATCTTTCTAGCTTAACTTTTTAGTCCTCGTTTATTATCCTTAAAGTTTCGTATAAATAAACGTATAAATAAATTTCAAAGTAGTTTTGTACAAAATTCTACTTTATTCGTTCAAATGTATCTATAAACTAACGAGCAAGTAGCGTGGATAAAACTGATTGGATGATTGAAATTCTAAATAATGTCGTTTATGCAGCTGACCTTTCTAACTCTGATTTTTCTATTTTTGCTAAACTTAACCCTTCTGTCAATGCATATAATTTTTCACTACCTGTTTCAAAATTTCAATTAAAAATATAAAAATGAAAGCGGGGTAAAACTTACGTAAAATGTTGTTCAAAGGGATTTTGAAGCACAATGAAATTCGCACAAAAACATAAAATATTTTCTATTTAAAATTCGATACATAATATACCTGGATACTCATTGATAAGAAAGATTAACATTAGAACCGCTGATAAATTAATCCAATCGCGATTCAAGATAATTAATTACGAGTATTTATTAAAAAATCACAAAAATTTAAAGCTCCACGGGTAAACCCAACGAATTGGAAAGAAAGATCTATCATATGAGTAAAAAATGGCACAGCCGCGGTTCTAATTAATCATGTCTTTTGAATCAGTGTTGATCCGTTACGTCAGCAGATCCCGCAGGATCGCACATATCGGCATCCAGGGTGGCCTTCCTCCACGCGTCGCAATTAGAGGATTTACCGTGCGTGAGCGCTATACGCATTGCCCATTATGTTCTTCTGCGACTCCGCCGCCGTGAGTTTCACCCCGTTGGCAATTACCCGGAGAATTTACCGTAGCCAATGCACCGATATCGGTTCCTCCGCTCGCCCGTCTATTATCCTTGGCCAGCGACTGGCCACACTTCCCACTCCGCCAACGTGAAACATTCGCGGTATGCGAAGGAGAAAACATAAAACCGCGGAGCATGCTCGTGAAAATCCAACGACATACGATCGCGTTCATTAAAAATCGTAATTTCGTGGCACGAACGTCGTTTCATCACGTCATTTCATCCTTTAACATTTTGAAAAGAAATTCTAGAAAAAAATGTTATCGTCTAAGGATCTATTATCTCGCGGGACTACGGCAAAATATTACGAAACTGTAATTGTTTCTCTTTCGCGCGTTAATGAACATATTACGCTATGTTATTGTCGACAGTTAAATAAGATTTTATTATCTGGGTCACGAGAAACGTATAGTTATGTATTTGAGTCTCTTTTCTTTTTCTCTCTTTCTCTTTTTGTAGTATACTTTTGTGTTTAATGGGACGAATAAAAGGATTGTTTATAGGCTCACTACGGAACCGTCGTGTGTAATTTTAGTGAGGCAATGAGTGATGGCGTACCAATAACGTATTAACGCCTATTACGAGTGCGTTGTAAATTCGTAGATAATCAATCGTTCTTTACCGGTATCGTACGAAAGTGGCCGCTCTGAGGCGATATACTTCCCTGCCCACGTCGTAAACTATTCGGAACGATCATTACTCTCTGAGAAACGGTTAATTGTTAATACCGAATGTGGTAATAACGCGAGTTGCGCGGTCGTTATCCTTAAGAGTTACAATGCCTGATACGCGAGCGTAGCCCTGCGGCTGTTAGATTCTTACATACACCGACGAAATAATAATTCTCTCTATACATCTATGGGACTGAACGGATATTTGGCGTCGAATGTTATCGTTCGCGATCTGAATGCACGGAAAGTACGTAACGAAAAGCGAACGGAAACAATCCGGTGATACAAAAGGAAATGTGTAAATCGATCGTTTCCACTTCGTTAAAACAGGAGCTTATTCTTTTCCAGCAAAAATACGAAAGAACGAATATTTTTATGTTTCTTTTTCTTCTGGGATATTCTGTTATTGAAGAAATTACTTTTATCGGATCGTGCGCGTATAAGAGCGTTTTAATCGGAGACTTTGAAGATCAATGGCTCGAAGCGGGTATGTCGTGTTCCAAATTTTTTTTATAAAGCAAGTTTCGGATTTTTCGCCGGGAGATTCTTGAAAAATCGGCGTGTATTACGAGGAGGCGTTTGTTATAAATTAATTGGAAACCCATAGATCATATCGCGAACACTGTGCGAGACTACGTTCATCCGATGTGCGTACCCGCCAACCGTGTTTTCATTTACCATAAATTAGACGGACGCGAAAGAGATGCGCGAGTTGCTCTCTCTCGTTAAAGCCCGTAGCCCGTACTTGCGAAGGGTTACTGCTGTCGAGAAGAGTTTACTGCCCTCAGCAGACGATCCTCGCGAAGGCTCCTCGTGTCGTAGGTCAGAAATCCTTTTGCAGTAGGGCCGCCGCCTACGCTCGTAGCCTCGGCAGCGTAATGATTTAATACCTTACTATCGTGATCTTGCGCGCCTTAAACATGGGGATCTACCTGGGAACGAATCAAGCTTTCGATCTTTGAAAGCGTCAACGAAGGAGCGGAGTATTATTTAATTACGCAAACTCGTTTATGTATACTATATTTAATTGCGTAACATTTCTGCGCGCTGGAAATTATTTATTTATTTTTTTAAATACTACGAGTTCTTCGAAGCGAAGAGGCATATAAATTACGTAAAGAGAATTTATTTTGAAATAGAAAATAGAGTACTCTGTTCGTACTATAATGCGTTCGTGTGATAAAATGGTATCACAATAGATAAATTTAGGATGGAAAAATTTGTACAACAGAGATTTGAAAATAACGTATATCTTGTAAATTTTTATTATTTATATTATATCAACGAAAGTGATTTGTAAGATGACCTGTATAGTGAATATAATTCGTTGACATGTTAAGTCGATTTTATTCTTCTTTTACTATCGTATGAAAGAATTTTGCGAAAATATCTAATTTCGCGTGCACTCTCAATAAAAATGCTACGTCAATGTAACGTAGTTGCATCTCTACGTTCCCCACTGCCCTCAAAACTATGGCGCATTGAGAAACGAGGTTTCACACTCTCCTTCGACGGAACTCTTCACCTCCTTTGCATACTTCTACCGAAGCGAAATTATGATGTATACTTGTTTTCTACGCTTGCCAAACACACATTAAAGTATCCATCTGCACGAGCACCTCGCAGAAAATGAAAAGGAGGATTGGCTACACCAACGAGTCTTACTCGAAATTCGACGTAAACAAAATTACAATACAAAGTATTTCAATTTTTTTTACTATGCAGGATCTAAAATTTTACTTTCATACATAATAATGTTATTACTAGAACGTGTCACGCGGATAAATAATAAAATTATAACAGATGTAAAAAGTTACGTGTTCATATTTTTAAAGGCTGTAACTTATTAGCTCCTATAGTTACGCGATTCACATTCACGCCGTAATTAGAAATGAGGTTTCGCCTCTTCTATTACGCTTCATTGATCGAATTAATTTTGCAACCTCGGCTTATTAGTTATTACATCACCTTATTCCCACGTCATGCGAAATCAGTTGCATTACATGAGTTATTTAATTTTGAAATGACATTTGAAGATCGTATTTTGGGTAAATTGAAATTAAATGCAAATAATGCAATTTAAATTCCGTGCTTTAAAGTTGGTCGTGAATGAGTTTAACACAGATTACTTGATATTTCGAATATCAAATATAAATAGAAAACAAACAGAAATATATTAAAACTGCATTTTAAACATGCATTTTAATAAGTTGTTTAAATCTCTCTTTCTTCACTAAAAATATATCAGACTTGAAAAATCAATGACCTAATTTTTTCAATTTCTTCAACATACATGTATTTATGTGGCTTAATGATTTGCCTTTCAGAAGACTAATTTCAAATTAATAGGACGTACGATCGTAATTCTGGACGCATTTAACCTTTTTTATTATCCAGTATAATTTTATGGCAATACGAGTTAATAAAATATTTACTGCGTCTCATCCGACGATTGATCGGCGACAGGCATCATGCTTTAGAAGAGTAAACAAAACGCGTGCCCTCGAAATTGCCAGCGCAGATGAGAAACGAGGTTTCACCTTTCCCGTAGGCTGCTTCGCGTCCAAGTCCACCTCCATCGAGAACAGCTGGAGCGAAATCCGGCTTACGCGACTTTCGCACGTGCGCGTGAACGATTACGGGAACGTCGTGGCGAATGGACGATGGTTTTATACGGCATTATTTTCCATAATAATGTTTCTGGTTGTCAACAAGAAAAGTCTTAATTTAACCCTTAGTACACACGATGGTTTTCCAGTCCTTTATCACACACAATGGATCATTCGTGCTCCGGCTTATTTTTTTTCAATATATAAAAATTATTAAGTGATTTGACAAATTATTAAGTGATTATACTTAAACATTTTTAGAAAGTATTTATAAGATTGCGTGTTTAAAAAACAATTGGGTTATTAATGTCCTGCACATTAAGTAATTAGTGATTAGTCATATAAATGATATAACTAATTACTTGATGCGGTTAGTTTTTCGAAGAAAAGAAATGTGCAGGGCATTAATAACACATTAATAAAGATTAATAAAGGTTGATGTTTTTAAAATTCTTATACCTAAGGCATTTGAAAAAAAAAATTACATGCTGGAAATAGAGATATCCATCGCCCACTTTTATTGTGGAAAATCGCTCACTGACGAAATTCACGTTTAGGTCGTGCGGGTGGAAAATGGATCTCTGCGTACCGATTATTAGCAGCAGCGTAATCAAACGTCTCAACCCGAGAGAGCAAACGCGAAAGGTTGTTGGGAGGTAATTGGTAAGATTGCCAGTTACAAAATGGATTGTGTTATTGCCTAAGAAAATCTCTGGGTGAAGACGAATCATGAATTATTATCCGAAACGAAGAACAGAAACGCGTTTGTGGATCTTTTATCCGTATTGAGAAGAATGCGGACGATTTCATACAATTGCAAAATAGAATGCCTCGCAAAATTTGTGTAATTAAAGCACGATTTCGTCTGTCTGTGTTTATTTATCTAGATATTACATCGAATTGATTTGCGTGAGAAAGACTCGACTTTAAAATGTCAGTATTGAAATAACATTATTCTGTAATTTGTTATAATCTTTTTAGCAATATTTTTGTGAATTGCCAAATTTTCTATACAATTTTATTTATAATTTATAATTCTATTTTAAATTATTTTAATTTTAATTATTCTCTAATTATAATTTATAATCTTATACATATGTATATATTATAAAAATAAATCGAGAAATGTTCAACACAAATGAATAAAAAAAGTCACATTCGATCCAGGTCTTAGTACTTAATAATATGTATGAATTTTTACAATTTCTAATTCAGATAATATAATCTTATAGTATTTCGGGATAAAGATAACTACTGAGCATTGAGAGATTCGTGTCTGCAGATGTCGGCGTGTTACGAGAGAAAGCTTCGAAAAACGACACTTTGCCTTCGACGCGAATATTACCGTGGCGCGTCGTCTCTCGCAGACAATCGAGAGTAATAATAGTGCGATTAAGGTACTTATGCACTTACTGTCTCCAGTGCATAATCGGGGATTGCCATAATATTCTAATTGGTCGATGGCACGCCACGCCATGTCGGATTCATCCTACGTTAAAAGATTCAAGGTCCGTTACGATCTAATCGGTCTAGATTAATTGTGATTCGCTTTCGAGACAAGACGGCCGCATTACTCGAAACAATCAGGATAACGAGAAGCAGTGCAATTCGCGATCCGTTCCACGACTGCTCAAACCGTTTCAAGTGCTATTCCGATTTACGGGCCTCTCAATCTCGTTTTATCAGTCTGCAAAAAGTTAAGAAATAGATCGAGGAACGAACAAAATTCTAAGAGCGAGACATCAACCCGGCTTTACACCCAAGAGAATGCAGAATTCCCCGCGCGAATCCGGGATTTTATTTCGGCGCGGTTGTAAATGTCGGGTCGCGCGAAGATAAAAGGAGCGCAATGCGAGTGTCGCCTGGCGCCACTGCTCCTTTTATTGCATTCCTACGTAAAATGAAATTTTACGGCCAGAAGAACCTGCAGTTTCCAAAATCCTGCAGTATTCAGAACATAGCGCCGTCGAGTCGGCGTTCACCTAGGAACCCGCTTCTTTTTCAAGGCGTGAGACTCGCGTCGACCCCCTTTTCTTCGCGCTATTTTCGCGTCGAAGGGGAAAAAATGCCATCAAGGTCGACGTCTCGTGAACGGCCTTCGCTTTCTCCGTAAACGTTCTATTTGAAACGAGACGATCACTATCTAGACACTCTTAAGAGACTTAACTCTTGCATGTCCCTCCGATATCTGTTGAGAGAAATATTTAGATCACAACGGATCTCGTTCGTCTGATTCGATTCTTTTTCCTTCAAAATATGGTTATCGGTCAGACCGTATTCGGTCTGCAACACTTGTCATACCTCGTACCTAGACAGCAACATTCTCTTTGCTGCTTTCTTTAATGACCTCGTCGATCAATCTTCAATTATCGGCGACGACAAGCCCGAGAGATTAAACCCGGTCGACCTTCGTTAACAAAACGAAACTAGGCGATCGACCCCGCTTCCGGATGCTGTGGGTGTGCCCGTCGACAATTCCACTATTGCGTAACAGGTTGTTACGATTCGCAGCCTCGATTATAGGTCTTATATACAGTTGTCTATAGACTCTCGCGCTCACTTTTTTTTTGTCAATCATCCGTTCTATATTTCTTTTCCTCACAACCTTGACGAGCATGATAATGCTCAAAAAGCATTAATTATTAATATGTAAAAAGCGTCCGTGTCGCAAGAAGCTTGATGGTCGAGTCGTTATGTGAAAGCACGAGTTTGTGCACAACAAACGTCGCTCGCTTCTTTATCTTTTCCTTTCGTATCGACCACGCCAACGACGACCTTCACTCCAGATACAATCGCGAAGCCTGACTATTTCTCCATCATCGTTCTCAATCATTATGAATAGCATACCCGGAACCACCTACGTGCTTATTACGTTCGCGAATGCGTCGCGGAAACCTCGAAACGAAACTCAACGTCTCTGGCTGTCTCACAATAGTCGTTTAAAGTCCGGTTTTTCATTTTTTAGTTAAGTTGCAATTAGATTCTCATGTCCATTTCTATCGATGTAGATTAACTTTAATCTTGCTTTAATTTACCTCATATTTTTTTTTTCTAAAGAGAGTAAAGAGTAAATTAAACAGAGTTAATCTTACGTTGGTAGAACTATATATAAGCCTTAATCTGATGATAATATAAAAAATAGTATTTTTCTAATTATGGTAAAAATAACAAAATGATGATTTGATAATAAGTAACCTTTAAAGTTATCACTACAAAATCATCAGTTTAATGATTAATCAAATATAGAAAAACATCTCTATATTATCATCAGGTTAAATAAATGTAAACCACAAGTTAACCAGAAAATGAAAAATCGAGTCTAATACCCATTTCCACTAATGTAGATTAACTTTAATCTCCACTTATTCTTCATCTTTTTCTAATTTTAAGAATTAGAAGATGAAGTTGAACCGAGATTAAAGTTAATCTAAATTGGCAGAAACGGGCATAAGTGATTCAATATCCGTGAGATAAGAGTATGATTTATGACGGTTTCGTAATTCGTATATAATGTTTATTGAATCGAAAAATGCCTCAAACGCAAAACATTTACTCTCCTATCGTAATTACCGCGACTCATTCTACATTACCAAGGAAAGTATATACAATCAAACTGTATAATAGAGAGTTCATTGATCGGATCTCTCCGCAAATTTAATCGCGCAAGTCAGCGTTAAGCTCTCACGCGCTCGCGCGATTCACACGTTCCGGCAAATCGACGTCACGAACCGTTATTTTCTTACACTCATAGGCCCAAGATATCGCGATCTTATCGCAGGATCGTCGATAGTTTCGCGACGAGAGAAATAAAAAAAGGATTATGAGATCGAGAAACAACCGACGCTCCTTTCTCGAGCGGCTCACAATCACAATCGGCAATGCAAAACCTTGATCGCTCCGTGAGACCGATCGCTTGCACTCCCACGGAAAGTCTCCACTGCATAACGCCGTGTACGTTAAAAAGTGACAAGAAAAACAAAATGTGTGCGCGCTTGTACGCTATCGCGGTGTATAACGACCGCAAGCCTGTTTTTTCTTCCCCTCCCAGACGTGTTGCACTCGTGATACAATTCTTATCCGGGCGGCCTCGTTTCGCAAATGAAAGGAAAAGGGATTTTCATTGGGATAACTGGAGCGATTGAGTGCCACAAGAGCGCTCGCGCGATTCAGACGATGGAGAAAGGGCGCGAAGAGACATCCGTTTCAAGAAGAGTAAACACGATGATTAAGCGAGATCCGCGATCTACGATGTCTCTCCGTTCGATCGAAGTTTCTATGAAGCTTATATGTAAGTCTACATTCGAGAGATGACGAGATGGAGGAGAGACGATGCTTAGGTGGGCGTATAGTGCGTGCCATGCAAATTAATTCGTTGCATACGTCGTACACGCGAAAGGAACACCGAGGATGCCACGCTCACCAACGCTGATGATATAACGTTTAAGTGTACAGCCTAATAAAATTAGAGCGCGAAAACTGTGAAACGCGCGATGGGAACGAGCGCCGAATTGTCGAGATGTGAAGAAAATAATACACTTTGGGTATTTTATTGATGCTATTGTATCTTACGCCACTTTGTTATGTCACTGGAAGGACTCTTCGAATTGCTAGTCAAACCTTCAACTTTGACTTTCCGATTAATTGTGAAAGAGATGTATTTTTTTTGTAGGATTTTATTTATAATCTATCTGTTATGAATTTAGATGTTGAAGAAAATTTCTGCAAATATTCATTGCATTTCTTTTTCTTCTTCTTTGATAGTTGTTTTTGAAAAATGCACTTGTAAAAATTAAAATAAAAATCGAGAAACATACATAAAACACGATGTTTTGAATATTTTGTGAAAAGAAGGATTACGTCATTTCTTAAGTTTCGCTAAGTTTTTAATTTAATTCGATGACGTAACAATTCGATACGCGTACAAATTTATGTCCCGCATCTTTTCTTCTTTAACACCGTTAGTCTTCCCAATCCTCCATATCGCAATCATCTAAGCTGCGCACATCATCTTGAAAAGACGAACAGGTGTTACATAAGCTCTCTCGCATGTTCTGATGTTTATAAGGATGATAGTTGTCGAGAGTTCACCGAACCGTTTGCAGTTTATTATGCGCAGTAGCTCGAACAAAACTACAATAATTATGTTTAAGATAGATTAGTAGGTTGCTTAAGTAGAGTTCGAGAATAACCTACTCTCCTAATTAGCGTTGTTTTGCTTGTCAGGATGTACGTTCATAATATGTGCAACAACTATTAACTTTTATTCGCGTAAAAAAATTTTCTGATGCTTTATTTAAACTAACAATACGATATTCATTATATTCATTATATTCGGAGGCATTACGAGGCACTAAGCAGGTAGGACGCCAAATTTGGAGGGGCACAAAATTTTAATAGGCTTATTAAATGCTACTCTTATAAATATAAAGTTCTATCTTACTTGATTTTAAATGAATTAGTTAAAAGTGGTTTTCTGGAAATCTTTTTAAATTTAGCAATAGCATTATGGATCTTATTAACTGTGCCATATTTGTGACAATTGCAGAAGCATCTTTTTTAAAATTAAAAATAATAAAGAATTATCTGAGAAACGACGCAGACGCAGTCATGCGATTTAGCTGTGATATCAATTAAAAAAGAATTGGCGAATACGTAATCAATTTTAATTACCTAACAATTAAAGACGTAATCAGAATATCTTCAAAAGCTAAAGCTAGAAAATATAATAGTATGCTGCATTAAGCGTCGAATATACATATTATTACAAAAGAAAATATGAAATTTATTGTATTTGTATTCCTGTATTATTTCCAAATTGATAGAGATTCCTTTTTTTTTTCAGTTGTTAGTTCATTGCCATTGGCGGAGGATTGCTTCAGAGATTTAACAATCCTTGTAATGAAACGCAAAAGCAAATTTCAGCGTAGAGCGCCAAAGTAACGCCTCCGATTATATTTTTTATTTATTAAAATATTATATCTCAAACTATATTTGCACTTTTAGTAACATTAAATATAAATTTCATATGAAAAACGTGGTAAAAATCTTTATATTTCTCTTAGACACACTTTATATTTCTCTAAAATTTCGCTTTTTCTTTTGATGTACAAAATATCTCGATTTTTTTTTATTTCCCTATTCCCGTCTAATTAGGCTCGGACGAGCCGTGAGAAATTCGCGTCTTCCTCCTGCGTGGCAAACACGATGCAATGAGAGTCAGCCGGATGCGAAGGGCAATGCGAGCTCTCGGCCTCTGAGATGACCCGGGTTTTATCCCGGGAGGTATGTTAAATCAGCTCTGGCAAGAGAGAGATAAAGAGAGAATACGTACACGATCGTATCTCTTCACGAAGTGTTAACGCGGACGAACAGTAACCGAGCGTGTTTGCGGCGACGTCTTATCGATCCTTACCCTTGTAGATCGTGTACCGACGCCCCGGGGGGGTTGTACTTTGCGCGTGTAAAGATCCCTCAGGGAGTAATGCGGATGTACGTGGAAAAATACGAACAACGCGCAATCTCGAAGAAGATAATTGACCTTAAACTTGGCAATGAATTTTGTAAGATGCTTCTCTTATTTTTTATCTCAAAAATTTATATTGAGTTTCTTATGTTCTTCGTAATTTAGATACATCATTTCGCGTGTATTATTAGTGCAAAGCGGACTTCTTTATTGATACTTATTTTATAAATTATTTTTATAAATATATTTTATAAAATTATTTTCACTTCAAAAATATGAAAACCGAGAGTGAAATTTTTGTCTGCCATAGAAAATGCTTTTTTAAAATTACAAAGTGATGATATCGTGTATCTCGAAAAATTACAGAAAACACTTTTTTACTATGCAAGTCAAATGCTCTTATAAGTCTCGTAATTATTTACTTACTCTTTCAAAATTTGATACAGTTACGAACAAAAGCATGAAATTCATTTTATTCGCATCATGATCTATTGTACTGCGAAAGTTACGGCATAATTGTGTTAGCATAACCGAGATGACTACCTGTGTTATGCCAGAACGAAGAAAATGAACGTTTTGTCTCACGGGATATTCCGTGCCGTGCGAGGAATTGCGTGTCACAATTTCTCGGATGGAGGGGAGGTTTCACGAAACTCGCAATGCCGATAACGCTTAGCAAAAACCATTACGATAATGCACTTTTAAGATAACACGATCGGATTTGTACGCGCTCGAAAGTACCGCGACGTAACGCAATTGAAAGTGGACCGCTGAAGAAATCCGGTCACGATTTTCAGCTTGTCGATCGATATGGGTGAGTCTGAGCTCGTTCCAACGCAACGTCGTAAATTAGTCGAAGGTCGCGACCGATTTGGAAACGGCACGAGATGATAACGTTTTCGCGATCGCGATTCCGATCCGTCCGATATCGCGCCGCCAACCGGAACGATATCATTGCGTAATTGGAGCATTTCTCCTGTCAAGCCGGCCGACAAAAAAGGATCCCGTATAACATAATTGAGTCGGTTTAGAAAGAGAACGTGTCATAACGAGGAGAAATTACACATTCGAATGCGAAAAAGGATTCTTATTTATCGTTATAGACTTTATACATTTTCGATCTCTGAAACGTGATTTTTTCCCCGGATACGTTTATTTTTTTTCCTGGCACGTGCTCCTTAACTAGATTCTAGTTTCCAATCGTATACTCGAACTTAAATAGGTATATACGAAAATGATCGCGTATCTCTTCAATGGCATCGAAATTACGACTAGATCGAGCTTTAATACGATTGAAATTGCATCCATATTGAAAATATAGCGCATTATTCTGTGATGCAGAGAAAGTTGGTAAAGTGAGCAGCGAGCTACTCGATCATGCGCCGCGTTTTCACGAAATGAGTTCCTCCTTCGCGAAAATATATAGGCGGGATAGATTTTACTTGGGATAAATAATAGCTCTTCCATGAGGTTTTCAGCCTCCGCGTATTCATGATTGCGCACGCGATATAAGATTGGCGAGCTTTTTCATTAATTATTGGTACCGCAATTTATTTTCGTATCACGCATATGGTTAATACGATCGATCCCACAACATTTTCAATCTCAAGTAAATAATAAACGCAATCGGAGAGAGCATTAGGAATGATTTAATACACGGCGTGGAATAAAGGAACATGGAATGATGCGATAAGCGTGAGTGTCATTCAGTAAATTTCGCAATGCGACTCTTTACATAATCCTGGATCCTGCCGTGATATTCAGCATAATTGTAACTTTCTTCTTCAAATACACGCCCAAACTTTTTCTTTCGAAATATATTCGGGAGTCCTCGTATATCATATTCAAAGAAATCTTGCCAGGACAGAGAAATCTTTTTTGTCAAAAATTGCGACAAATCCGTGTTGTTGTTCAATTAAGCAATTTAAAGAATTTTTTATTTTCTCCAATGCTGCAGAATTTTATTTGTTTATTTATTTATTTATTTATTTTAGTAAATATTTTCTCTCTTTTTCCGCAAAGTTGGCGTTTCTTCCTATCAGAAATTTCCTTGTTGAGAGGGGCGTGTAAGTTGTTCTTTGCGGCGCGAAGAAAAGTCGGCTATCAAACGGGTTGGGTAACCTTCGCGGCGAACTTTCGAAATCAAAATAAGAAACGGGCCTTACAATATACTTTCCCTCTCGAGTGCTCCAAAACGCGTGAAACGCGATGACGCATATTTAGGCACGTAGTCGGATTAAATGGAGCGGGACGATGAGGAAAAGCGGACCGACCGAATGTCTACGAGAGGCTAATGAGAATCTTTACTCGATCGAAAACGGAAATAAAATTGTACGTCTCGCCAGAAATGTCCGGTACTAATCGCATTTAATCTGGTTTAAAAAAAACAATTGATTAGTATTAATTAATGCATTAATGCAACCGTAAAGGAGAGAAACCGGAAATACTTTTTTGAAAGTTTAAAACTATGACGTGAATATCACCAGTTGTACCGAAATTGTCGAAGAATTTTCAACACATGTACAATAAAATTATCTCTTTTGCGCGTAAATAAAAAATATAGATAAAAACAAGAGCTTCATTCAATTCGACGCACGTTCGTGATAGAAAACGAAAGTTCCGATAAGTCCCAATATATATAAGTGAAAGCGAAGTGTCGCATAAAATTACAACAGAAATATAAATTTGTACGAAATTCAGAGACGTTTGCTGCAACATTGATATGTTCTGATATATTCTTTCTGTTCGCTTTCCCTTTGCATATCTCTTTTTCATCCAGGTGACATGCTCTGTTAATTTTGAGATCGAGCACTGGTATAAGATTGATTGAGAAATACAATTTCGGTTCATTGGACAATACAAACTTTCATCATGGTTTAATTTCAATACAATAACATAACATAATACATCAAACAGAGTCTCTTTATTAAGAAGTTCGAGAAAGAAACATTATATAAACAATTCTTAATATAACGTACAGAAGATATATTTCCAAAAGTAAACAGGCCAGAATGTTTATATAATCAACGAAATATAAGGATAATATAAAATCCCGTGATATATTACATAAAACATGTTTATATTCGGGTACATAAAATTGTAAGATTTACATTTCATTTTAACTTACAAAGTCGATTTATTAAAAAAAAAAAGTATAAGAGATGAATACAGAAACGGCGAATTCACACCGTGAAAAAAGAAAAAGTCCATTCTCGCAAGTCTCTTGCGAATCACAACAGCCGAGTTGAGTGCGATATCAGATTTTTTCCGTTTTCTCGAGTATCAAAAACGAACGCCCCCGTTATTGCGAACTCATATACCGCGCCGGGACAAAGGGAAAGGGAACAGCGGAAGAAACGATTTGCGCAATTTCGCGTATGAGAGGCGAAAATTCCGTCATGTTAATGATTGATCTGATACAGTGTAACACGTCGGAAAGCCGTCTCGCCGAAAGCGAGAGAAACCGCGGGAAGGAGAGGCCCGGTTTCAATTATAGGCCCACCACGAGACAAAGTGTGCCGGGTGTAACCGGGGCTGCCTCTTGGAAATTAACGATCGGCCATCGATACGGTTGCGGCGGCGATCTGACCACCATTCTCCGTCTGGGACAGCCGGCTAACGCACACGCGTCACTTGCGTAATCCGCGCGTTCGTGTTACGTGCGGGAGAGCGCGTAACCTTTCTAAGGGTGGGGGATCGAGAGGGAGGAACATGGGCGCTCGTTCCCCATGTGTTTCCCGAACGTCCTTCACGCTGATAATTATTAAAATATAATTCGCTCCTTTCGCGCCGTCGTCGGTTAGCGAATCGTGCCGCTCATGCGGCGCGACGTGGCACGACGAAACGCGATTAAGGATACGGGGTTTGTAGAAAATGGAAGCGAAGGCTGTCGCAAGCGGCCCCTTGCGAAACTTTAAATTAACCATTGTCTTGCGTTTAATATTTAAAAACGCCCATTAATATCTCCGTCGCTCGATGTCGCGCAGAAAAGAAGAAAACGTTCTTACGAAAGTCTCGAGTAATGCTGGTGGATTAATCGTTGCTTCCGGGATTATTACTGTCCTTGTAAATGCATGATCTGCAGAAATATAACCATATTGTACATTTAATTACTATTCATATGTTGTGCAAATGATCTCGTGTTGAATGTTTTACGGATTTTACGAGGAGCTTCGGAATTAATTTCTTCTTAGCTCTCTAAAGTTAACGGTTGATCTCTATTGGATTCACTCAATTATATTATATAATAAATCTTTTTGTCAAAAATGTAATTCAATTTTCTTTGTTACATCTGCAAATTTGAATTATTCTTATTAAAATACACTTCATATTCACTCCTTTTTATACGAATTATGTTATTTTAGTTTGTTGAAAAATTAATTATTACCTTTTTATTAATATATATAAATTAAATGAATCGTCCCAGTGTAGTAACTGTTTTTATCAAATTCCAAGTTAAATCAATTGAAAAATTACCTAAATCAATTATTTTCTATATATATAACTATGTGTGCACGTGTAATTGAAACATCGGTAGTTCTGGAAAAATTGATGTTAACTTTATCATGTGCAGTTGTTTTTATCTCTTAAATATATGAAGTGACGCGACCTTTGACTATAAACACATGAACTGCTGGTCCCTTATTTTTGCTATAAGAGCATACTTTCGGTGTTGCCGAATTGAAGTTGGCTGAAGATTGTTAGGCTCCGCCCCGAACAATAAAGATCGGCAAGTTTAAATACGAAAGTGTTGACCATTACTGACCGTTCTTATTCTTCTTCTTCTTTTGTTTTCCCCTCATTTGGTTTTCTGACTCAAGTACAGAGAATCAGAATACCATGCAAAAGAGTCGAGATCTTTACAAACCGTTGCACACTGTAACGTACATATATATAGTCAAAGCTTCTCACTCCGCAGAAAATTACTGTCTGGGGCGGAGCCTAATCTTTCAGCTTGGCGACACGCCCGAAGTTGGCTACTGGCAATCTATGTGTTAATAATCAAAGAACACAATCTGTATACCAAAGTAACGCATCCTTTTTATCTGAGCCGAAATGTGAATCTGAGCCAACAAGTTTCCTATTGGCTATTTCAGTCGCCATTTTGAACCTAATCCATTTTTGCCTGTGGTCCAATAAGAGCATAGCATTATTGGTATGATTAGAAGATTCGCCATTTAGATTTTCCAAAATGGAAGACCTAAATGGAGGACCTAAACTCTGGACCTTTGCTCTTTTTATGTCTACAGCTTTACACTAAAGCGCCGCGTGTCGCTGCTTTTAACGCGAGAGAACAATTTCACCGAACGGCTGCTCGCTGTACCAGCTCATTACTTTCTGTTGACACCACGAGGCAAGGCTGCTCGTGTTACGAGCTACGAAATATCGAGAGCCAGGCTTTCCAGCTTGTCCTCGGTCGGTCGGTCGGTTTATTCGCACGTTCGATGGAGAGAGGTACGCGGTGAGATGCAAGAACTCTCTCGCGCCCGGTTTACAAGCGCTCGCCGAGCAAAATGCATCGTGATTTGTACACCGTACGACTGTATATACACTGTGTGCGTATGCATGCGGGTGAGTACGTGGCTACGCTGCTTTTCCAATGTTGTCTCGTAACGAGGAGCGGCTCTCGTCACAGTGACGATGGAGAACGAAATCCGTTCTGACGAGACACGCGTCGGACAACGTGTCGTACGGCCCACACGCATCATACGCACAGCATCATGCACACAGTTGTATCGGCGCTCGTTACTCCATACGAGGCGAGAATAACGGAGCTCTGATTGCCACACGCCCCCTCGTAGCCTTCACACTTTGCGCGCACACTTCACGCTATCGTACGTCGGTTCCGAGATGCGCGGAGATATTCGACGAAGAAATGAAGGAGGTTGCACCAAACCGGCAAGTTTAAAAGTTTCGATCGAAGATGTCGATATATTCATGTTCTTCGAGGTATATGCACAAATCTCATATTTTATACGGGTAGAGTGGGCACTGAAGGCTCTTTAACGACGTAGACACGATTGCGTGTGGACCGTATCGACGGTCCGTCAGAAGCGACAGCATAAAGGGTATCATTATCGAGCTTCTAGATTACTATAATATCACCTGCGATTTCGTACCGTAACGCGACATCCTCTGTAAAACATTCTTTCAGTGTTTCTTAATTAATTATATGTATTTATCGCGGACACAATACAGAGGCGATGTAAACGCCAACGTGATCTTTACAAACGAGGAGTCACGCGCGCGTTTGTCCGTTAGAATCCTCCATGGGAAGCCTCGTCGATGCAGGCCTCGCGATATCATTTACGAGGCAGTCGTCGAAAGTGCGATTATCATTGTTTAACAGTGACCTTTCGTTCGAAGCAGGACAAGCCGCGTTCGCAATCGCGAGGTACGAGGGCGGCGCGTTTACGATCGGGAATCTTGTTCTCCGCTTTCATTTGAAAATTCTCCACAAAGAGCGACTCCCAACTTCGTGACGAAACGTCCTCCTTTTCCCCGTCACCCCGCGAATATCAGCGGTCACGTTTGGCTACATCCGGATTAAGAAGGGCGGAATTACTCAGGGCAGCCCACGCTGCCGTTTCAACTGTCAGAACTCGCAATCGCAGTGCACGTCTTGTTTCATTATCGACTAATACCCGACACAAATTATATCCTTCCCACGATTAGATAAAGAAGGAGGACAGCGATTGTAGATATATTATAATAATTGATACAGACACACAGAAGTAAACGAGCCCAAATTACTTGAGATTTATTGAAGATGACATTTCTAACAATGACATAAGATTTACAACATAAGATTTATGTTCTATAAAATGTTATGTCTTTCGAAATATGTCGCTTCAGTCTCACACTTACTAATTAATAGTAAATTATAATTCCTATTATAATTCCAAGAAATTTCATTAGCGTTTTAACTTGTATTTACATCTTGCATTTACATTTTTTCTTGTAACGTATGGCGGTAACTTTCCGTCTAGACAAGCTATAATTTACATTAGTCCTAAGCGGAGGCTTAATTAAAAGAAAGAAGTTAAAGCGGTCACTTTCTGTAAGGGAATTCTGCGAAAAATATCAAAGTTCAGTCAAAAAAGTTAAGTGATCGTTAATTAATATATAAATAAATGTTTATTTCTAATTTTGTTATGTATTTGTCACGTCAAGTTTCTTAATTCGTCTGTTTGCCGTCCGTCGCTCATTGCAATTAACGAGCAGAAAAGAGAAGGAAAGTCGGCTAGGTCGTGACGTGACGCAATGAGAACTCGGTTGCCTCAGCCTGCTCCATTGTGTCTGAGCACCACCTCCTGTTTCTACTTACCGTACCCGACCACGCCATCCTTATACATGTACTACTGTCCGCTCTATCAGCCATGTATATACGATGTCCCAGACCTATCATGCTAGTTTTTTCGACAAGTTCTATCTTCAGTTTAGAATCAATTCTTTTATAGTTAAAATAATAATAAATAATAATAAATCGAGGAAGAAAAATCGTCTATACATTAATGCGCTACACAAATTTTCTAATTAACTCTTTCGTAAAGATAAAATCTATACGGAATTATAAAATATGAATGAGATTTTACGCACTCTATACATTTGCTTGCAGCATTCACGGTTAGCTTTCGAGAAAGTGATTTACTTAATGACTTATATGACTAAAATTTTGACGTATTTATCAAAAAAATGAGTCTTCAAACTTGTTGAAAAAAAAATGTAAATATAAATAAAAGGTGGTTTAATAAACCTGAGATTTGTCTTTTCTGGCACGCGATTGCCACACCTTTTTACGTGCAAGAGAGCCGTTGAAAGGTTAGACTCACAATCGGTACACACCCCTTTGCGTATCTTTCACCGAGCGTTATTCGCGAACTTAATCTTCCAGCAACGAGGAACTTTCATAGCGCAACGAAGACGAAGAAGTAAAGGGAGATTATGATAATCCGATCGATTAATTTTTATATTTTCACTGTCCGTTTCGTTTCTATTCTATAAACTGTGTAATCTATGTTGCATTCCCTCGCGGACTCGACACAAATCGTGCGAAGCCGAGAGGTTGCTCCGATTCGTCCTTCCTATCTCTCTACAAGATCCCATGTCCGAGATCGTCTCGAGAGTAAAACGCTCGATTCCCCGTGCATGAATTTGATATCGTGCCTTTCTAAAGCAAACGTCCGGCTATAAGCGACAGCAAAGGTTACACACATCGCTCTCTCACACCCCCCGAGAACGCGTAACCTTCACGCTGCGATTCCAATCCTATTGCTGCTCGCGGTCAATTTACCGCGAGAAGGGATCGTCACGATAAATTTATCTCCATACGTCTCTCACCTCTCCTCCTCTTTAACCGGTCATAGATTATCCGTGGAATCTTGAACCACTTGGATATTTAACGTGGCGTAAGCCCATTTACATTGACGCGTCATACTTGTTCAATTTTGCAGTCTAAAATTATCCTACTTGATTGAACAGAGATATCTTTTATTTTCCTTTTAAGATTACATGTTTGAAACGTTTAAGAAAGATAAGGTTAATGATCATCTTTAAACTTGTGCATAAATAAAAACTAAGATCGATACCGATTATATGAATAAATTTTAGAATTTTTATTCTTTGAACTTTTACTTTCATGCGTATTAAAAATTTTATTGCAATTTCTCTTTCTCTCTCTGTCTCTGTCTCTCAAAATTATTACATCTATACAATGCTCACGTATATAAAATATTTCTGTTTTCTCGCATTAAAAGAACAATTCATGGAATGCGCGGTTACGTGAAAATGATATCAGGGCCTTATCGGTTACGTACCTTTCCAGCGCTTTCGCAATTGCACGCACAAAATAACAAAGGTCGTACACGTTACTGGCACACACTCTTGCGATCAACTATAGCCTTCACGGCCGATAGTGCGTTAGTTATCGATCGCGACTTGCATTTCGCAAATTTAGAATGCACGTCCCTCATCGACTCTATTTTTTCCAGTCGTATCAATCTTCCCATAGCTGTACGACTGTATATCAAGAATACCTAATTAAATAATTACATAATCTCTTGCGAAATTACTTTCGGATCAAATTAACCTCTCTACGTATATATCGCAATGCGACTTTCTATCAAGAATATAACGGCACGCCGCAGTGTAATCGTGTAGCGAAGAATAAAAACTTAGCGAATAATTTCGGAAAAATTGAACTATTATTTGTATTACTATGATTAATTGATGAAACTGTAATGCATTACATTATTACTTGTTACTCTATTTTTATTTTAAGGAAATATTATGATTGAGTATAGATAATTTTTTGATCAGAATGACATTATGATTTGATAAATCAATTCCTTTTTACATGTATAATATGTATCTCTAATAAAAGATTTGAAATGCGGTATTTATATCTTATAATCACGTAATAGGCTGTCACTTTCGCGAATAGTTCTATACATTTCCGTGTAGAACTTTATACATTACCGATCATAAGATTATATAGTATAATTAACGTGTCTCTTAAACTACAAACAGCGGAACTTTCGAGCTGGGGAGAATTTTGATATTGAACAAAAAAATATTAGAGGCTTTCCAAACGCTCGATTAATTTCCAGACCCTTCAATTAGCTTTAACGAACCTCGTTACTTTCCCGAGCCATTTTCCACTTGATCGACCCACGCGAGAGTTCGCGGGGTTAAGGATACATCCTTAAGGATCCATCCAGAGATAGATAATCGATATTGCGGATATTATCCCAGGCAGAGTGCGCGCGCTCTTTCTTTCTGATATTTTCATCTTTGGCTTAACAAGAAGCCCTCTCTTACGTGTGCGCGGAGAGGATCGTGGGATCGAGGAACGAATGCCAGGCAGGTCGCGAGCTGTCTTTAGTAATCTTCAAAGACCTGGTCGATCGTGAGTGGGTGTTCCCCAGCTGATCCGCAGGGTGCAGAATATCAGGGCGTTCACCGTTATATGACTAAAGGTGGAAGTAATCTCGCGAGCAGTCTTTCTCTGTTCCTCTTTCTTTCTCTCTCTTTCTCTATTTTTCTCTTTAACCCCCATATGTTCGATTCTTAATTCACTGAGCCTACCATCATAAAGATTTCCTATCATATTTCTACTAATGTAGATTAACTTTAAAATATTGGTTTAATTTAATTCTTCATTCTTTTTTTATTTCTAGAACTAGAAAAGGATGAAGAGTTAAAATTAAGAGATTAAAATTAAACTACATTGGTAAAAACGAGCACTAAATAAGGGACAAGAAGAAAGATGAAACAGGTTTAATTCAGATCTATAATTATTTTTTGTCATCAGACGTTACTGGAAAAGTCAGAAGCTTCGCGTGTCCACTTCGTTCTCAGAAGTAAGTTACGCAAAGTTCCCGTTGCTCTTAACGTGCAAAAAAAAAAGAACCTTCTCTCACCGTCGTTCCCTTTCTTTCCTTCCCGCACGTCTTTCTCATGAATCTAGCGATTAGTCAGACTGAAAGGGCAAACGGAACGGGGAATCTTATCCCACGGAATCCTCCATCGGTGAACGTGGATGCATCGCATCATACTCGTACATTCTGATTTCATGTAACGGTGGATTAATTAGTCCATTGCATTGTGGATAACGGTTTAGTGTGCAAGTCAGACGTAAACTTTGGCATTTCGGAGCACTTTTGCGCGCCGTTAATCTTGCAGGACGAGGCGAGGCTCGCTCTCACGTTCGCTCGTCGCACATCCGACACGGCGAACACGTCATACGAAGTCATATTTCGCCATGATAATACCACATTGCTTGTAGCAATATTTCGCCATTATATTTATATTCTTAAAAGTACAAGACAGTACAAGTACGATTTCTGGCTCACGATGTGGCGGAATCGCCCTAAACCTATTCATGTTGTATTGAATTTTTTCTCGAATAAAATGTAAAATTGATATTACGTTGCACAACTTCCCCGTTGCCGATTGTTACGGCGCCGATTACAATGTTCAAAAGACTTCAATGCTGGTGATTACAATACCACAGATTTCAACGTACCGGCAACTTCAATGCAGATCTTAACAAGCTGCGTCCGGGGACTTCAATGCCGGCAATTTCAACGCCGGAGGTTATCACCTCGTAATTTCGATGCTGGAGCTGTTCAATCCTTTGAGACTCGATGCCTATTTAATTCTCAACTCTTTAATCTCCTGTATGTTCTGTTACATGAACATTTTAATTCAATGCGATGAAGACATTTGAAATAAGGAGGTAAACGTTTACATGTTCTAGAAAAATAACAGGTATTATATGTGCAGCTGTCGCATGTTTGACGTAGCAAACCGGTGTCCTTTCGCTCTTGATTATATCTTCAATTTTTACACGACTAATAATAATTTCAATCAAATAATCTTATGTTCTACGACCTGAGATAATGCGTTGAGAATTATACAGTTTGTAATTAGGCTAATCATAATTTCACGAATCGCATCTCTGCGTCTACGTATTATTTCTTTCGACTTTCTTCAAGAAATTGAAATCTTATTATATCACAGACGACCTCGCTGAATGATCGTGAAGATACCGTGAAGTCGCGGCTCATCCAACCGCGTCACCGCGTCCAAGAGTCCCGCTGAATTCTCTCTCTTTCACCGGCCGGGTGTCTTTTCACTTCTTAAGGCCATCAGCTGCGTCCAAGAACCGTTACGTACTTGCATTCGCGCGTCACAATCGGCGGAGGCGCTGATTAATGTAAAGACCTCTCGATCTTGTCACCTCTGATCTCTACCCGCGTTACGAAATTGTTATCTATATAGAATATCTACATAAATAGCAAAAATATTCTTAATCTCTAATTATCACAATAATACTGCTAATATATATATGTGTGTGTGTGTGTGTGTGTGTGTGTGTGTGTGTGTGTGTGTGTGTGTGTGTATTCATTAATAATGATTTGCAGAAACCATTGATTTTCTTGCCAATTATTATGTCGTTATATTACAAGTAATATCAAATGCCATCACGTTATCAAATGCCTCCGTTCACGCGATTGTCCTTTCATATCGTACTGCAAAATATTTGCGAAGATTCTGTAATAATTGACTCGCATAATGATTTATACGAATGCTGATGTAATTCCGGCGAGGTCAAGTCACGCTGATTGCGAGCGTTTGCGTATCGAAATCTGTTAAGGTGTACTCCTCGAGAGTTGCTTGAGCATTTCGGATGGGGGTAGATTAAAATCGAGAGATTGTGCAAGCGGAGACATTGAATGCCAAACAGTGTCAGGATGTCCTGTGGAGAAGATCTTGATGCCATACATTGTATACGAGAGACAAGTACCGTACAAAACATCTTTGTAAATCGCGAGCTACCTTCCATATAGGGAGGAAGTGTAAATTCACAAACTAAATGTTGCCAAATAAATGCGATGATACAATCATTAATTAAATAATTATAATCTTGATTTAAAAAAATATTATGATAACTTCATAGCAGAAATACAATTTTTCTTTTAGATAGAAAATTTAAAATAATTTGTATTCTAACGTAACAATACCTAACAGTAGAATTGTGTAGGATGCCGTAAGAATACGGGATTTGTTGTACATCGACCTCTATGAATATTACGAAGAGATGTGTCATCGTGTACAACAACATATAAATATATATAGAATAAAAAAACGAAATTACGTTTAAATTACGTTATCGTATCTCTCTACATCTCTCATTATTTTTATATAAAATGTTTTACAGAAAGTTTTTATATAAAATATCTTACCAAATATGTCTTGTCGTCTCTGATGAGCTTTTCGCATTAACAATTTTTGCACAACGCCTCGTTGTTAAGATGAGTTCAATCTTGCGGTTTCAGTCTCGGATAACAATGTCGTATGACGTACAATGTAACGGCATAATTTGGAGCGCATCGACTTCTACTGATACTTTAAACAGCCCCCGTGACCTTTCATGGACGAAAGAGAAAACAAACCAGTACGTCGGGATGCATCTTCGTGAATGATAATTGATGAATACGTAATGCGTGACGTAATGTCATGTGGGCGATGATTGAAAACGTTGGAATAATACGACACTAGCGATACACGAAACATTACACGTAATCTTGTCATAGTTAACGTCATTAAGGATGTAAAATAAATGTAATTATCATCTATTACAAATGATATTTATTTTAATTTTATGTGTCGTAAATTTGTACCTGCGAAACGAAAAAGTCAAAATCAATAAGTCGTTATGGGATTATCAATAAATTAATCACAACACCAATGTTTCCACTCTTTAACCGATTTTATATTTAATGTAATCTATCAACGCATTAAATATCTTTTGAGAAAATATTTTTTTAGAAAGGATCTTTTTCTCTCTCAGTCTTTCTTTCTATAGTTTTAACGGTCTCGAAAACATAATTTATCCTATATCCGAGATTGCCGGAACATTTCTTTTGTTAAACACGAAAGATAGAGATTTTACGGTTGCGGTTACGATTCGATGCTCTACTTAAAGAAGGAATCGGTTGTCGAAGTCACGCGAAGAAAGTTTAGAGTCAGGAACGGCGAGATTGAACGAACTTCCTAGGCCGTAGGCACTGAAATTCACAAAATCGATAGACTCGGTGCGAATAAATTTCCTCATCATTATCGCGCCTTCTCGTTTAATCTCTGAATTAGCAAGCGACTTTACGTAATAATTCTCATTCGATTGCAATAATCATTCTTCACGAATACCAAATAATATTTAATAGTTGCTTGAAGGCTCTTTAAAAGCTATTAGACTATGTGAAATAAGACGTTATATGCATATTTAATTCGTATTTTAACAATTTCTATTTATTCTATTAGAATTCTCAAAGAAATTCTCTAAGATTGTTTGATTAAGGAAGAAAAAAAACTTCGTTTTATGTTTAATTTTATATTTTATAACCCATTAACTCTATTATCCTAATTGATACTTATAATCATCAAGTCGCTATCATGCCGTTAAATTTCACAGATCTAATCCTTTTAGGAATTCCGCTAGCGAAACATAGTTTTTCTTATTAGTCTTATTACCCAAGGTATGTCGTTTTTGTAAAAGATATTGAGACGCCTATGCCACGCATAACTGCCAACAATCTCATTAATCGCATGCACAAAAAGGGATCGAGGCAAATTGTAGTGCCGCTGGTATTTTCATGGAACTACGAAAGCATGCAATTGTCGGTCCAATGATTTGAGGAGTCTGCGTATACGAGAGAAAGAAAAAAAAAGCAGAAATCATTGACGAAATATTCGAGGCTTAATTTACGATGACTTTCGCCGCTTATTATGCAAGCTCGATTTTGTCCGACTTTTCAAGGTCTCACGAAAAAAATTTTGCCAGGACCGGCGGAAAGCGCCGTCGATTATAACCGTCGGATTTTTGATTACCTACTTTTACCGCTGTAATGAGACGCGTGACCGGAGTTCGGAGTGAACCAAATCTCCTTTACAATCAAGTGCCCCGCCCGAATAGGTAACGAGTAATCAAGTCGTTCCGGTGCGGTTTTGCGATGGAGAATGGGAACTTAAAACCGCGGTGCGCGCACGTGCGTACGACGATGAAAACGCAACTGAGAGATCATATAATTCCACGGTGGTGCGATAATGGGCGCTTTTTAGATTGTAAATTTGATCGTCGAATATCGCGAGTACAACGGCACCGTGAGACGCTCTCGAATAATAACGAATACATTGCTTCCCGTGGCCATTTAAAACGATCTACGAGTTCTTCGTCACGTGCCCGTTAATCTCCTTCCAAGTTTCCACGTGATACCTAGCATGTGTATTGCCACCATTAATGGAGATCGAGCGTTGCCCATGTTTGCTCTAATCGTTGATTTGCCATAGACAGACGGATCATTTTTTTTTTCTCCTTTCCATCGATCCGAGCAACTACAAAGTGACGACTATATAATAGAATAAAGAGTTAAATTGCTCGCAACTGATATATTTTCTTAAATGTCGTTTAATTCTCTTTTTCAAATATTATAAATATTATGGGCAGAAGGAAAATCGTGGCGTTTTAATATAATGAAAAATTTTATAGGTATGATTAATAAAATTTACAAGAATATTACAGAAAAAGTAATGTATAATAAAGAAATAACAACGTTAATTATCTCAATATAAAAAATTCAATTTGTGTACAGCTATTATATATTGAATACAAAAAATACAAATACTAGGCTTTTTATATTGAGCAAGGGATAAAATATGGTGCCTTATTCTTTGATCATTCGTTTCTCGAAACCGCGAAAGTCTGCGAATATTCTTTTTCCGACATAATTACGAATTATCGTCGCGTACACAATGATTTATTGATTTGCGCAGTATATATACATTATATACACCGGGGCGCCCGTTCAACACGGAACGCCTTAAACTGTATAAACTGTCCAATATTATGCAAGCGGCGCTCCAGTTTCAGAGCACCGCTTTGGTATTCCAGCTTACTTTCACTCATTCACTCGTCGACTCTTTTATCCTATATGTCGGGGAGTCCCCTTCTCTCTTTCTCTCTCTCCCGTCTCTATTTCTCATTACGCGTGTATCTCCCTCCCCTCTCTCTCTCTCTCTCTCTCTTTCTCTCTCTCTCCGTTCGCATGACTTTCACTTCTCTTAGCTTTGCAGAGTCCTTCTTTTCGTCGCGCGTCTCGTTCTGTCGCCGTATGGACTGCCACCGTGCGGGGCCGCCTCAGGAAAAGCTATGGAAAAAACCGTGTTTATATTCATATATGTCGTAGATACGTAGTATATACGTATAATCGTATGGATCATTACGAGGCGGTGATTTTATAGTAGTATATAAGGAGAGCGCGCCAATAGCAGAACGATTTCCTGGTAACGCCGTTTCGATAGCGGCGGTTCCGGTCATGAATTGCTCCGGGTGCCATTATTGCATAAACGCACAATAAATATTAAACACTAATAAATTAGGACCCGTCCCCGGTGTTCCGGATTTAAAGAGCCTAATTGCAGTAAAATAATTGCTCGCGTAAGGTGCATGAAATTTCCGACCAATTTTTGCAACATCTTTTCGTTGGAAGTTGTCTTTTCGACATCACACGTTCTCCATAAAAAAAATATGCAAATGATATTTTTATATGACTTGCGTAAAAATCCTTACAAGAGAGCTGTTTATATAGTGAAACGATTGCCTGTCATTTCTTTATCACAGAGTTGCAACGTATAGTTGCGTTCGTGATTCTGTATCGTTTAATGATTTGCGCTTACATTTTATCCACAGCCTTTTATGTAAAAATTGTTTAGTGTCTGTCTCTTTCTCTTTTACAAAAAACCGACATCAAACCGCAGTTTCTTACGGAATAGCCGCTAGGTGTAAAAAAAGTTTTGCAATTTTTCATTACATGAGCCTTGGCACTCCTCATTTATTTTCATTTATTATCGTAAAAAGATGCTTGCCTTCAAAGTTCTGCTTGTATTATAGTTCGAGAAAAGTCTTGAACTAAAGGACTTCAAGAAATTCAATAAAAAAAAGGAATTAAAACAATTAATTAATAAACATTTTGAAAAAAAGTTAATGAATACTTTGGCATTAAAAAATAGAAAGACATGTCTCGATATAATGAAATATTACTTGAAAATCGAACAATAATATAGTTGATATCAAATTACGCACTGATTTTGCAATATTGATTAGAGATAGTGGAAAATGTGATTCGTATACAATATGAGACATGGCATGTGATCGTGCAATTAACAATCAGCGCAACGTGAAACGTGATATGGTCGTGTAATTAGCGATCAGAGATTTCAGTGAAACGTGGATTAGTACTGCCGTTGGATACGTATTTACCAACCGTAAAAGGCTGCAACGCACTTTGTGTCATTTTAGCAATCGCGACGCATCATTTGAGAATTTCTAGGTCGACAATGCGTCTGCATGGAGTTCTGCTTGACATTTAGTACGCCGGGTGCAACGTTCTTGTATGTGTCCGCATCGCAAACATTATTCGCTAGGCATACTCTTGGAACATATTATTTGTAGATGACACGTCGACTACAATGTACTAGAATGTCGCTACCCATCAAAGATATCTGGCTGCATTATATTTTGCAGATAATTCCATTTCCACCGTCAAATGTCAGTGACGTGATAGAAAATTGCGTTAGTGTGAATTCTTTATGTAATGAGATATGTACACACAAAGTAGTTGAAAGGTATGTTCCCAAGAAAAATTTATTAGTTTCTCACCTATACTTAAAAATTAATACATTAATTAATACATTCTATCATTGTTGGATTCAGACATTTGTCAAGAGGGAGAAAGTCATTGGTGCTCCACAAGTGAAATTTTTTTTAAGATTAAATATAAAAAAATAGAATATTTGAGTTATTATTGATATTGAAAGAAATTATTTAAATATATATAATTCGTAAAACGTTTTATTTAAAATGTTATCAACATAAGAGAGAATATAATGAAATCATAAATTAAAAAATATTTTTGGAATATTAAAATTATGATTAAACATTTCAGAAATACTAAAAATATATATGTAACATTTTGCTTAAATATTTTTAAAAAAGAGACCTCAAGGTGAGCCACAGCTTCCTATGAATTGTCATTGATTTTATCTGGAATTTTATAAATGATTATTATAAAAAATAATATATTAAATTAGAAATAGTTATCTAATATATTCCGGACATTACAAAAGTTTCTAACATTAAAAAATATTCAAAATATCATTGACGTAACGAATGATTGATTAATGAAAAAAAAACTACTTGAAAGTATCATTGAATATTCATGATTTCTTATCGCATTCTTCAAAACGGAATCGCCCTAATTAGTAATTGGGACAACAAGAATAGCTGAAAGATTTTGGATCACCCTACAGGTAGCGATCTCGAGGCCGCTTTCAAGGTCACGAGTGAAGGATTTCGAGAGCAATCGCCAACGATAACCAGAAAGAAAGAGAAAGAGAGAGAGAGAAAGAGAGAATGGGATCGGGATCTCTGCATTGAAATTAAATCCCCTGACGTCAATTGCCGCGTATACGCGTCCTTCTGCATCTGTACGGTCGAGGACGTTCATATCCCGTTCAAATCCACCTCTTTCCTCCATTCCAGCATTTCCCGGCGACCTTCGCAACCGAATACTTCAGCTGGCCGATGCCTTCAATGCCGCCAGGAAGACAACGTGCTCCGCCAAATGCATAATTATACGGCGTGTATAAATAAACACCCGTGTATCTGTCACGCAATTTTGTTTCGAACACGACTTGCACTTGCAATTTGAATAATAAACGTCCTTCTTCTGAACAAGAAGCTCTCGTACATATACGTACAGGAAATTACGTTATAGAGGGATTTAGTAAACGGACGTACTTTCCTGCAAGAAGAAACTAAATTGCACGGAAAGTTAAGCGAATAGTTACCATACGTTTTTAGTCTCGTAAAATGTATAACTGCATTAACTCACGCTATACCGTACGAAACTCATCGCCATTATACCGGGACATCGTGAATTAACGAGGCTGGAAGAGAGGAGGGATGATGATGAAGTAATTAATTCCATCTCGCTCATTGCACTCGGTTGCGCGCGCACTTAATTAGTCGCATTCTTTGGAAATCAATCTTGCATTCTCGATCTCTCCTTCCCAGCGATCGAGCGATCTTCCCATTTTTCCCACTCCGGTTACCTAATTTTAATCGCCGTTACGATAATACGCGCTCGCGCGCCTAGTAGATTCGTTATTGCTCGTCATTAGAACGCGTATCGGGTACCTGGTGATGATTACACAACGGTCCTCTATGCGTATGGGAAGCAGACGTGCATTCGCTTTTCTCGACCGCGCGGACATGTCTGAGGCACCCACGCGTGGCCCGCAAGTCGCAATTCGCGTCGCGCGTAAACCGGTGATGACTTCTGGAAAGCGAAAAACCGTTGAGCAATAACGGTAATGGCGACTTTTGTCCCGCGTTTGTGTCGCGTGACTAAAAATCCAGCTTCGTTCCGGTTCCAACGTCTCGTCGAGACATTGGAAAACACGGATACATCAACAGTGCGCGCATCTTCGAGCACTGTTTCACCTCGCTTTCACGACACTCCTATCTCCGATTCTCTCGCTCGCCTCGTTGGTTCGCTTTTCATCTCTTTTCCCTTTTTTTATTCTTTTTTTCTTATTTTCTACCGATGATTGAGGAATGGAATGCGCGAACGCGCTTCCGACAACGCTGATATCCATTCTTCGGCCACGATTGCACGTTTTCTCATTAAGTCGCAATTATCTCGATTTCCAGGGGCGCTTATTAATCAACCCGGCTCTATAATCAGAGGGAAAACTTCGCCGTAAAAGACCCCCGGCTCGAACTTCCTCTTGCGAGAGAGGCTCGGATTGCGAAATCTGTGCAACGCGAGATGCACGCGCGTCTTACGTTTTTCCTCGTGCGTTTCTTTTGCGTATATCTTACGTTGCGTTCGGGAAAATTAATGCCTCCGCATTGTTGCGGCTTTTCCACGCGCGACGCATTTTCTATGTCTTGCACGTTCTCCGCGTTTACCTCGCCCGATATCCTCTCTGAGTAAACACTACTGTCGTAAAAACGTTTCTCTCTAATGCGAGGTCTACAATAGAAGTCGTAGCGGTCGTAGAAAATTAATTAATTACAATCGAATGTGAGAAGAATAATCGACTATAATTGATCAATTTTCTATTTAAGACCGCTACGACTTCTATTGTAGATTCCACATAAATGAGCGGTTAAGTCCTTTTGAGTTAGGGCAGTCCGGTAAACAAGTTTGGGCATTATACATATGTTGTACATAACAGCTTGTGCGTGTGAGTACAAGGTCGACCAAAAATCCGACTACTTTTCCATTGCACAATCCATCGCTGCATTTATCGCGCTCGCGTTTCAACATGCAAGTACGACATGCGGTACGCGATGATATACGGCAGGCAATCATGTCACGCTCGTTCAAAGCTGAAAATGTTTACGACATTTCACGGCCCGACTCGCCCCTGCATAACGTCGGAATAAATAGATTGTAATCATAATTCACATCAGCATTGACGCACGCTTTGTTCGTATAATTAATGAAAGTACATTTATACATCGAGTTCTCTCAGGTGAAATTATCGGCTGATATTATTAGTCGATATTATTGGCTAATAGATAACGCGTCTTTAATTTCTAAAGTGGAATGAATTTTCAAATTAGAGTACGAGTCTACAAAAGTGTGAATGGTAATAAAAATGTGCATCAGTTGGGAAAGAGTATATTTACTTATATAATTTAAGCTTTATTTATTATTATTAATTGTGTATTAATTTTTTAAAGTAATGTATATTTAAAAAAAATTTATTTGATGATAATTTTACCAAAATACATTATTATGGTAAAGGAAGATGTTATGGAGAGGAACAAATAGATTTTAAAAATCTTACACCCATTCTAAGTCTTGTGTGAAATTATAAAGGTTTATCTTGCACGATAATCTGATCGCAAAGATCAAAAACAATCTTTGTCGGTCTTATAACAATGGTTGTTGGTTTTGTATATCCGTACGAGGCCTCTTAATCCTATTAATTTCTATAACTTTTCTTTGTTTTACTGTTTCGCAATATGGACTGCATAAAAATTTTATTTCGCAATTCCGCGGAGATCTAGGATTGGATAAACTATGCAAGAGGCCATATAAGCTCCGATAGGATCAGATGCATGTCCGATTCGGATATATATATATTGTATAATCGGATAGAGCCCTCAGGGGATTTCAGGCTCGAATTTTGATCTGACGATAATTTAATTGAAATTTGTGGAATAGAAAAAAATCTTGCTAGTCTTTAGGAATATTAATAACATTAAATTAATCATGTATGTATTGATTGAAGGGCTCTGAATAATGTTTTAGATTTGAAAATTAAACATTTAGATTTGCATTTAGATATCATAACATTTTAAATTTGTTTTTCTACTTATTGTTTAGGATGCCAACGGAATACTCCGAGAAGTGCGAGAGCCAGCAGAAATGAGGCAGTCCTGGAATTTGAATGCCCCGAAGAATTTGGATATTACCCTCATCCACGTGATTGCACACAATATTATGTGTGCGTTTTCGGCGGCGCTCTACTGGAATCCTGTACGGGAGGCCTTATGTACAGGTATGCGAGATCAGAAATATGAATACGAATGGAGAAAGCAGGGGAAAAGAAAAATCACGATCGTTACGAATAAGCGTACGACTCAACATTTCATATCGGAATGTTTTTCAGAGTTAATATTTAGCGTGGAGAAATCGAACGCGTCTCGTCTTTATTCTACTCCTATGCGAAAGAAAATTTCATGGAAAATCTATGATTCTATCATAGAAAAAAATGTTGCTCGCTGATATCTCGCTGCGAAACACTGCCGCATCAACGTTAACATTTAACGAAACATTAAAAATCGCGCGTGTAAGCGTTCGCAAGTTCTAAGATTACGTGCGAGATAATGGAAGATGATCGTAAGGAATTCTTCTGCTTACCGAAGTTTCTGTTGATGTATAATCGTACGGGGTCAACGACCCCCCGCGTTCGCGATCAGCGTCGCGGAGCGGACTCTTGGAGAGAAAAGAGAGGAAAAAAACATCGTGGAAACGATTCCACGCTCCTGACGATTGATCGACTAATATTAGATTAGCGGTGAAGTGAAATTAGGCAAACAAGTGCGATAATGGATGCGCCGAATCAGGCAATTGTTGAGCGTACTTATATGAGAAGGCCGGATATGCGCGATCCGTCCCGCGCTCCCATGAACGTTACGAGATTCGTGAGATCTCGCGTTGCCGCGCGAACGAAATCGCGAACTTTCCCGCGAGTGCGAGATTGCTAATCGAAAAATCGACGCTTTGCAGAAAATTCCTCAGAATACCTGCTAAGAATGGAGTTTAAACGATTAGGAGTCTTTTATTCTTTGAGATAGCAAGAAAGCGCGATCGAATAGAATCCGCAAATTGAATCCGAATTTTTCGCTTTTTGAGCGAGAGTTTAAACGATAAAATGAAGTCTTTATTTAAAGCTAAATATAACGCGATCATGTATCTTAATAAAAATAAAAATAAAAATAAGAACGTAATCCAGCTCTTAATACATTTTGCAAATAATTCGAGAATGTCTTGCCGAATATCAGCGCAATGGATTACTTTCAATCCACCGTGGATTTGCACGGTAAAAGGGGGTCGTACGCGTAACCCTGGAGAAAAGGAAAAAAATTGATCAGCCACACCTTGCCCGATACGAACGAGCGCGAACGAGTTCGCCGTGTTGAAGCCGGTTAATACAGCCCAAGGTGTTTAATGGTAACGCGATATCCAAGTACGGGTAAACTTGACGGTGGTTCCATGAACGACGCACCAAACGTGGCTCTCGATGATAGACGGGTGTCTGTCCAGAAAACAGGAAACGCTTGTTCTGCATTCGCATAAATCGTTTGAACATTTTACCACTTAATTACTAATTTTTTTTGGCGTTACACGTCCAATAAAAGGTTTTATAACGAGCGATTAGATCAAAGGAGTTAGAATTCCCATAGATACTCTTAGATGTCATAATGCTATTGAAATGTCACATACATTACAGATGACTCCAAGAATATTCTCCTTAATTCGAAAATAAAAGCTTTGCTCTTTTACGTCGTATGTATGTCGCACGTACATTTACTTATGGCAAGTAAATGAGTCTTAATTAGCGTGACGCGTAAGTAGCGGAAGAGAACCATGTAGGATAATTTTCGCGTAACCGAGGGAAAAATGTCAAGTTGTGTGTAAAGGAACGTAACGTAAAATAAGCGAAATGGGAAATGATACGTCTCGCGTTGTACAAATGTAACTTTAATGACACGACGGGTGCGAGAACTCGCGTGATCGCCGGTAAAGCTGTGCTTGTAAGTAGCTAATGATTCTAATGAATGTTAACGATTTGATACTGAAAAATTCGAATCGCTTGCCTTCTTTTCCTCAGCCACGATTTGCAGACATGTGACTGGCCGCGAAACGTAGGCTGCCCAGAAGGAGATTCGTCCAACAAGGAGGTCGAGGAGGATCCTCTGCTGGAAAGGTGAGTTATAATTATATCGATATCTACCTATATCGATAAAATACCTTGAAAAATATTTACAGTGTAATATTTAATCATATTAATAATTATAAACCTGCATTAACTTTCCGGAACTGACGGTGAGTTGGTTGAACCTAAGACTCTAGATATACCAAAGTAGTGCACGTCTTTTTTCTAAGCCGAAATGCCGACAACTTTTTTATTGACTATTTCAATAGCCATTTTGGATCTAAGTCTGTAATTCAATAAATGCTTATTGGTAGATGCAATGATATAGTCAGCGAATCGAAAGACAAAAAATGGAGGACCTTTGATATTGAAAATGGAATACTTTAATATATCTAGAACTTTAGTTGAATCTACTCAATTATATTCTTTATTAAATTTGAATGTCTGTAAATTTGAATTATCGTTATTAAAATAAACTTATTGTTAATAATTATTCTTTTTTATACAAGTTGAATTATTTTGATTCTTTGAAACTATTATCTTTTATTATCAATATAGGTATAAACTAAATGGATCTGACAGACTCAGCGCCTGTGTTATAGATTTTGATATCATCTTCGGAAGGTTACAAAAATATATACAATCTATTTTATTATAAAATTGTCTTCAAAATATCTATATGTACCCTGGCATTATTTTTGCATTTCCTCATGGCTTACATGCCACGTCACAATATGGAAATATAAGAACGTCACGTACACAAAGCGTTTTTTTTTTTTGCAAAGTGTGTTTCACTACAAAAATGATATGAGTAGTAGCATTGCATTCCACACGTGAGATTTAATTTTCAAGACGATTGCAAAACAATGGGTCCGCTCGCGCAGGCACACGCGCGTTTGCGAGCTTCACCCACGCTCGCGACAGCCAATTGTAGAAAAAGGCGAGAGTGAGAGTGAAAAGAAAGAGAAACAGCGCGAGCGTAGTCGATTAAGGCGATTGGATTGGATAGCGTAGCTCGTACGGGGGAGACCCGCGGAGAGAACCATTAGTTTCGATAGAACAACTTCGCGATCGCGTTTTCTCGCGATTACAGACACATCGAATAAGCATTTCGCTCGCAATCCTCAAATACTCTCGATTCGACGTGAAAGAAGAGAGATATTGACGAGTATTAGCTGATAAAAAATACGTACATTCAAACGACAGGCTTGTTGTTGGAGGCCACTTCGTTCCGCCTGTAAACCCTCACGGATTCGCTTTCGTTTCTTATTATTATTACTCTCTAACATAAATTACTCTAATTTTAAATTTAATTATGACTTTTTAGAATAAAAATAAACACCGTCGGAGCAATCGCGTATTCCAGAAAATAGTATCGCAGGAATAGTTGTTTTTTTTTTGTTACTCACCGTTTATCATTATCACAGATCACGAAAATTGAAAAAATATATAACAAGACAGGTGACATTCTTGTTACTTTTAGACAGGTAAAAACGCAAAGAAGGCAAAACAGGGCAACCGAGTTGTTCGTTTTATCATTAATTAATTTGTTACATGTATAAATAAAACGTGTACGTATTTGTACACGAAATTGGAGATCTTTTCGAGCAAGAACGACAGCCAGGTCTCTCGTTACATAAAACCGAAGTTGGGCAACGCGCAAGAGTTTCTCAACTGTATGCTTCGTCTCGAATTCCGGGTGTCCTTACCGTTTAAAAAGAAATCCTTAGGAAGATAGCTACGCGGTAACATATAATCTTTATTATGCGACGTTTCCGCAAGAATGTTAACAGGAGAATCGTTTTTCACTGTTAGCTTCCAAACGGCATAGAAAGCAGATACTTGAAATTCTAAAATTGTCTCTTCCTCGGCTGAGTATATTTATTATCTTGTTTATTTCTATGCGACTCTTGTACGGAAATGTAGGTCCACTCGCTTACCACATATTTATATGCAATTGTCTTACATTAGCATTGGCATTACATGCAATTCTCCATGTTGACAAAGAAGATATCTCATTGCTTTAGCGCTCAATTTTGTTTTCTTGAAAAATCAATTTTCTCGCGATCGAATTGCTCTTAAAATTGAACCGTCGCAATCGTAGATCTGCGAAACTCGAGACGCTGCAAGAACAGCAACACCAACAACGGCAACAGTTACGAGATCAGCAGCAACAGCAGCAACAACAACGACCGATCCAGAGACAGCCGATCACGGTTACAACTGCATCGCCGTCGGTCTCGCAGATCACCGAGAGGCAACTGAGACGACAGCACTCGAGGACGAATTACCATGATGACGAGTACGGTCCCGCCTCGGAAGTCGAAAATGATCGGCAGCAACGAGTGTACCGGGGACAACCTTCGACGATCGGCCAGGTGCAGCGAGATCGCGATGGTCTGCGACGGAATATAATATCGGTGAGTTACAATAATTACTGAGCCCTCGTGATTTAAATTTTTTTATTTATTATTTAACGTCTCTTGACGGTCCATTAATTCTAGAAGTTAATTTATAAAATTGTTATTTAAATAATATCCAAAGATGTGCACTTCACAACAAATAATCCTCTTCTTAAAATAAACATTCTCTAATTGCGCGAAATGTAGTTTGAAATAATAAACAATTAAACAATTAAATAAATTAAACGATTTATTAGTAAAAACATTTAATGCTTTGTGATTTAACTGCGTAAACATATATTATAGAGATATTAATGGTTCTTTTTTAGAGAAAATACAAATAGAAAGTTTGCATTCAATAGGTGATACGTTTCATTTAATATCGAAGTGAATTTGATCAATTAGCCATGAATATGCGATTCAAGGATACTGTTAGCTATTGAATTTACAGTGTTGTGTGTGTTTTAGGGTAGGGAGAAGGATAGTCTGGTAAACTCACGTGCCCAAGCTGAGTCTCATTACAGGTTAGTAATGAAGTTACAAATCACTTGAGAAAAGAGAATAATTTTCATCGCGATGAAGTAAGACTTCTTAATTTGGCCGTGATTTCTCTCTGCAAAACTTTAATACTCCGCAGTAATGCATAATCGGCCATCTCTCTGATGGTATCGTTCTGTTGATTAAAATTTTACATAATAAAATGATACTCCGATATGTAGCACGTTTCATCACGAAAGCACTGTAACACAAACAGAGTACTTTACGTTATCTTTTACTATATTAATTTCTTTCCACACTTTAGAACGCCTGTTCCAACCACTGAATCATCGAGGCTTGCTAAAACACTAGCCTCTACCGTGGCACCGGTTTTGTCCAAGGCTTACTATAGTGATCCAGATCAGAGTTATCCATATTACACGATTTACGACGATGATGTTTCTGTTTATAAAGATGACGGTAAGCAATCTTCTGAATTACTTTGAAAAATTTGTATACTCAAGACTAATGTATAAAGTAATTTTGTGTTTTATTATTTTTAGTCGATATATCGAAACCTTTGTTTTACAATTAAACAAAAATTGGGAATTTGAAAAACTAAGACAAAAAATCTTTGTTAAATTTTGATCTATATTTTATTTTTTAAATCTTTTTTAAAATTAATTTTTATTAATTGGAAGAATTGATAAATATACGTCAGATATAACTCATAATATATGGATGATAGTGATAAATGAGATCTATCTTAATGTTTTGCAAATAAATAATCTTACTGGCATAATCTTAAATGATCTTGTATTATTTTACATAGATTATAATCAATATACAATCAATCAATCAGTACCGGTGCAGCAGCCAAACGTGAAAATTAGCGAGGTAAACACGAAGCAATACCAGAAACCGAAGAAGATCGCCGTGAATGAGGCAGACAAGTATAATTTGAATCACGACATACAAGATTATGATATCTATGAAAATCAGGTATGAATACGTATTACATGCAACAACGAATTAAACAAGACTGTTAAAATTGCTTTGTTCCTGTTGGAAGGAATGTTTCACATATATCTAAGAATACTTTCTTTTGTTTCATACTTCAGGCTCAGCTGAACAAGAATAAATTCCGCATTTCCGATGGTCAACAGTTCAGGTAAGAAAATTGCTTCTTCATTCTATTATATAATAATATACACAGAATTTCGCACGTTTGGCAAACTTTATTGCAACTTGAAATATTCAAAAGTGATTTTATCCTATACTGATATTTATATAATTAATATTGCATTTAAATATAGTAATTATTATCGAACTTTATCATTAGAAAATCATATTTCTTTTCAAGAAGATTAAAGTAATATAGGTATATACGAGTAAAATCCTGACTTAATTGATTCCCGTGTCTTCTTTGTCATTCATGTGTTTAACAATATACATCTTTTCTCTTAAAAATTCGCTGTTATTTTAAGAAATGATTTCTCTAGTATCTACCGCATTCTCGCTAATGGACATGGCATCTCTCTCGCGCGATATTGAGATTTATCATTTAAAAGTGTCGATGTTCACACCATCGCGCGAGGTTGTCGCGTCTAATCACCGTTTAAAAATAATCGCCGCGTGTAAGAGGCTAAGTCGGTCAAGACCTGTCCCGCCGATTTTTATCCGGAATGGATCGAAGATTCGCAATTACGTGATGTCGTGATTCCATTAATTCATTTGCAAATGCAGGACAAACGTGCTCAGTCATCCCGTGGTTCACGTGACGACACCAAATGTCATCGTAGACACTTTTATACCTCTGACTACGAGCACGCAGACTCCGAGCACGACCGGCAGAGCCTACACCATCAATGCACCGAGGTATAGCATTTAATTAATTCTTTTTCCACAATAAGTGCTTTAAATAGTGTAAAACATGTTCAAATTTACTATATATCTATCACATATAAGGACGAATAAATTTTAGAGAACTCATTGTCTCGATCTTCAATATGAAGTTGTAAAAGAGATTCATTTCTACTCAAACAAATTTATCGCGTTGCATGTGCTTTATGAAGCAACCTCGTCAACTCTTTGTTTGTTCTGAATAACTTCTTGAATTATATCATTTCGAGGACGCCAGTTACGCCTGTCAGGTTTAAGTGTCTTCGTCGAATTGAATCACGTAACGTTCGTACACGACGAACAATTTTCTTTAGTCTTCATACCGGACTAATGCGCATGGTGCAATGCACGAAAAAGACGGCCCTGTGCCGATTTCCGTCGGCCGAGACCCGATTTCGCCTCTCGGTCTCTCGGCAAAACGAAGTCCGTCGCTTTCTCCGCGACATAGTAAACGAACATTTTCCTTATTCACTGCCACCGGAAATTCTCGGATCTTATCTTGCGCTCTAATTTTCCTTCTTTCTTCTTTTTTTCAGCCGAGATCGGCCGCAGCAGATTCATCGAGGCACGGCACCGCCGTAAGTTCATTGTCAATTCACTTTCTTCAACGAGGCATGATTTAGCTGACGTACAACTCGTGCCACTCATAAATCCGCAAGCGTTTCATGATGACACCGCAGTATTGAGATTACTCACTTTCAATCTGTTTTTTAAATGCAGAACAGTATATATTATCCGACAATTTCTTTAATCCTTAGTACACACGATGATCTTCCGGTCTTTTACTACACACGATGGATCATTCTGAGTTAATTTTCATCAATTCAACAAATATACAAAAATTATTGAGAGATATACTTTACGTCTTTAGAAAATATTTATAAAGTTGTGTATTTAAACAAAATTTATATAAATTTTATAACTAATTATTTGAAAGTCCTTTGAAGAAAAGAAGAGAGTTTTTCGAAGATAAGAAATATGTAGGATACGATGACCCAAGGATTACTGTTCAATCCTTTCAACTTTAATTAAACGTTCCAGTCGATCTCGACCTACCTTGAAGCCGTCTACCGAGATAGTTTCGAAGGCACAGGAGTTCATTGACATCTACAGGTACCCTCCGATAAGACCGGCGCCTATCTATCCAACGCCTCAGGTGGACAAACCGGCGGCGAAATGTCGCAGAGATGTCTGTTTGCTTCCGGATTGCAGCTGCGGCGGCTCCGATATACCAGGTAATTTAGCGATACGGTGATAATCAGCCTTGCCGTGAAAACCACTCGTGTAGTTCATTAAACCTTCGCCTGGAAACATTGACTCAACTTACTCGCTTGTAATTATTTACATCTAGAAATAAACACAAAATTACGTGATTTAAAGTTTAAAGTCCGCGACCGAAGTAAATTAATAATAACCGTGAAATTTTTTTTTTGCAAATATCTTCAATGGATGCTACACGAACTGGTTTAAATTCTCGTTTCTGGAACGATCAATTTGATCATTCCGATTACTTAAGTAGACCGGAAATGACGTTCTGCGAGCTAGAGAAACACGAGACGGAAAAGTTTGCATTCCGCGTGCCGGAAGTCTGGACGCTTGCCGACTGAATGTAAATGAGGAAGTGGGACGTTTTGCAAAACAGATCTTGTTTAAAGGTCACCGAATTTTGTCACCTTCCAACGGAAGGATTGAAGAGGGGCGAGGATGTAACGAGGCACGATTTGATCGTGTGGGCGAAATGTCAGGCGAAAAATCCGGGCATTACGCAAACGATCGCGCGCCGCGAATGTTAAGTTTGACGAACGGTTTAGACATAGACGGCCTCGCCGTGACTTTCTCCGATTCTCTAATGTTACATACATACATACCGACCGTTACATAGTACGCTCGAAAGTGAAACAGATCTACGCCCGATACACTCGTAGCGTGCGTCGCCCTTCGAAATTGAAAACAATTTGCATTTCCGGAAGGTGTCTATCAAATGATCAATAGATGCGTAATATGCCCGATTACTTTATTTATTAAGCATAAAATGCAGCAGAAAAATTTCGATATCGGATCATTGAATGTCGCCTTACTTTCGCTCGACGAGATAACGTTTGGAGAACACGATTTCTTGCATTCGAGAATAAAGGAGCACGTGTTACGATCACTGCTAGAAGTTTCGGATTTTCTCAAAAATTTTAATACCTGAAGAACATTCGTTCATAAGAATTGTGGATTTATAAAATTCTTGCAAGTGAATTATTGCCTAAGAAAGACTGTTAACTAATTCAACTTTCGTACCAAGTAGTATTGCTTTGGCTATAATCAAGATTTTAATTTGCACTAATTTGCAGGCGTTGTTAATTTTGTATAAATAGTTCATTTGTAATTAGTAACGAAGATAGAACATTAAAATACTAACAAGATTATGTATTAGCAAATGCTAATTTCTGCTATTTTCAGTACTTAAACGATTGTTTTACTTCATATCTTGTTAATCTAATTGTAGTTAATCTCTGTAGAAATCGCGGCGTCGTATTTTTTTTTAAAGATGTGATTAATCATTATAGAAATAATATTTCTTGATTTCGCTGAGGAACATGACACAGCTTTGGTGATCGTATCACGAGCTACATAATGCAACTGTGACGCACAGGTGGTATTCCGATCGAGCAGACGCCGCAGATCGTACTGCTCACTTTCGACGATGGCGTAAACGACCTTAACAAACCCTTATACAGCGAGCTGTTTGAAAACGGTCGTAAGAATCCGAACGGCTGCCCGATCGCAGCAACTTTTTACGTCTCGCATGAATGGACAGACTATAGCCAGGTGCAAAATCTCTATGCAGACGGCCACGAAATGGCGTCTCACACGGTCTCGTAAGTCGATAAAAATGTATTACGAAAGCAAGTGCATTAACATCGGGGGATATCATACATTATTGCACTATTTTAACCAAAAGAGCTCGCATCGAACGTCTGTTCTCCGTTGATCACATGTATACAATTAACGTACTGATTTCTATTTGTTCATCTTTTCTTGGAGAATGTTCCAAACGGGCGTTAAATCGGGAAAGCATTCGTTCACGAAGGATCCTTTAATTCGATTGGATTGTACAACTAGATTATTCGAGCTTCGTCAATTTCACGGGCTATTTAATATTTCACGGGATTATTTATTTTTTAATTCTTGAACGTCAAGTTTTTCGAATTTCTCGGTTATTGGAAACATCTTGAGAAATCTCTCCTGGTTTCCCTTGAATTTTTAAATTCTGAAATCTGCCGATCTGTGTGGAGTGAGTTCTTAATACTTAAACTACTGTTAGAAAGGAGAGATTTTTTTTTTTTTTAATTTCTTTGAGACCTTCAATTGCTCAAGATTCAATGAATCTTTGTATCTCCGAGCACTTCTCAGCCGTAAACCGTTCGCGAAATACGTTCGCGAATTTCTGCCTACTATTTAAGAAAGCTTCTTCGAAAGTGGCATCGTGCAATTAGAGGATCCTCCGTGGGGACGATGAAAATGCATATTGCTGCGTACAACTGGTGAAACCGCAAGTGTACCTTCATCAAATAGGAGATTGACGATCTTTCAAATGAGGGATCGCGAGGTCCGATAGCAACACGCCGTAAACCGCGGTTTCACCAGTACGCCAGTGGCGCGTACGACACACCTGTGTCGTGTATACTAATGATGCATAACTAACGCCTTCTCTTGTGTTCTTTCTTTCTTGCTCTCTCTCACTCTCTTTCTCTCTCTTTCTCTCTTTCATTTCACGCCTCGCCATGCTCCTCATTCCCATCACGCGCCACTCTAACCGACACATCTTCACACGTATGTCATTAAAAAAAAAAAACATTCAAAAAACTTATCACATCGATATTCACGTCCGTAAAAAAAAAAAAAAAACATTTATGACACACATTTCAACACGATCTCGAACGCGTGTCCTAATTCTCTTGTATTCGCCTTCCTCTCCCCCCCTCCCCTTCCTTTCCTAAATCCTAAACGCGATCCTGTAACGAACAGGTGACTACCTACCGGAGGAAATACCGCAAATCGTCCTCTTGACATTCGACGATTCCGTGAACGACTTGAACAAGGGTCTTTACTCCGATCTGTTCGAGAAGGGACGAAAGAATCCCAACGGCTGTCCCATCTCGGCCACCTTCTACGTGTCCCACGAATGGACCGACTACAGCCAGGTTCAAAATCTCTATGCCTCAGGCCACGAGATTGCCTCCCACACGGTCTCGTAAGTAATCGAATCGTCATTAAGATCTGCGAACAGTGTTCGCCGCCGGGCAGGCGAAGTAGCACACGGTTTTTATTTTCATTTAATTAAACGAGCGCCACGCGCACATAAATTACATAATCTCGTGGTTGCTAATGTATTGCCCGATGTATATTTCTTCACGGAAGATTTTTCAATCTTTTGCCATTGATATTTATTTATCGTAATTATGTTTTCATGTAACACATTTGAATCAGAAAATATACACATAAATTAGCATTTAAACGGATCGATAATTACACAATTAAATATCAATCGTTTCTCCCATTATATATATTGCAATTTATGTTAGTAGGTAGTATATTAACAATAATATTTAATAAATAAATACGTAAAAATATGCAAAGTTAATAGTTAATTGAGATTTTGTTATTATTCTTATTCATGAAATCAAGTGCATTTCGACTTCGAGTAATCATGCTTATTCAACAATCATTCATATTGTCATTTAACATCACGCGGACAGATGCAAATTAATTATAATCGTCTTAAAGGCGTTAAATAGTTATCGTCTTTTTTTACATAATTCTTTTTTACATAATGAAGCTAACACTAGCTTGGTTTTCTAATGAAGAAGTTAATAAGTCACATTCATGCTTATTGAATCAATCAACAAATCGCTTCCGCTTTGAATGTTGAATGATTGATGTGACGCTCGACACACGTTCGGAAATTCTTGTATTTAATTTCGATACCTTTTTCGCTTTTATCAAGTTTATAAAAGATACGTAAATATAAAAGGCACATAATGTACGTAACATAATGACATAACAACCATGCTCGTTTGGTTCTTGCAAAATCATCTCCAACTTTGCTTATGCGTCAGCTGTCGATATCGTCATTTTGCAAAAGCCAAACGTTCGAATGAAAGACGTCTTTACGTAATCAAAATAGAAAAAAATGAAAAGAAAGAAAAGCGTTTCCGACGTGTTGTCAGCCATGGATCGGTGCGTCGTGAGAGAGTTTAACTCTTCGTAACCCGCAAGTGATTGACACGACGATAAATCTTTGCAATAGGCACAGTTTCGGCGAACAGTTTTCGGCGCGAAAGTGGGCGCGAGAAGTTGCTGGACAGCGCGAAATTCTGTCTGCATACGGAGGCGTCAAATTGGAGGATGTCAGAGGAATGAGAGCACCCTTCTTATCGGTAATTATCTTGTAATAATCATTTCATCATTTCTTATTTTCGTAAAAACATATTATGTAAAATGTACGTGGTAACAATCATAGAATAACTCTTTTCGACAAAAACTTCTCTGTAAGATCATAAAGGATTTCTTCGCCATTCACGAGAGCAAGTTGCGGCTGTGTAACGCTATTGTACGCTATTTGTGACGCAGGTCGGGGGAAACAATATGTTCAAAATGCTCTGGGACACAAACTTCACGTACGACTCCTCCATGCCGATCTATGAGAACCGACCGCCCAGTTGGCCGTACACGCTAGATTACAAGCTCTTCCACGACTGTATGATACCACCCTGTCCCACGAGATCCTATCCAGGATTGTGGGAAGTTCCTATGGTAATGTGGCAAGATCTCAATGGAGGTAGATGCTCCATGGGAGATGCTTGTAGTAACCCACCGACTCCGGACGGCGTATATAAGATGCTCATTAAGAACTTCGAAAGGCATTACACGACTAATAGGTTGGTAAAGTGATTCATGCTATTCGTATACGCGATTATTAGACAACAATTGAAAAAAATGAGATGGAATTAATTTCTCTGTTCAATATCTGTATTCTTAACATTATTTCTTTCACATCACACAAATTTCTAATTTCTTTTCATAAAATTCAATAAAACTCTTAAGTTGCGGAAAATAATTATTTGAATAAAAAAAAATTCCTTTTTATATTTTAAATAATTTAAAGTAAAATAAATTTATAAATTTTCTTAATTTGATAATTATTTTTGTACTAATATTCTCGTAACTCGTTTTATCGATGCGTTTTATCGATCCGTAGGGCGCCTTTCGGTCTGTTCTATCACGCCGCATGGTTTACTCAGCCGCATCATAAAGAAGGTTTCATATCGTTTCTCGACACCATTGTCGCGATGGATGACGTATGGGTAATTACTAATTGGCAGGCCATACAATGGATCAGGAATCCAACGCCTCTGGCGCTTTTACACACGTTCGAACCTTTTGGATGCCATTATCCGGTAAGATTTTTTGCAATTTTTTAACTCTTACCTTACTAGAGCTATTTTGCAAACAATTTATTTAAAAAATTTGAAACATTATTTTTTATTATTTCTTAAATTGGAATATCAATTTTATTACATTTCGGTAACTGTAGTTAAAACGTGATAAATTAACATTGCAAAGTAATTAATAATTATTTAACCTTAAAATTATCATAAACATTATTTATCTTACAATAATAATATTTTATAAATCTTTTTTAATATAATAATAACAACAACAATTCTTGAGTTAGCTTTAATTTACGTGTAATTTTGCGCGGTCTATAAGAACTCTATTACATTACGGCAAATATGATGCAGGACCGACCCAAGAAATGCAATAACGCGAAGGTCTGCAATCTTTGGCATAAGAGTGGGGTAAGATACATGAAGACCTGCCAAGCATGCCCGGACATTTATCCTTGGACAGGCAAGACCGGTATACGTAGCAGTCGCATCGACAACGAAGTCGACGCCCACGAATGAGTTACATGAAGGGAAGATTTAAATTTCGTTGCGATCGGGGAGAGTCCCATCGAACGAGCAACGGACCCAGACAACGCGAATATCTAAAAGAGATGCTTAAACGAGATCTTAATCTTCCAAACGTGAGAGTTTCTCAAAGATCTGAAAGAAGTTTCCAATCTTTTAAGACATCTGAGAAACAAATGTCTAATCCGAATCTTTCGGTCACGCCGCGTTTTAGACAGCCTTGTAAACTAATATTTAGATCACATCTTTTGGACTTTCGCATTGTTTGGGAAGCATTGTAGTAGCGCGCGAGGGGAGATACTCTTCTGTTCGGATAGGTAACTTCAAGTATTACACGCGCGTGTCCCGACGGACACATTCGGGCCGAGTACGCCGATGCAAGTTTTATGCTGACGATGAGTAGGATCTCGCAAAGTTCCCGTTTCACGCTGGATCAAATCAGAATCGCGTTCGCAATCGTGAACTTTTAAACAAATCGAAATATTGTTACATTTATTAATCAGCAGATTTATAACTGAACGGAAGTTCATCAGTAGCAGTTTAAAATTCATTTTGTGAAGGAAAAAAAATATTTAGCTTATAAGTGATTATAACACATAGATTAAATTGGTTAAATTTTTTTTTATAAGCGATTGCGAGTTGGGCGGTGGATTGATATTGATAAGTGAAGCAATTGAATTAGAGAGTGATGGAATGTCAAGAATAAATTAAATTAAATTAATGATATACCGACAAAAGAGAGATCGTGTGTGTAAGATTGCGTGGACAATACCTAAAACTTAAAATATCCCTTTTGTATCCCTTTTGTAACCTGTATCCTTTTTCCTTTCTATCTTTTTCAAAGCCAATGTAGAACGGTCAATAAATTACGAAAGTAGAGCAGTCAATAAATTATCTTTTAAATATATTCTTTGTTACGCTTTTCTATATTTTCTCCTCATTTTTTTTCTCACAATTTCTGTCTTTTTCTATTTTGTTCTTTTTCTCTCATTTTCTACGTTCTTTTTTCTCGAATATTCGCAAATATCCTTGGCGTACTCGGCCAAATTCGGCCAAATAGAGCAATTAATTAAATCGCAATACGTAATAATTAATCGTCAAGATGTAAGTGTAAACAATCGGTCACCGGAAACATTCGTATTTAAGCGGAACTCGCGACGAGATCGAGATTCATCATGCGCGGAGGTCATTTTGTGGAAAATAGAAAAGGATCGAAAAAATTTCCTCGACACGAAGATCGTGCGCACGAGGGGATCGTCGTGTTTATCTTTTAGAACATAAAAATGTAATATGCCTTTAATAAATAAATATTTCGCTAGAACATCTTCTTTCCGTTTTTAACCAGTATCTATGAAGATAATGAATTGCAATAGATAGGAGAATAATATGCTACATAAGAGATTGTGCTTTTCATTGTTCGTTACGAGTGTGCATCAGGCATTGGTAAAAAATAAAGAATAGTGGACCACGTTTCGACGTTAAAGTTACGAATATATTGCCAAGGCACGATATCTGTCGAATTAATGTATTCCAACCAGTATCGCGCCATATTATCATAAAGTTTCTCCTTCCACGTCTGCAACAAAAAATTTGTCATACCACATAGAACACTTATTTATCCATCAATCATTATTATCCACCAATATTGCCATTAAAGATAAATTAATTGAAAAGTAAAGGTTTAACTTATTTTATTTGTCAACTAAAAAAACCTAATTATTTTTAATTAAATTTATTACCCTTCTATTTTGTATGATCCATGCCTTCATCAATTGGTTTTCTTGTAAAATCGCGAATTTCTGTGCTTTGTACAAATAGATCCGTGTATTCGATTTCCAGTTCCGAAGAACATTCAAATATGCCATCAACAAATATAAACGTGATTTTATAAATCTCGCATACTTAGAAATGTTTTTGAGGCATTTTCTAATTTTGGAAATATCTTGAACAAGATTATATGGCTCGTTAGAGTACTTCGTATTGATGCAGTGCAGTAATAGTAGCAAGTAACACTCGAATCCCTAAAAAAAATGCACTAAAGCATTGCATTGAAACAAAATAATTTTTCCATGTTATATAGATAAGAAGAGCAGTAATAAATAAATATAATTTATTTTTATTTTCGTCATTTAATTGTATCGTTTTATTTACAATTATTTTCATTGTTTACTTCTCATATTGTATGTAATACATTTATTATTATTATTACTATATCTGATAACTAATCTCGAGAGCAAAAGACAATGGATTCTTTATGATAGATTTGTAAAATTACAACTTTTTTGAGAAATTTGATTAAATTTATTCAAAGAAAAAGAAATTTATTCCAAGAAAAAGAATTGTAGAATTTAATTTATAAGAAGTATAAAATTGTAAACGTTTGAAAGTTTAGGCATACCTTGCTACAAATAAGAATTCGAGAAAAGTCATCCCAAGTGACATCTTTCACATATTTTTCCGCACTGCATGCAAATGCATTAGAAACCGTTTGATTCCTATTATAATATTAATGTATTTTTTAGTACAACACTTCAAACAATATATATTCAATTATCTTAAAGTCAAAGACGAAATAAGGCTCTTGGAAAATTAATGAGTTTTTAAGATTAAGAACAGGATTAGAAATTTTAGGAAATTTTAGAAGACAGGAATTATAAAGGTTCACTTTCTTAATAAGAAAAAGTTTATCATTTTTAAATAGCTTTTGATTTATAGCTAGTAAATGCGAGCATAAAAAACAAATACTTACATTCTAAGCTGGTAAATCCACAGACCTGTCAATAAGTGACACAGGCTTTGTGGATCACGGTATACGCGAAATTTGGTTCTGGAAGCTGTACAATTTTTGAGTTAAAATAATACAGCATTTTAACACTTTAATTGCCGTTTCACTTAGATTTGGTTGATGCAAAATTTGTAACACTTTCACGAGAATTTCATTATTCATTTATGAATGATGTTTTCGTTTTCCACATTAAGAATAATTTTATTAAGAATTTAAGACATTTCAAAGAAATAATGTAAAAGATATTAAAATATTAAAAAAAAATAGTCCAATATTAAAATGGTTATTAGATTTAATTAAGCTCAATGCCGAAATCAGTTTAGCAGTCAAAGTGTTAAAAATAATTTATACTTATGAACTGTTCCACAATTACAATACAATTTAATAATTAAGTTAATGTAAAATATTAATTAGAGAATTGGAAATCTTAAAATATTGTTATAAGAGTATTATATGACAAATTGATACATGTGTAAACACAAATATAATCTGAATGTGCGCGGTATTAATTTGATCATTCGTAACTTGAAAATTATGTTATTTTTAATTTTTGATTTTTGATTTTTGCGTATAAATAATTTTTAAAATATGATATTAGAATATTGTATGGTGATTGCGGGACATCCTCTGTAAAAAATTATAAATAGGTAATTATTTATTAATTTTAATAATATCTATACATACTGCATTACAGTTATTACCAATAAATTTCACATAATAGTTATAAGATGTCTCGTACAATTCCAATACTATTCCTGCATCCAGCAGGAGATCTAAAGAAAGAGCATAATACCATGTCTTAGCTGACAAATCTATATCCTCGTCTGCCAAAAAATATAATTCCCGCATCAAGTCGACAGCTTCATTGACACGTCTGGTCCATAGCTAATCAAATTATTAAGCAAAAAATATTATACGTAATGAACAACGACATGCGTCCTAAATAACGTGAAAAGATCCAAAAGATGTCTACATAAAATATTATTATAAAAATATTAATATTAAAAATATTTAAAATTAAAAATATTAAAATACACAAACGGAAGATTAATTTCTTTTTAATTTTGGATCTTTGCGTTGTTTAGGAAATTTACATTGAATGACATAGATACACAAAAGATTTATGAGAATAGATATTAATTTCAAGCAATACCATTATTTGAATTATTGAGGGCATAATAATCAGCATTAGTTTCTTAAGATGCAATGTTTCAGATATTTTCAAGACCTTTATACCTATTAATACGGCTTTTTCCAATTTACCTCTTAATACTCTATTTTCACATGTGCAAAATATTTAAGGAATATAAATTAATTAAATAATGATTTAAAAAATGTAAATTAATTCATGCATCAAATTTAAGACGTTATACCTAAATTGATACATCGTTAAATAAATATTTGCCACCATCGTTACTTCCTCGACATCATTCCAAATATCTTTTCTTTGTATTGTGATTAGCATTAGTCTATCGATACGTTGTATTAACTTAATGTTTCTTGTGCAATGCAAAACTCGTATTGTTGCGAGATATATTTCCCCTTTCTCTAGAAAACTGTTAATATTTAAAAACGCGAGCTTGAAACTTCTCAAGGCAAACGACTGCGCCTTTTTCAATTTGTTTTCTCTCTAGAAAAAATTACGCAAAAATTATTCTCACTACACTTTTTATAATAAAAATCATTAGAACAATAAAAAAATTCCTAAAAATTATATAGCGTATATTTTCTTTTTAATCGTTTTTTTCTTTTCAATTTTATCTTACTTGACTAAATCCTTTACATAAAAATAAAAAGCTATATTAGCTATGTACTATGAATCCGACGCAAAGACGTCGTAAGTACGATGCCAATTCCAATTTCTTTATAATGAGTTGATTTGATTTTTCATCAAATGTATAATTATCAGGAAGATCATGTAGTTTACAAAACATTTTTAACATTATGTTATAACAGATGTCTTTTTTTTTAAATGGAATTCCACCTCGCAGTTTCACCGCCAAGAGGTAATATTTTTTAGCTTGATCATAATTTCCTAATGCATTGTGAGCATCACCTAAGTATAATTAAAATATATGACAAATAATGATATATTCTCTTTAGAAGAAATTTTTCCGCGGAACGATGCCTAATAAATAGGAATATTTTATTTTATGCAGAATATTTCGTAAAGTTTTACGGACCCATTAAAGCTAGAATAATTCCTTTATTACTGTCTTCTGTATTCTTATCGATCGACTCGTTCACTTCGACGGCCTTACTTCTTTCAGCGGCAATTGAAAGCAACTTAATGGCATAAAGAGGTTGCGCAATTTGGATCATTCCGGCGCTGTACTGTATAAAAAACTCGAGTAATTTGTCGATTTTTCCTAAAGAATATAATTTAATAAAGAATCTAATAATTAATGTAATATTATCAATCTTTTACGTATTGTAAAATTGTGCTTAAAATATTTTGATTATTTTTATTAATACATTTTTTAATTTTTTTAAAATTTTGTTTTTAAAACATTATTAATTTACCACTTTTTTCAATATGCTCACGCAACTTCCAAAAAAGATAGCTGATAATATTATTGCATCGACAATTACGATAATCGATATGATTAAACTTTTCTAATAAGCTTGGATCAGAAGGATCTGTCATTTCTGGAAAAATACTAGATCGCCTTTTAAACATTATTCTGTCATGTTTATTCTTGTCTCCGTTTTTGAAAATTACTGTAAAAATATATTGATGTTTAAAATTAAAAAAATTAAAAAATTGAATTTTAAAGTAAATATATTCATTAATTATTACCTTCAGTTTCTTCATCATCAATATCTGACGGCATAATAGATATCCTACAAATATTAACAGAATTGCTTTTTTTCTTTGCAGAAATTGTTTGTATTGTCGATTCTGGAAGTATTGTCATAGGTTTCATCCATTTATCTTCGATAAGCGTTCGACGACGTACCAACACAATTTTGGGTTTTGAAATTTGTTCCTTTTAAGAATATCAAACGAATCAATTTTTTCAACAAAGTTAGAAAAATTAATAATAAATTAGGAAATTTAATAATAAACTTCATTTTTAAGAAGTATTTAAGTGCTTTAATTTTTAATTTATTTATAAACTTTACTTATAAATTTTAAAAATCTATTTTCTGAGCACATGCTCAAAATATAATTAATTAATTATCATTCTAAATAACCTTCAATTCTGTAAGTACATCTTCGTTGAGAATTTTCAGAAAACGACCGCTACCGCAAGAATTACATTTTCGAGCGTCCGGCTCACATATCTTAGCTGCTCTCGTATGATATTCTTGCTTTTCTTCATCTGTTTGTATGTCATACATCATCTGATGAAATGCATTGACTTTGAACTCTAACATTTTACAATGACCATGAAGAGGCAAGAGATAACGGCTAACGATAACTCCTAGAGAGGCAGAATTATTTGTTTCATTATAAATCACGAATTTACGGAATTGTGCGAATTTTATTACAATTTCTTTTATTGTTTATTTTTCACAGATTCAAGTTTTTATTAATAAGAACTTTATAAAAAGCGCACCTTTTCATCAGTTTAATATTAAATATTATTAGATATTGTTAAATATTAAATTTTATTAATATTATTAATTGTATATTAATAATTATAATTTTAATATTAAATATTATATGGCTTATCGCCTTCTTTATATATTTGACGTTGCGACGCTATCATGTTACTTAATATATTATTAAATATTTTATATCCTTTTCAAAGGTGGAACTAACGTGAATCATGACAATTGCAGTCTAACGAATGATGCATATTGGAGAACGTTTGCCGCTTTTTATCTATACAAAGGATAAGATCCTGAGTGTAGAAAGCCCGTCGCTGCAGAGAAGCACATTCTAATATCCGTATTCGAATCATTTCGGAAACGGCTGTGAAATTACGTGAGATTCATCTAAGCTAGCATGCAATTCAGTTATAATAAGACATCTGAGAGCTGCAATTAATGGTACTCACTTTTAATGGTGTGCAGTGGGATCGCATTCAACATTACATTTTCTATCATGCTTCGTTTAAACACTCTGCCCAACGTGGCAGCGCACTTAATGAAATCTTGCTCATAAGGATTCATTCTATTGTAGATCTCGTTTCTTAATTCTAGAGAAAATTTCTAATAAACAAATTAATGTAGAATGATCGGCGCAATTTCATATAATTGCAAAGACGTTCCGTATATTTTAAAATATCTTTTCGAATCTAATATTGTTTTGTTTTTGCACTCGATACGTCATGATTCGTCGTCTCGTGAAAAATTAAATAAAGTAATTAAATAATGAAAGATTTATGATGCCTTAAGAAGTAATACGAAAGGATTAATAAAATGTTAGATTTGCCTGTTATGTCGCGATTTTTGTTGGTAATCTTAACGAAATTCTCGTTTATGACACAGACATCTAAAAGATCCCTTTGCAACCAGGATAAAGGTGGCGCCAATTCCTCTGGTGTCAGATCTATCGGTAGCCTTGTCACCAGACTGCCATTTGGAAAAACAAGATCCTGTTGTAACGCTTTGCTGGGCGATATCTGAATGAAATTCAGACCATTACTTTGAAGGATCAACGTCAGCAACGCCTCGCACCACCCGAGATGACCATCCTGGCATTTTTCCAAAATCCTAATAGAAATCCTATCATTGTTCAACTAATTTATGATATTGAGCTAAACGAGTAAAAACAAACGGCGGCAATACCTGCTTAATTTTGTGGGTATTGCAAGGACATTCAGAAATTGACACGCAAATACCGGGAGTAGATCTACATCTAGACCGAGCAAATTATGATTCGTTAGCCTTTTATCTTTGTAAATCTCCACTTCCACATGGGACAAATCTTCCCAAGAGTGATGCCTCACTATCGTCATCGCTATGACGATATTACAATTATCAAGAGCCGACGATAAAAATTGCCAGGATCTGTGATCAAGGTATTGAACGTCATCAAGCAAAATGCAGATTTTACTCTTCAACTGTAATAAATGATTACATTAATTCATATAAAAGCAATTTTAGAAATAGTACCGAATCCTTTATTCATAAGATAAAAATGACATTGCCTGCTTTAATATTATTTTAAAGATATCGATAGTCTTCATATGACGTTGCGAATCGGTATCTAAGCAATAAGAATCGGAAAGAGGAAAACGAACTCTCATTAAAATATTTAGATAGCAAAAATCTTCCAAGGCGAGAACGTCACACAATTTATTAAGTAACTTCTCTTCACGTTCTTCAACAGTCTCGCAATCTTCAGCTTCAAGTATCTGCAAGGAATTTCAGTTATTTGAAGCAATTTGTCTCTGTTACAAAAACTAAGTTTAGTAAAGAAAACTGATAGATATTTATTTTCTATAAAATTAATTGCATTTTTTAAAATCAAGAATTAATTTTAAAATATTTAATTTTCCTTATTCTTTATATATATTAGCATTAATATTTATAATATTTATATTAAAAAAGAGTTGAGATAAAAACAAAAAAATAGGAATATTTTAAAAAATATTAAAATTAATTTTTTTTTTATCCTACGTTTTGTAGATTAAAAATCTAAAGAACAAAATTGATAGAACAGAATTCTCAATTCTTCTCTTTAGTTCCAGCCATTTTATAAAATTTTTATAAAAAGTTTTAACAAAAAAATCTATAAAATAAAACAAATAATATTTTGTACCTGCAAAATAATATGATATATAACTGAATAAGACTTCTCCGCGTATGTCACATGAAGAGAAAGTTTGATTGGTTTTATTTGTCTGTTACAAACGTTCATGACGAAAGCATCTAAAAGTCTAGATTTTCCTGACCTCTCGATTCCCTGAATAAATAACAGATTAAATTGATTTTATAAAGCGTGCAAATGCTACAAAAAATAATCATAATAAATTAATCATAATATCAAATCCTTTACTTTTTATTTTTTATCTTTATAATTATATAAGGCACAATATACTAATTTGTAAATAATTTTATTTAAAATGTGACATAATTATAAATATTAAACAAATTAATTATCAGAGTTATAATGTACTAGACAATAATATGTGACAATTTTATTTTACAAACGCTCACTTTATTTTCGGAACTTTGAATCAAACCTCGATCAACAATCCTGAATATTTTCGATCTGCGATTCCAATATTGTCCAGAATCTCATTGAAGTGTTCCAACTCTTGCAGTCTACCCAAAATAGGATAACCATATTCCAAAGACAAAGGTACATCTTTCTGATTTCTATAAAGATATTATGGGAAATTTGATTTACATATTTTATTACTTGCATAAAAATTATATCTTATTTTTAAATATATGTATAATTTAATAGTTTAATTTTACTTATTTCTTATCTTTTAAACATATAAAGATCGATATTAAAATAAATAGAAATGATAAAAACAGTAGTTTAATATGTTTTAACATAATGTTACAGTTTTAATTATTTGATCGTTTTCCCTGAAATTTTTAATAAATAAAATAGAAATGCACTGCTACTATGAAAATGGAAATGCACCGCACAGATTTGTAATATTTATGTTGATCAACATATTTTAATAAAATTATGCAGTAAAAATTTAATCGATTATTTGGATAAATTTTTTTTTTTATTTGCTTCCGTTACATTGTTTTCAGTTACAGCCACAAACATAAATGTTACACGGTATTTGAAGAAACAAATATAAAATTTCACTTCTATTTATTTTATTATTATTCGCATTTAAACGAAGGAATAAATTCAAATACTCACGGTACATCACCAAGATATTCAAAGATGTGATATTTTTCCAATTGTAAAATTTTTATGCCTCGACAACGAAATTGATTTTTTCTAAAATGACTATGCAACATGGTGTCATAATCACAGGAAACCTGCAAACCAGGTCTCAGATAAAATACAATTATAATAACATTGTAATGATATTAAGCCAAAGTCATTTTATGAAAAATAATGTCATTTGATACACTTTTGACAAAATTTTGTGATGAATTCTTGACATAAAAATTATTTTTATGTCAAGTGAGTTTTAAAAAAAATTAAACATAATTATGATTTTTCTAAAATAATTTCTACTTGATGTCATCTTAATTTTATTATGATTTTGTGTTCTACTTGGGATATTGCAAATAACTCAGGAAAAAATTTATATCCTTATATATTTTTATTAATTAATTATATATTTACACATTTTCGACAATATTATTGAATAGGTAGAAAAAATACATCATTAAACCTTTTTTTTAATTTTTAGGAAATCGTTTTACAAACGCACGTTATTATCAATGTAATTTAATAAAATAATGTGGTTATTTTTAATAATAAATAATAATAAATTAAACTGTAAACAAAATTTAAGTATCTCAGTCAAGCTGTTAATTACTTTATTACAGGAAATATCCATTATTTTTATAGCTTTATCGATAGGCGGTCCAATAATTGCGTAATATCTTCTAGCGATATGCCCGATCACGCCACAATAAGCTATTCCTGAAATTAAATTGGTAATACAAATACGGCACATATATTTGTATCACAATGCTAGAATTACGATAATATTACGACAGAATCATAATTTCGCACGATGTAAATATTGTAAACGATATGTTAAAACGATTAACGTTATTGTAATGCTTTTCTGTTTTAGTCCTAATTCTCTCCAAAAGGTACCTTTTAAGAAATAAAAGTCATAGCACAATTAGTTATATACCGGGCATACATTGAGGATGTATTGGGCTATTACTATACACGGACTAATATATCTTCGAACAAAAGTGCATTATTACCTGTTGATATGCCGATAAAAATGCTTTGAACCCCTACGATGGTTTGCACTGTTTGCAATATCTGTGTCGCACAAATAATTCCATTTTTACAAGTTTCATCGATTTTAAATTGGTTCTCGTTGTTGCATCCACGTATACCAAAACCAATGCAAAAAAAAATATTCTTCTCATACAGATTCATTATGTTAATACAACCTCCGTATTGCGTAATTATACTATAATAAATATTGAAACAATTTATTTTCTTATTCTTTCTATAAATGTAACAAAGTGCTATGTAATATATTGCTGAAAAGACAGCAATATATTAATTATACATGAAATTAATAACAAAATATTTTTGAAATTAAAATTTAAAGAGAAATTTTGCATTTTTATTATAATATTTATAAAATAATAATCTTCTTATATAGAAAATAATATCTATTATTAATCATAGTATTATGACAGTACCTATGCAAAAGTAGAAAGCAATTATCTATCAAAAGAATTAATTCGTTGTCTGAACATTCATTGGGAACAATATTAATAGATATTATTGTAATTCGTCTAATCTCCGCCAAGAATCTTAATGATTCACCTTTTTCGATCTGCGAAAAGCAAGGCATACTTAATAAATAATTCTGGAAAAGGCATACTCATAAATTCTTTTATTTTATCAGTTAAAATAGTTTATGATTTACGATAAATGATACCTGTTGGATCACCGGCTTTATCAAATAACTTCTTAAATGTGTGCTGAAATTCGGATTTATTGCTGCTATCTCCGTGATCGCTGGTGGAAATATTTAATATAAAGTGAAAATATTTAATATTATTTTTTACGCATTCTAAACAAACGGCGATTAAGATTCATATAAGATATTATTAGGAATAAAGAAAAAAAGATTTACAATAAGTAATTAAACGCATGATTTATACACTATATTTTAATAGCTGTATGGAAATGAGAAAGAAAAACTTGATTTGATTCTAATAGAACACATTAATATTTATTACAGCTAATAAAATACGAGAAATGTAAGTAAGAGATAGATAAAGAAAAAGATACAAATAGATACAGAGAGGATATAGAACAGTTCATAATAAAATTATAAATGCAATATGGAATAAATATTTATTTTTACCTGTCGTACTTTTCTGTTTAGTAATTTCTGTCTCAGATTCTACGTTAATAGATATCAAGTGTGTTCTGTAAAGTGATGATGGTCTGATGTCATTTATTATCAATTTTTCCTCCATAGATGGTTCATAGTTTGGATCGTCGCGATTATTCGGCAATATCGGTGCCATGTAAGTTGATATTATGTCTGACTTTAACACTCTTATTATCTATAAAAATTTGAAACACGCGCATCTTCATAAATTTACAGAAGCATTTACTTAAAAAAAAAAGGGATTATTTTGAAATAAGATTATTTTGAAATGGGATTATTTTGAGAACTGTCTAAAATTATAATATAAAAGTTTGTTTTTAAAATCAATAATTTATACAGAATCGTTGTTTATAAAATAAATTTATAACAAAATTCAATTTAAAACACAATCGGCAATGAATCAGTATTGTAAAAATAAGAGTATATTCTTTTCTTTAAAGCAACAACAAAATTTTTTCACATCAATAACTGTTGTTTTAGTAAATAAATCTTTAAATTCTAATAATAGATTTTTACATCTGAACTAATTTGCATCTAAATACAAATAATTAATTACGCAATTTTATACCGAGTAAAAAGAAATGAGATATAGTATTTGTTTTTAGCTTCTAATTTATAAAATATCAGAGAGTAAGAGAGAAAACGTTAACGTTAAGAGTTTCGAACTGTAACTAGAATGTCATCATACCTTTATATTATACGGATTCTTGATGACATATTCATATTGACTTGGTTGACAATGCTGCCATGCACTAAGTGATAGTATCAAGTCATTCGGCAGAGAAATCTTTTTCGCATTTTTTAGCTCTTCGATCGGCACACCACATATCACGAAATGCCGAGCTTCATCGTCACCAATCACCGAGAACTTTACGTCCCCGGCAGAAATAGCCACATTCGCTATTAATTAAAATTTGTGATTCACAACGAAAAAAAATACGTTATATAAATTCGCCTGATATACACGAAGCTAAATAGAAATTAAATGTGTGCTCTTGGTTTTTTATTTTGAATTTATGCAATTTTGATATAATTTTTTAAATTTAAATTTATACTTTGTGTAAATTTGAATATTTCATATTAATTAGAACGTTATTATATATGGCAAATATCTTTATAAATACCGTCTTTTAAACCTGCTATAGAATTTTGTATACTTATTGCTCTTGCTATTACATTTTGCACAATATTATATATGAATTCGCCATCGTGTACTTTCCATGCTGTTAATATCCCTTCAGCTATTTTTAACATAATATTTATTTTAATAGAAGCTCTTATAAAATGATTTGTATGTATGTGTGATCGAGCATATAAGTGTATGAGTCAATATATATCAGCAAATCTACTTTAAATCTATTTTATATAATAATTTTTTACATTTTATGTTTGATTTAATTGTTCCTTTAAATTATTATAGATTATATTAAAATATAATCAATAAACAAATATAATATGGTCTATTTTATAGCAAATTAGACTGAATGTTTATTTTATACATAATTGTAATGTTTCTTATATTCAATTTACAAATTAAAAAAAAATAATTGTGCGAAATAATATGTTTATTTGGAAAGAAACATTTATTATAAAAAAATATTTTTAAACTATTTGTTTATTGATGTATTTTATTTTGATGTATTTTATTTTGAACGGTATTCTCTCTTACCAGAAAATTTTAGTATGTCTCCTTTATTACAGTATACTTCACGAACCACGATACGAATGTAATCATTTAATGTACTAGTTAAAGCCATACATCCTCCGTTTTTATCATGAAAAAAATTGTTAAATATTGTCGAGAAATCTATTATATTAATCAGGTGTTACTACACTAATTTAAAAAAATATTTTTGTTTACTCTAATATAAACAAATTTACAAATTTTTATGCGTACGCAAAACAATGATGTTAACCTGAAATGTTTAAAAACATTAAAACAGCTTTGAAGCTTTGTAAACTTTTCTCTGATAAATTTCCGTATATTATCTCATCGGGAACGAAAGTGGCCATACGATGAATCAGCTCGTTTACATCACGCAAATGCAAGGCCTAAAAAATTAAATTGGGATTAAAATACGTAAAGTGAATAAAGTTAATAAATTAAAAACAAAGTTTATATTAATAAAAAGGGACCAAAATATTATGTAAAGAAGTCAGATTATTTAACTGTCAGATCTAACCTGCTTTACTGTCAAAATCTTTTTCTTAAAAACAGGTCCAAATAAATCCGGCGTCCAAGCTGTGGCAATACTTTTTTCGTTTCTCCCTCGTTTAAGTGCCATTGCTTTAAAATCAATTTTCTGTCGATCGATTTGCATAATTTTATTTTTTTTATTTTTTTTCTTGTACAGATATATATTCTACTGTTGCGCATTTCAGCTTTTGTTTAAGATAAGTAGTGCATGCAAATTGCAAATAAAATTGAATTTCAAACTATTTTAACCTTTTTATTAGAAAATATCGAAGATGTATGTACACACAAGTATAAATTAAGAATATAAACTCATTTGTTTTTATAATATGTTTCATAATTTATGCAAAAATTCGTTGATTTTTATCTAGTTTGATTATTTAAATTATGTATGTTATAAAATTTAAATATTGATTTAAATAAATCGGATAATTTTCAGCGAATTTTTGTTGTTAAAGATCAAAATATTTGTTAATATTTAAACAATATTTAATCCGATTTATTTCCGAAATATTTTATATTGAAGAAAATTTGAAATAAATTTATTTCAAATTGTCCTAACATTACTATGCAAAAAGAATTATTTGTAAATTGATTAAAAGATTTGTAAAAAATAAGGATTCATTAATTTAGAACACATTGTATTAATTTTGCAAGTATTTATTGCATAAGCAGAGAAACGATAAACATATCGAAAAATAGATAGACATATAAAATATAATTTTTTATGTCTTTTATACATATGTCTTTTGTGGAAAAAAAAATTACATTAATTTATTATATTAAATATGAAATTAATTTAGTATTATAATATATTAAAATATATAATATATTAAATATATATAATATATTAAATATATATTTTTATACATATTTTGTTATATATTCACGCTTAATCAATAATGTCTTTTATTTCTATAATGATAAACCTAACAATAAAAAATAATAAATTAAAAACATATCACTATTTATTATGATACAGGTAAATATATATTAATGATGATACAGGTCTCATCATCAGATATCATCAATCTCCTAAAATGGGAGATCAATGTTACAGATTGATATAGTTTCGAAGGTACTGGCTTACTATGACAATTTGCCAATTGTAACTGTAACAAATAGTAATTAATTATTATAAAGAGTTAATCATTAATTTCTCTATAAAAGCAAATTATCAAAAATAGGAACATATACCATGGTTTTTAAAATATGACATGTATGTATAAATATTGTCAGTCTTTAAGTCATTTCGAAGAATAAATGTAAACAACATAATTTCATTTCAAAGTTGAAATCATCCTTCCGAAGCTGTCAAATTGATATTTGTAATTTTTTTTAACGAAAACACATTTTGCTTTTTCTTAATATTATATAATTATACTATTTAAAATATATAAAATTATATATAAATAAGTATATAATTTATATAATTTATAAAAGTATAAATGTGTTTGTCAACGTTTTTATTTTTCAAACTCAGGAAAGTTTCTAAAAAATATTCTACTAAATCTAATCTGTGTAATTTTTGTATAATTAAATGATATTCTTCTTCCATATTCAAAATTATCTTTTACATTTTTCTGAGCAGCAAATTGAATTGAACGCATTCAATACGCACCGATACTAAAGCCATCGTACACAAATATTGACGATAAAGATATGTATTTAATATATAGAAACGTTTTAAGTCGTGAAAGTCTTAATATAATTTGAAATTTTTGCTTTTACTTTTACACTCAAATTAAATCACTATACAATTTTTAATATGCATTACGGCAGTACGCACTATAGGATAAAATCACCTATTATGAGATACTTCTTTTAAAGGCTTATAATTTATTTAATTTACCTGAATGTAACTTGAATTTCTGCCTTCATGTCAAATTTATGGGAAATATATTTAAATTTTATCGCCAATAGTTAGCAGTCGGTAATAATTATACTTTGTTGTATGTGAAACTTTTATCAAAAGTGTCGATTTTGATCATTTAAAAAAAGGATTCCTAATATGAGATATAAAGATTTTTTTGTATGAGATGATATCTCATAACAGGAAATTAAGAAAAAAATAAAGATAAGCTTTTTATATTCTTTTATTATATTATATATAAGTAAGAACAAAGAATTTAAATGTTATACACAATAATCGTACAATTTTTCGATGTGTATATGTGTGTGTGGTGCGTGCGTGCGTGCGTGTGCGTGCGTGTGTGTGTGTGTGTGTGTGTGTGTGTGTGTAATCTTAACAATAAAATATACTTTGAGATATTAAATTGTTTAGATGCTCTCATATTAGTTAGGAATACTCTGAGTATCTCATATTATGACTTCCATGCCTTGCGATGTGTTTCACGATCATCAAATCTAATCTTTACAGTTAAACAAATCACTATATATGTTGTCCTATGAATATGATCTTACTCGATCACTGCATGTACTGATTTATTATGCAATATTTATTTTTATATTATAAAACAAAATTTGAAATCTCTAAAATTTGACAACATTCAATTTTACAAATCTTTTTTTGCAACAATTACACACATGATCTAATAATGAATTTTCTACTAAACAAGCTTCATGCTAAGAGTAAAAAGTTCATGATAGAATCAAACATATGCGCTTATTATTAGGTGTACAATTTTGCTTCCGCCGTTTTTTTTCCGAAATTCGAGGCTTTATTGTAAAAAACTGGTTATACATTTATGATTCAAAGTATTGTCCATCGCTGACCACTACTTTCTCCCATCTTTCGGGCAGCGTACGAATCCCACATCGAAAAAACTGGTCATCTTTTGAGGTGATCCACGAATCGATCCAATTTTTTACTTCTTCATAAGACCGGAAATGCTGGTCAGCCAGGCCGTGTGCCAGCACGGTCTGGAGAATATAATGGCGGGTGAGGTAGGACTTTCCATTTCAATGTTTTCAAGTATGTCTTGACCATTTTCTCAACATGGGGTCGAGCATTGTCATACTGCAAAATCACTTTATCGTGTCTCTCGTTGTATTGCGGCCGTTTGTCTTTCAAACGCATCAATTGCGCTCGATACTGATCGCCTGTGATTGTTTCAGTCGGTTTTAACAGCTCATAATACACTACGCCGCTTCCCAAATACAGAGCATAATCTTGGAGCCGAATATTCGGTTTGGCCGTCGACGTGGAAGCATGGCCGGGAACTCCTCATGATTTTCTGCTCTTGGGGTTAATGAACCAATTTTTCATCTCCAGTCACAATGCGATGCAGAAATCCCTTCCGTCTTTGCCTTTCAAGCAGCTGTTCACAAGCAAGCAAACGCCGTTCAACATCTCTCGGCTTCAACTCGTACGGCAATTTCCTTGCTTCTGAATCATTCCCATGACTTTGAGACGTTTTGAAATAGCTTATTGAATCACTTCCAATGATCGTGTCAATTCTTCTTGATTTTGACACGAGTCTTGATCAAGTAATGCCTCCAATTCTGCATTTTCGAAAACCTTCTCTCTTCCACCGCTTGCCGATCTTCGACGTCAAAATCACCGTTCTTGAAGCGTTGAAACCACTCACGATACGTTCTTTCATTAATAGTGGTCTCACCAAGTATTTGAGAGCATTCGATGAGCCTCAGCTGCAGATTTGTTCATATTGAAGCAGAAAATTAAAACCTCCCACAAATGACGAGAATTTGGCTCGTAAAACTTTTCAATCGAGAATAACTTTATGATGCAGACACAAATCGACTAATGTTTCTATGGGATTATGTTGACAGATGCCCAAGTTTATTGTATGACGTCTATGATCTATCTATTTATTTCGACCACCACTTACCGTTAAAGCCATCTAGGAAAACAAAGCAAAGTTGTATACCTAATAGTTTAGCAGAAACCTAGCTATCTCATATTAGTTTATCCCATAATAGGCGACCTTACCTTATTAATATTCTGATCGAATTCACTATAAGACATTAGCACGTTTTTATCTAATCTATAAAATTTTATAGATTGTTCATTTAAATATGATGTAAATGTGTGATTCAAAAAAACGTCCATCTCGTGACGATTTTCAGCATTTCAGTTGACAATACAATTCCAAACGCAAGGCAGTTGATGTTGCACATGATAGACCCCAAGGATTGTTAAGAAGCCACACAGTAATTTGAGTCTAAACAGGAAGCATTAAAAAAAATTTATTATACAAGTAGTATATCTATATCTTGCATTTATTTTCGTTAAAAAAAACGAAATTATTTTTAATATTTTATCTCAAATAATTAATAAAAATATATTCTATTGTATTATATTTTTATGATAAAATTAGTTTTGGTCAGTAACAATTATCATGTGTTCGATATATATTATATTTTACTAGATTTATAAAACAACATACATTTTTGTATCATTGACATCATATGTAAATAAAATATTCTTCTTGTCCAAACAAAAATTAAAATAATTTTTTTGCCTTATATATATATTTGAATACTAAAAATATATATACACACAATTTCTGTGTCTTTTAAGATATGACTGAGAACAATTTATGTAATAAATTATAAGTAAGACTTTTATGACATCAATAATACATAAAATTGAAATTGTCCAAATATCACACAAAACATGATGGAAATACATTATACAAAACAAAAACAAATACACGTGCATTATTATGTATGTTTAGGTTTATAAATAAAAGTTAATCACAAGGATATTAATTTAAATTTTAGGAAAACATTTACAAGAAAAAAATTTTGTGATACGTATTAAATTTCTTTTTTTATTGAAAAGTTTCGACAAAAACTCAAAATATATATGAACATAATAAAAAATGTCTTAAATGACAAAAATGTAATTTGTAAATAATTATTTATGTAAAGCATACTGAGATTAAAGAATCTCGTAACTACAAGTAGTATTAAATTCAAATCGAAATACATAAATGTGTTATAATAACTAATATAATCCTTTATATATATATTTATATATATATATATATATATATATATATATGTGTGTGTGTATACACCGAAGACTATAATATATAATTTTCATCAAATTTCTAGATCTTGTATGCAAATTTTAACAAGTGATATTTCATTAGTAAATAAAAATATAATTATATATACAAAGCTTTGATTATATAAAATAGAATTTTTTGGACTTAAGGAACTTATTCTTTAAACTTTGAAATGGATATAAAGTGTATGCAGTAAATCTCATTTTTAAGTAGAATGCAGTAACAAATAAATGATTTATTAGGTAAATTTTAATTTTGTTGTAATAACGTGTTTCTGATTCGCTTTCTGAATCCAATCCACTAATCATTAAAAATGAGAAAAATATTTAATTAAATGGCATTATATTTCTGATATTATTAATACTTCGGTATATACGTATATGTATAAAGGAAGAAAAATGCGTCAAAATTTTCTTGTTTACGACTACAATTTGTTTAAATGTCAATTACTATATCGAAGATTTTGATATTTAAATAATACTTATGTCATCGGGATAGTTCTCTATTATAAGAACTATAACTTTATGTGCATATAACTGCTTAAACACTTTTAACTGTATTTTATATCAATACGACATTAATTAATATTATACCAGTGTTATAATCGGTTATTATTAATGTCGTAGATATATATTATGAACCATTGTGCTAAGCAAAAGATCTTAATTTGATCTTGGAAATAACTCATAAAAAATTTGTATTGGTATACCTTGAGTAAATAAATGGACAATGTGAATTCTAGCTAATAAAATATTGTAGAAACTCAGAAAATATTTGTTATAACGCTCGAACATTCGATCTAATTTATTTGTAAAACTTTACGAAAAAAATTCAATTTATATTTGTCTTGATTCTGATTTGATATATTTTGCAATTTTGGGAGTTCGATTTTATTATTTGTTCACTCAAAGTTAGCTCGTAACATGCGAAAGCAATTAACAGTTTATATAATTAAATAAACTTGAATATTTTGTAAAAGTTTTCCAGCAAAATATTATTTTAATTCTTTTTTACGTATTTGCTAACATATGCAGCTGTCTATTAGATTATTCTATGCCTGCAAATTAAAAAAAGAATTAATGCATTGCATGCCATGAGCTCTTCTTATCATTGTATACCTATTTTTGCACGATATTGATTATAAATCAATATATAAAATTTGCATTCAATATCAATAATATTATATTGCACGTGACGTATAAAACAACTATTTATATTAGCGTCTAATCTAATCCAATCTGTCTAATTATAGACCAATTTTCCGTCAGGAAGATCAGATTCATCGGCACGTTTAAAGCAGTTATATGTTTGATATACACCGTCTTTATAAAAGTTTTTGAGCGTTTCTTAACAAACAGAATATTCATCCACGTTCCTGATCGTGTGTATCCTGATGTATCGCGTGATTTTTAAATAAAATATGACACAATGTACTAAACGCATCGTAATTTTGATAAAGATAGGATCTGATCACTACTTGAGTTTATTCGATCTATATAAATTTAAAATTGCACATTACTGTCCATTAGCTACCAAAGAATTGTTGATAAGTACAATACTTGGAAATTTATCACAAGATATACATGCATTTGATTATAATCTATACACTCTCACTATAGCATATTTACATATAGATATTTATTAGACCCAATTCTTTAAATTTTATTGCTTTGTGCAATAAATTTTATAAAGAAACGTTAATCTCTTGATGATAATATTGTAATAATATTTTTATGCCAAGTCTGAACAGTCTAAAAGGCAAAAATAAATAGTTGATACACAAGAAAAATAAGAGATAAGAGAGAATAGCTACGTACTTGAATAAAATACTGAATAATATAAAATATTCTACTTAAACTATATATTCATTTCGCTATTAGATCTTTACATGCAGAGAAATTCGCATAATATCGATAAGTTCAACAGAAAAGAATAAAAGTAATACCTTAAATAAATTGCACCACATAGATGTATGTATCTTATCCTGAATCGTTGAATTATCAAAAGAAATATAAAAATATAATACTAGAAGTCCAAAAAATTTCTTCTGTTTTTCTATTCAGAAAAAAGTCGAAGCATTTTAAAATAATTTACATATTTGCTCTTATTTTAATAATCGATATTATTGCGAAAAAAGAAAAAGAGATCAGCAATTAGATAATAATAGTAATAATGTAGAAAGACAAAGAATAGTAAAAAAAAAGTAATATAATATGTATGAAATCAAGAGAAATAAACTTAATTCCGTCTAATAATACACTATAGTTTTGTGACTACATTTTTTATTGCTACGTATATAATTACGCATGTTGCGTAAGATACGAGAAGAAATTTCGTGCAAAAAATTTGGATTATATAACATTATGTCCGTATCAGACTATGCTCGTATCAGAATAAATATTGGCATTGAGACTGAGATCAAAATTAACAAATTAGAAGAAAGAAAACTAATATTAAGTTTAGTAAACTTTGCTTTGATTAGTCAAATTCAGTCTCAATTTCAATTTCAATTTGTAGTTTGATATAGGTATTAGGAAAGTTATATAATTTCAGAGAAAGCTGATAGAGCTCCATATAGTCATTAAAATCAAATTTTAATGAAAATTAATCGATTAATTTTATATGAGTACATCAATTTTTAATGTTTTAAAAATTGTATTTATACAAATTTTTGTGCGAAATTTCTATATTCTATTAAAAAAATATTGAAGAAAAGAGAAACCAGTCCCTTTTTATATCTTTTTCTATTATCATTATCAGGCTTGGAACTAATTTCGCAATTTCTATAAATATATCTATGAGACTTTTTCAAATAAAAATCTATCCATTATCACAAAAAAGTAATTAAATTTCCAGTAATTATACTGATTTGAATACCTGTCCGTCCCCAGTGTCAACTCAAAGATCGCCAGTCCAGATATCAATTCCAGTCACACTTCATTCTCTAGTCATAGCTAATACGTTGAATAATTTGTTTAATGAAATGAACAATGAGAACGGAATATATCCAAACATTAATGGGCAATTGTCGCTTAAAGATAATCCATTTAACGTATTATGTCGCCTTTTATTCCAAAATATCGCAATACGTTCAAACATAGATAACAAGAAACAGGGGCCGTTTAAATATCTATAGGCATTTTGTAATAAACAGGTTTCCTGTGCCTATAGATATTTATTCAATGATATAGAATGATATACATGTCAAACACGTAGCTAACACGACTGATGCTAATGATTATCTTTCTACTAAGATCTTTCTACTAAGGTAATCCCTGAACATCAACGATGTTGATTTCCGATCCTCAGTCGGCAACGGATGAAAATATGAGTCCGTAATCTACAGATCAGTCCACAGTTTTCGACTAATGACGCCAAAATTAGAAGGCAATATTACATTTACAAAATATTTTTTTAAATATTTTTTAAATAGTTTTAAATAGGAACTAATTTATCGATATGATTTTTATATGTCTCTAATTAATACATTCTGACTAGATTAGTTTACTTCTCTTCTTAGGTAATCTTTATGGCGTGCCATTTTTTTAAATATTTACTCATGTTTTGTTTGAATAAGATGTAAAAAGAATGTAATTTGATCCGAACATTTCCGATCGCACACTGCACACGTGAAAGGACTTTTAACTTTGTGAAAACTCATATGTACTGCGTACATGATCTCACTCGCAAAAATAATGCAACAATGATAACAAATAAATGATGTTTTATATATATTTATATTATGTGTCATATTTGTCTCCTGAAGATCAGATTGACTTGCTGTTAGAAGTGCTGAAAGAGAAGATTCCGTACAGGTTTGGTCTATATTTTGGGTTTGTGTGACGTTGTCGTCTATGTGAAATTTTTTTTCACTTATTGTTATTGTGGGATATTCTAACTTTATCGCTTTACGCTTACGTTTTGAAAAGTGATTGATGGTGACCAATTGTGACTGATTTTGTTTTTTTGTCATTGTGGACATACTAAGGTCCAATGGCTGATCCTCATTTAAATCCGGCAAGTCTAAGGTAGTCGATGAAATCGGAATTGATAAAACCGAAGCTGACGGAGTTGAACTCGATGAAATTGGGGGAGTCATTCTTAAATTTGTCGGTATATCCTCGATGGTTTCTGTCAGTTCTTTCTTTTCTTCTACAAACGTCTTTCGTCTGGGTCCGCGTTTATTACCGTAAACATCAATGGTGGCGAATGGATTTGGCGTACCATCTGGATTCAATACCAAGCCTGGTTGATGCTTACTATCTTTTAGGTGTTTTTTCATTGCATTGCAGAATTTAGTCTTGTATGAGCAGTTGCCGCAATTGTACTGGTAGACTTCCGAATGCGTTTTCATGTGACTAGTTAACATCGATTTACTCACGCATGCATAGGAACATTCTGAGCACATGTATGCTTTAAAATCATCATGAGCACTAAACCAATGAAATGTCATATGATGCTTGAGCGTGGTGGCGAATGGACACGAGTTGCAGACGAAGCCGGAACATTCTTCCTGTACGAAGTGCTGACGTAAATGCATCCAAAGCGCCAATTTCGTCTTCGCCATAAAATCACATTTGCTGCATGGTTTCGGCTTGGAAGTTTTATTTCTCTTTTTCCCTTTGACTAACTCATTACCGGAATCCTCGAACTCTTCATCATCAACGTATCCATTTAAATTGTCATTTTCCACATATGAATGTTTTGTGAACATGGAATGAGTGATTATATGCTCGATATACTCCACTCTGAAAATATTAAATTTAAATAATAGTCTATTTTAAGTAACATTACTTTAAATACGAAGCGCCACTACGATTTGAGTGTTGAGATATTGAACTAATATAATATATATAATATATATATTCATATAAATGAATTAATTTCAGAAATGATAATTATGAATTACGTGCCGATATGGTTGTCGGACTTTCAACGCAATCAATCTGAAATATTAATAATCCTCCCCAAATTTTCCAAATTAATCTACTAATAGTCTATTTTATTGAGGTTGATAGCGAATGCAATTATACGCAATTCTTTGAAATTTTTTCTTTTTTCAACCGACTAATCTTCTATAGCGCTTTACATATAGCTCTATATAGCACAACTATCGAAATAAGCTATAAAAAAATTAATATCAGATACTATACCTGGAATTCGCAACGTAGGTACATAGTCTACATCTTCTAGGTAACTGTGCATCACTGAATGATTGATTACTGTTCATAGTACTCTCGGTTAAACTGGATATAGATGATAAGCTATTATTCTTCAAAAACGATAGATTACACGTTTTCATATCGGACGTGCTTGGAATCGAACGGTTGAACGAGTAATTAAAATTATTATTAGTTTCCTCTGCCGGTTGTTCACCGGTTTCACTCTATAGAAAAAAATAATAATTTTTAGAAAGTTTTTTTTACAAAAAATAAATATATTAAAAATTTAGAGCTAAATGATTTAATTACCTATATACTACAAGATAAAGAACTTCATATTTTAAAAAATCTTCTAAAACATTAAGTGACAATGAATGAAAATTTGATCTTATATTCTGAATGTAATTTACAAATCAATATTTAAAATTTATATCCTTGTATCTATTTCATTAATGACATATACTCGGCGAGATAAAGAATAAAAAACGTAATAGGTGCAAGCAAAAAAAAATATTTCACGTTTGAACTTCGAAGACACGATTGATACAACATCGATATACGACTTCCATCGCCGACATTTTGTTGAATATAAAAGGGGACGAATCCAGAGAGAATGAATAAAGTACGACGCGTATTGCGGAAAGGAAGAAAGAAGTAGGGAGATGAAGCTCAATCCGGAGAGGGGTTGCACGATTACTCACCATTCTATCACCCCAAACGGGCGTGGTGGACTGAAGGAAGGAACATAGCTGGTCCTCGGCCTGTTCATCAATGGCCTGTTCTTGATATTGTTGTCGTTTTTGGAGTTGTTTTTGTTGTTGCTCCCGTTGTTGTTTCAGGAATTCTACATTTTTTTCGCATCTTTTCATTTTGACGATCTTTGAAACATGAAAAAAGGATAAAAAGAAGATTAGAAAGACGAGGATTAGGATTACATTCATTGGAGATTATAACGAATTAGATATACCTAAACGAAACGTGAGAAATTGCAACGGAAAATATCGATTAAAATTTTAATTTTTTATATTCATTATTTAACAAAATGACTAATAAAATCAATAAATCAATGTTTGAAATAAAAAATCTTAAATCTTTTTTTTTTTAATCTAAGATTATTCGCATATTTTGTTAGTCTTTTTCTCAAGAGACGTAAGTCTAAGCTTTATATAAAATAATTTATTGATCAACGCTGCAAATAGTAATAAATAATTTAGTAATAATAACACATAATATATATAACAAAAGCGTGATAACTCGGCATAACTCTCTCTCTTTGCTGAAACTATTTATTATAATAAAGATGAAAAAAATACACTTTATTAAATTAATACTAAATTAGTATTACAATGCTTTTTTATTAGTTAAATTCATTCGCTATTGTTGTTAATAATTGTCTGCATTTTCGGAGCTTTCCATTAATAATAAGTTAATATTATTAAGATAAAAATCTCCATTTGAAATAAATCTGTCGAATCTATTGTTTCTACTTTAATCTCCTAAATTTTTCCGTTTTTCTAATATTTGTTAACAAAAATTATACCATTCACACTTTTGTTAGATAAACTATGCATGCATAACCACTATAAATAAAAACTACGATTTTCAAATTGTTAAGATTGTTTAGACCAGAGAGATAATGAATAATAATGGTTATTATTATAACAACGTAACGGCATATACACACTTTCAACAAGATTTTTAGATTGCATTCACAGAAACGATAAATCTAATTGCAAGCACAATTATGAATAATATTTTAATTTGTGCATGTTGGAAACACGTTATTTCTCATTAGATAATGACAATGTAAAATTTCTCATCAGCATAAATCTTGGCAAAATATTGCAAATTTAAAAACACGAATAATTTTGATCTAATTAATTGTAGCGAATTGTATCGAATGAAACAAAAAAAGCTTAAGGTAAATGTTCCAATGGTTGGCATTTAAGCGTAAGTTGTCAACAAATAATATAATTTATGATATTTTTTTAAGGAGGTTTTTTTATCGTAACTATTATATTCATTTGTAATGTTAAAGTGAATAATAAATATTATTTTTCAATATAGTCGGATATACTTGAATGGCCGTGTGAATTGTCTGGTCATTATACGCCCTGTTAGTACATTCACTTTAGTTGTCATCGCATTCTGAAGAGATTTAAAAAAATGACATCTACCTACCATAATTCTAGGGTAAAAATCTCTTTAGATGTTATTTTCGACAGTTTTTTGTAAATTTTCAACACTTACGCATTTCTAAGACCTTTTTCTTAGATAATATTGCAGCGTGTAACGAATAAAAACAATTTAATTTTAAAGCCTCAAATAATTAGAATCAAATGTAACTTTATTAAAAAATAATTGTTTATAAAAACCTACTCTATTACTTTATGTACAGAACAATATGTAATCATTAATAGTACATAATTTTTAACTTATAAATAATTAAATCTAAAATCCGAAAAAAAATTTTAAATAAGAAGATATAAAAATAATAACATTAATATAATATTAATATTTAAAACAAATATATGGAAAATATTAAATTAAATGTTTTCAAATTTAAAAATAATTTTATTTTTGCTTGATTTGTTCAAAATTTACACATTGTATTATTTTATTTGATTTATCTTTTTTCAATTATGAAAATATAAATGCAATTGTTGTTTAAACATCAATTATTGTTAATATTTTAAATAATTATAGAGAGAAATAGCAACTTTGGAGTAATGCTTCTCTATTTCACATTTTCATTGATACCAATTTTTTACAAATTATTTTCGCTTTCTCTTTTACGAATACGAAAATTTCGTATTCTTAAACAAAACAAAAAAATGATTTATATGTATCCCTTCCGATGAGAAACGATTCACACTTCACTTTAGGGTTGCATTATTTAACTGAGCAAAAATGTAGGATTCTACTTTTAAAAGTCACCCTACTGATTTTTCATTTAAATTAGATCCGGTACATATACTTGTGAATCATAAATTAAACTTGATGTCTCTTTGAAATTGTTCCCCTTTCTACGCAAAAAAAATTAGAACCGCTATACCCTTTTTCTTAAGGAAAGTGTGCAAAAACTGAGCGATTTTATATAGATAACGACAACACGATTAAACGCAAAAGTAACTTTTTTGTTTTAATGTGAAAAAAGTAATAAATAAAAAATAATAAATAAAGCGTAATTATATATTTTTGAAGGTTTTTCATTAGAATTCGAACCCTATAATGCCGTAGTAAAGAATGTGAGCACATGCAAAATAGGAATGAGATTCATTTTTTTATATTAATTTTTGCACAGTATTATTTTTTAATTAATATTTATTATAATTGTTGCTCAAATCTAAATATAAGTTATATAATAACAATTTTCACAATAATTCTTACAATAATGAGCCAGATCGTATAAAAGTTTATATTTTAATTCTATAATAAAAAATATCTTATTTATTTGATAAATATTATTTGTTAAGAAATGCATTTTTCGATTGTGTAGAAAATAAAAAGAAGGAGTACTCTCTTCTTCGAAAGTACTTTTTCTTGGAGAGCAAGTGCAATTGCTTCGAATTTAAGACCAATAACTTAAGGCCAATACGCAATTGAATATTTTTCTCGATTTAACATTTAACAATAACCGTTTTCCTGCTTTGAAATTCCGAAATCCGAACAAATATCATTATTCTCTAAAGGTCAAACGACGTTGGTATTTCGAAATTCCGAGCGACACGTACGTCAAGATCATAATAATAAATAGAAAACGACAAAGCAACGATGAATATAACACTCGAAATTTCAATCGACAAACAATACAGAATAGAATAGAAACAACGTGATAGAGCGTGGTGAAGAAAAATCGCTGATAAGTCAAATATTGAAATGTAATGTGACTGAAAAATGGTTAAATTAAAGATAATAAATAAAATGTATCTCAGTGCAATCAAATAATCTTATTTATATAAAAATAAAAAAGATAACAGCTTCATAAGTTGCTAAAAAATTCTAAAAAATAATTGTTATCTTTTTTTTTGAATTACCGATCTCGAACATAAGTCATATTTATTTTTTACAATAGCATGGTATACTGATTTGAGAAGATGATAAAAAGGTACAAACAGTACGTCTTTGAATATCAATCTGTAGACATAAATAAAATTAATATATTATAATGACACACTTTTTCTAAATAATAAGAATTTTTTATATATTTTTTACATGAAAAATATCTACCGCGCTATAAAGAAATTTACCACACTATTATTCATTCTTGTGTAAGTAAAAAAAAAATAAAACAAATAAGCAAAAAGTAAGAAATAAGAAAAAAAAGAGACTTATACCACGACAAGTTTTCTCTCAAATGCTAATTAAACAGAAACTAATCTCTGATTAACTGTGAAGCAATTTTAGCTCTATACTTTTTCTCTCTATAAAAAAAATTTAATCTATACAAAATTTAATCTACAAAGAATTTTATCTGTAAAAAATTTAGACTTCTCTCTATAAAGAATTTAATCAAAATAGAATAATATTACAGTTATACCTTGTTTTACTATACGTGTTAAATTCGTCGTCCTCAAGATGTTTTAAAATGCTATATATTCCTCAATTCGCCTCCAAATAAAGATTTAATACTGATATATTTCACTATACACTTTTAATAAATATTTCGTCTTTTTATAATGCCATGAAAGCCACGATAAATCATACTACATAATGTTGTCAAAATATTCAGAAGACACAAACTATCAACTCATTTCAAAGATTTTTCTTTACTTGTATACGTTTTTTTTTTATTAATTTAACGTCTATAACAAGACAATAATATCTTAATACACAAGATAATAGATCTGAAATTATAATTTCTTAAGGATGCAAAAAGTCGATTGGATAAATGTTGGATCGACTTCGCATTAACACGACGTAGATTCGCATTAACACGAATCAAATTATCGCGAGCAGAAATTTGACAATCCAAATTGAGAACTTAGACAATCCGAATCGAGTTTGCTTCCCGGAAGCAAAAATCTCAGCACATATCAAAATACATGAGAAAACTCAGAATATCTCGAACGAACGAATCGAACTGAAACAACATTACTTATAAGTCCCAACGTTAGGTCCTGTCCTAGAGCAGTTACCCTCTCTTCCGAATCCATCTGTCCAATAGTAGCAAGATCGTACAATTTAACAAGTAAATCCCCACCCCTTGTTCCACACCCTCGCTTCCTACTACAACTGGAGTTTCTTTTAACGAAAGATTCCGGGGTTATGATTCAAGGGTTATGAATCCGTTAACCACTACTGTTATGTGGTCGCTAGTTTCTCTCATAAATATATTTATAGAACCGGTATTTTACCGTACGATTTTTTCTTGGCCATTTTAAATTAGAAAGTTTGGCTTAATAGTCAAAATTGCGGTATGGTGGCAAGTAAAATAAATAAAAGATAAATATTAACAAATGATGCATTATTTAAAATATATATTTTTTTAAATATTATTCAATAAATATAAATTACGTTTCTTTTTTAAGAAATACCAAATTATGTATATTTTAACAAAAACAAATTATGTTTTAACATTAAAATTATTAATTGCAATTAAGATACACGTTTTTTGTCTAACATTAATTTACTTCTAAAATGTTATATATAATTTTCAATAAAATTTGTACAATTACAATAATGTTTTCATATGAAATTTCAAGTTTTTCAAAAAATCTATTATTAAAATTAAAGCTATAAATTTTTTAAACATTCTGCAAAGATAAAAAATTTTAGCGGTAGAAATGTAGTAATCAAAATTAAATATATTACTATATATAGTGTACGACATGTTGATTGCATTATTTTGAGTAAAAAAATTTGAAAGAGTATAAAAAATAGTTAACCCTCGAATTGCTCGGACGCAGCGTAGCTCCGCTTGCAATGGCGAATACAGAGTTGTGACCAAGAATGATATTATTTTAAAACGTTTGAAGAGCAATTTTTTTTTATTATAATACATTGTAAATTATTTCAAATATGTAGAAGGTGAAATAAAAACACATATTTATCATAGAATCAAATATTTATTAATTCTTTACAATTGGAAAAAGCAAACAATTCTAACTCACGAGTTCCTCTCGCGAGATCCTGCGTTCGCCGGCGAAAGATTAATTTATAATCAACAGACATGAGAAGTAAAGCAATAATTTTGTATCAACAAACAAATTTTATAATTCACTCTCAATTAATTTAAATCAATTTCGAAAGAATATAAAATCCACAGTTTATGTTTCGCGTTATTATTCAAAGATTCTTTTTTTGGCAAACGCAATCTGTTTTCTTTCTAATGTAGACAGCTCGCACCCTTTCCCTAATACTGAAAAGAAGACAGAAACTCCTATTAAAACGTGATATTTTAAAACAGAAGCTTTTTCTAAAATGGGAGTACTATAATTCACATATGCAACATGCGCGCGTTGTATAAATAAAATAAATAAAAAAGTAAAAATTGACAAATGATGGCATACACGAAATGTAAAACGCATATCGAAAAAAATATCTTTTAATGAAATAATTTGTTTTCTGTCATTATTTATGAATATATCTTTTTATGTTCTCATTTAAGTGTAAATTACTATCTTCCAGTAAGCTACAGTATATGCGAATTCTCATGTTAATTCTGATGTTAAAATGAAATTCTTTTTTTCAAAATATTTATATTATATCTGATTTCTCATATTTTGTGGAAAAGAAAACTGTTTAACAAGAGCCAGATACTAAATTTTTTGTCCTCTTTTTAGTTAAGTAGCCAAGAAAAAACGATGATAACAGTTACACGGAAAAAAACACAGCTGAAAACTTCATTGATTCAGCAAATCTACCATCGTAATATACAGAGAGTTAATTTTCTATGTTAAAATAGCAAAGTTGATAGCATTAGCGATGTTAAACCAAATCTTCTTAGTTATGTTGAATTCGCATAGTAAATTATAGGTTTGCTGTACCACCCAATTAATTTTTTTTCCGTGCACCAATTCCATTAAACTATTTCCCTTAGTTATGTTTTTGCTCAATGTATCATCTGATAAATTTATAACGCATTTTAAAATGAATTTACATGAATATTGGAACTGGTCGCTTCTTACGGCAGTTTGAATCAGAGAAAATATTAGCTGCATTTTATTCATCCCTTTTTTTATCTGAAACTAAAAGGTAACTCCAACCATTCTTTTTTTTTTATAAAAACTAAACAAAAAACATGTCATATAAAATCTTTTTTATAAACACAACGGTGACAGATTGGTACTTTATAAACTCCATTTGACACTTACATACCCGAGAAAAAATGTTATATATGGACATATTTTACATACATAATTATATATAATTGTATATAAAATACATTAACTTTTTATATAATTATATATAATTTTATATAATTATATAACATTTATATATATATATATATATAATTTTATATAATATTTTATATAATTATATATAATTATATGTATAATATTTCTTTCCGGGTAAATTTAAAATTATGTTTCATTTGTACTATTTGTACTTTTATTGCATTTGTTGCTTCATTATTATCTCAGTTTATTGAAAGTAAACATTTAAAAAAAAAATTAACACTAAAGAAATCGTTTAAAAATACTGAAGAACACTTTTACTGCAATTAATAAAATTTAAAAGAGTCCACAAATTTTTTATACGCGATTCGATACATTAATAATTTTCAATTTCTTTAGTACCATTTATATATTTTCAATATTTTGTATTTTTTCTTTATGATTTTACAATTTCTACTCATAATTATTAAAGAGCAATGTTATTGCATATTGAATTACGTATTGATTTTAAAGAAATAAGTTCGATAAAAATAATATTTCACACATTTTAATAAATTTAACTTTCTGAAATAAGATGCATTTTTTAATTTTAAAATTTAACAACAGCTTCGATTTATAAATTTATAATTTTTTTTATATTAGAATATGTATGCATATAAAAACAACGCGATATCTAATCATAATATACTTCAGATTATTTATATTGTTTTTAGGATAATAATCGCTTATATTAAGTGAGATTAATCATTTTTTAAGATAATAATAAAAATACAATTATTATCATTATTGTTAAATAATTATAAAGCAGTAAATAAGTGATTACTATATTTACGGTAATATGAGAACAATTGTTTTTACGCTATTATTATTAACTTGAATAGAAAGTATAATAGAATGGTTAGAAAAGCTGATTTCGAATTTTTAGGTCACACATTGTTATGTATTATCTTTTTTCTTCACTCTTTTTTCGATGCAGGATGCAATATAACAAGGTCAGCAAATGAAATACTTTTCTTTTTCTCGTAACTCTCTGAATAAATCTTTACTATACATTTCTTACAAATTTGAATGTGACCGTCATCAAACTCTTTTGTAGAAAACTGGAACACTTAACAAAATTTACGAGTGACATTTTTTGTAGCATAAATCTTTTTTAATTAATGAGTACATGCAGAATACTTTAAAAGTTTAAAATAAATTTTTATAGTTATACGACACTTTACATATTATATCATCAAATAATTTTTAGAATAATGACATCGAGAATAAGTAGAAAATTGAAGTGTGTTTATTAAAGTTTTACTGTTTTTGACTCTTATATGCTCTTTACTTTATTTTATTTTTATCTGATAACAAGAATCTTTAAATAATTTTTAAAATAAATTTTTAAGAATTTAAAATGAAAAATCAGATAGTTCAATTTTCTAAATTTTTCGATAGCAGTTTCGAATCTCTTATTATTCGTTTTAAAATTGTAACTTTTTTTCAAAAGAATTTTCTATCAAATTTAATTACGTAGTATTAAATAATTAAATACTGAATTATTAGCTCAATATTTGCAGAAACATTTTTGATATATTATTACGTACCTCCTTATTTTGAATAAATGAATTAATAACAATTTAAATTTAACAAAATATTCAAGAAATTTATTATTTTTAAATATTTATTATTTTATTGTAATTGTTATTATAATATTATAGTAAAAATATTATTTATAACAAGTTTTAAATTACAAAAATTATAATTTTTATAAAAGTTATTAAACTATTATACGTATTAAATATAATATATGGTATTTAAAAAAATAATACTAATTACGATTATCTCTCGCTTCTCTCGAAGAAAGTATATCCGTACCGTATTCGTTAATCGAGCAACATGTCTGGTTGTGGCAAGGGGGATAAAGTCAAGGGAAAGGCGAAACTCC
>NW_011627736.1:557426-587726 GCF_000204515.1 Acromyrmex echinatior | reverse complement strand
CACACACACACACGCGCGCGCGCGCGCACACACACACACACACACACACACACACACACACACACACACGCACACACGCACACACGCACACACGCACACGCACACACACACGCACGTACGCACGCACGCACGCACACGCACGCACGCATGCACAACGATATTTATTTTATATATATATACATATATATTTTCTCCATATTTTTTTAAGTCAAATTTTTATAATGCGTAGCCGAAATGTGAGTTATTTTCTGTAAAACATATATATTATAATTTCTTAAAATCTTTATAATTTATAATAATGTATTAACACGTCCTTTTCTTACATTAATCAAATTTTTAATTGATATACTTTATATATACTTTTATTATATCATGTAACTTCTACTTAAAAAAGAAAAGATTGATTTCGCTACATGTAGAAATCATGTCTTACACAGTATTGTAAAATAATACAAATTGTTCATCATTATTGTCACACTTTAGAACAGATAGGAAAACGATAAATTATATCATTGAAAAATAAAACAGGAAAATGGTTTTCTGCAAAAGTGAAATCTCTCTGTGTCAACAGAGATGCCTGAAGAGGTGCAGCTGCAATTCCACCCTTTCTTCAGATACATATACATGTCGAATCATGTTTCCTAAAAATCTTTTAATCGTAGAATCTATTATCCCTGGATATACAAGTTTCTATGTTATACAAAACAAAACCGTTTAAATAATTAAAAGATTTCAAATAAATCGCTTTCGGAAGATTATACATATTTAACCCTAGATCTCGAAATAATTTTTTAAGTCACAGCGTGACTTCAATAAGCTTATATAATTCCATTTTGCTTTTCTAAATAAACATGATGTTATTTGAAAACATTTTTTTTAATTTAATTTTTTTAAATTCTCATTATTATAAGTACGTAATCTAAATAAGATATTTATAACTTGGAAATGTTGCGAGGATTCATACTCCAAATTCATAATTTCTGCGAGTTTGCGACTGTTGCGACAAAACATTCGGTTGAAATTTCATAGAAAGCGATAGCTACTGATGGTTTTGGGGAAGGCCATCCAGACTGCGATCAACCGATCCTCGATGCAGGCTGCAACTCGCAGCCTCGCAGCACTCGCAAACGGCGGCCCTTCTTTTAGGACAAACAACTGACAGCTGACCCATAGTTGGGTTGACCCATACTTCTGCCAACACCGTGCATGCTTTTCCACGCGAGTTTTTAACGTGGTTCACTCTCGCCCTTTTTCTAGGATTATAGCGGACTTTAGCCGCTTTAATAAGGGCTCGTTATACCTAAGAAGAATGGAAGATTTGATGTTCGACATTTGTTTGATGTTCTATTTTGAGAGAGAGAGAGAGAGAGAGAGAGAGAGAGAGAGAAAAATTCAAGCGCGATGCAACAATATATTAACTACATTATCTCTTAATCACCTAAGTAAAAAAATACACACAATCTTGTCATTCTCGAACGCGCAAACAATTTTTACAATGTATTAATTATTTACATTACTTATTATTCTAAGTATATATCTAAGTAAGAATTTACAAACAATTGTTATACACGAGAATATACTTATGATTTGTTTTACCGTGAAAATATATTAGGTGTAGTAAAAAGAAATCCATTATTTTTCCAATAGATGGCTTTAATAATCTGTATCTCGCGTTGCGAGATAGAGATCGGAGTATGAAATTTTAACGGCGGAAAAGAAAAGAAAAAGAGAAAAATTATAATAATATAGGAAATCTCGCTTAAAAATGACAATTTGGTGGTCACTCCAATGTAGGCTTTCAGAATCTTTTTTCAACTGATCTCTACTCTTATTTGTCCTTACATCCCTTTGTTAAATTTACTGAAGACTTCTTCGGAATTCAGAAAAAAAGAGGGAAAAAGATGAACTTGACAAAAGTTCGGTCAAAAAATACAGGCCTATTTTTCTATTAGAATTCGCGCTCCTCTTATCCCCAATCCCGAGACCTTTTTTTTCCCCATCATTTGGCTTTTTATGCGTAGGAGAGAAACGTATCCTTTTTATATGTAGAAGAGAACGAGAGAAATATATAGTCTCTCTGCGTTTTTCGCATACGCGTACGATTTCGAATATATATAATAAACGCGGACAGTTAGTCGAGCTGCCGAGGCAAAAATGAGAGCCGTGCGGGATTGACGAAATGCGAAGAGAAAAAAAGGAGAGAAAAAAAAGAAGAAAAGAGAGCCGGAATATCGAAAGTTACGTGGTGCACATTGGATGCAACAGGTTTATAAAAAAGAAAATTCCATATTGAATCGCGTGCACCTTGCGTGATTCGGTGGAAAATGATTTCCTTAAATTAAAATTTTCGTACACAACATCATGCTGTCTGTTTACAGCAACTCTGAATGCTTTTCTTTTCCTTTATTTTTTTTTTTTCTTATAACAATAGTTTTTCATGGAGACCTTTTAATCAAGACACAAAATAGCTACTTTTAATTGGCCTATCATTTAATTTCTGAGAGACAGAAAGATATATATATTCTCTACATCCTCTACATTAATAAAAATGTTCTATAAGAAATTGCGAAGTAATAAATTACGAAATAATAAGTATATTTTATCTTATTTCATTATTTTAAACTAAGGAAATTAATGTAATTTTATTATTCTTAATTATTAATTATATTAGCAAAAATTAATTTTTTCAGACTAATGTTTATTTTATATAATAAGACAAAAAGGCTATAATGATATTTTCTGCTATATAACAGCCGTTATTAACTTTTCATATAACATTTGTAATTTCTTGTCTTTTATATGAAGAATTTAGATAGAAAATTCAGGCAACGTATTGCGAATTCTACATTTTCTCTCGTACTACGTGAGATCGGTCATGAACGATTCGTGCGCTCGTAACCTGATAAATAAGAAATCGGGGGTCACGCTACTACTAGAGGGGTCAGCCATTGAACAATGACCGGGTGCATGGCCTTTTCACCCCCGGGGTTAATATGCGGACGGCTAAACATTGGCGGCTGGACAATGTGAGATTTATAGATCGACATATACGACCATTGTCCACTCCAACTGATCCGGACGTTGACCGAAGAGACATTTTTCAGAGAACGGTTGGAGATTCGAAACTGTGCCTTCGCAGACTTTGTCTGTGCAAGAAAACCGGGGAAAATCGCATTTCCAACCCCAGAAAATTTCACCGTTTAATCTCCTCCCCCTGCGTTCTCTCGTCGCCCTGCGAAATGTACGCGATAGTAATGATCGCGGAGGGTTAATAACAAAGCGTATTGATCTCTTTGCTGCTCTTCTCTTTCTTCTTACATATTGCATTTCATTTTTACTCTTTTCTCGTACGTTTTAGCCTCATGTTAGCTTGTGTTATGTTTACACCTTTTAATTAATTACATGCGTCTCGTTTTTTTTTGCAGCAAACATGCTCTGATTTTCTTCGATGTCAAAAAATAAAAAAAAAAGGATTGAAAATATCGTAAATCTCTTTTCGTCTGAAGAGAAAACTCATTTCTGATCATTCCTATCAGCTTTACAGAACACCATATTTAGGAATGTTGATTTAAAAATTTTTTTTGTAAAGAAAATTCTCGAGGGACAATTTAGGTTTTTCAAGGCCAAAATTTTAGTACATTGTACTCTCCATGGATTGAATGTAAGTTATAGAAAAGCGAGAAGGAATGTAGGGAGATCACACAAGATATCCAACACACACGTTAATTCTGACCAAAAGTGACCCTATAGCAGATTTTTTTTCTTTTCATATTTCTCTCTTCTGTCGCGTTCCACAGCTCCTCTCCTTTTCTTCAATTGAGTTTCTATTCTGCCGGCTGTTGAGACATATGATACGAGGCTAAGGAAAGCACGCGCCAAAAAAAAGAGGGAGAGAGAGAGAGAGAGAGAGAGAGAGAGAGAGAGAAATTTCCTCTTTTCCGCTTCAGCTGTGCACCACCTTATTCTATTTATAGAATAGCGTGGACTCTCGCGTACGTATACGGGGGGTTCATTCTAGTGGATGAGGAGAAGAAAATGGGGAAAGAACCGTGAGTCGAAGGAGAAGGACGAGGGTAAAGTTTCCATCGAGGGAAGAAAAACGAAGGATGAGATACGGCACGCGCTTACCACGCGTCACGCTTATATATGCATCTTTAAAAAGAATCCTTAAAAAAAATCAGTAAAATTAGACAAAAAAACAGGAAAACATAATCAAATCATTTTTCGTTCATAAACCACAGATCTTCCTCGTCTGATACGCAAAATAAATTTTGTATATTTTCGTTTTATATTTTCTTATACAACAAATAAATTATTGTTGTTAAATGAAAGCGATTCATGTGTTGAATTTCTAAACTGAATTTCAAACGTAAAAAGGAAGTCGACTCTACTCGTGTTCATATCATATACAATGTCCGAAAAATTTCGGAATAGCCAAACAACTCCTGAAGAAAACGTTATCAAGAAAAACGTTAAATACAAAAATTTTAAGGTTTAAAAAGATCTATTTATTGATTTTATCAGTTTGAGCTTGGATGGCGTCACCAAGGTCAGGTTAATTTTTTAATAGAACACCCTACTTTTGATTACAGAATCTAATAACTGGTATCAAGAGCTTTTCAAAACACTGTGATAAAGTTATTTTTCATTAAGTACTTTTTGAGTTATAAAGCTTGAAAGTTTGAGTAAATAGTCGGATCAAAAAAGACCCGAACATGATTAATAAATCCATTCATCATTCGTACAATGTCCTTAGACATTTCTTAGACGATTTTTTGCAGATTCATTTTAAGATCATTATTTAAAATAACATATTTTAGAAAAACCTGAGAAAAGAACTATTATGAATGAATTTTAATGCACTTTGTAAAATATATCCCTTACAGAAAGAGTATTCAAATAAAATATATATTGCTTCACTAAAATGAATAATCGAATCAATAAATCATTTCTTGTACGTATATTGAAAACCTATTGTGATCATCATATGGATATTTCCGATTTGTGATATATTTTTAACGAAAAATAAGCTTAAAAAATTATTTTATCAGTATATCAATCTTTCAGATATCGACAAATAGTCTGTTTTCGATAAAAAGGTTTTAAGAAAAATTTGATTGACGATTTTATTAGTTTCAAACTAAGAAAATAAACAAATTATTTTATGCATATTATTTTTGTGTATTTTATATATCTACTTTATTTTTATATACTTTCATATACTTTACTTTATTTTGCCTTACTTTACTTCAATCGGCCGATTTTCAGCTTCACTTCCTTATTTCCTTATGTTCCTTATTTCACTCGCGCGCAGTCTAGGGATCACAAAAATTTTCGTACTTACTTAGACTTAAATTGTTGCTGTACAATAAGCCAAGTAAGATCATGGTCGGCCTTACTCAAAGCTAATAAAAGATATCGCCCTAAATCTATCATCAAATCCATAGAGGGCATCTTTGTCCTTAATGCACTATCAAGGAAGATTCAGTTGTCATTGAACTTTCTTAAGAGAATCACATTAAGCACCATGAGTACCAAATACGCATCACTATGAAGCTGTGTTCCTCTGCACTCACCCAAAAATGTCACAATTAGCGGCTGCTAAATATTATATATGAAAAAGTCGAAATCATTCGTACAGAAGTGAGTGCAGCGAATGTGGCAAAAAATGTCGATGATTTACCGGAACGTGGCTCGATATTCAAAGTGGACAAAGACGATAAAAAAATAATGAATTTGTTTTCACGGAATTCTGACTTAACTGAGTCAAGGACACAAAATTGAAGTAGAAAGGTTTAGATATATTTTACGAAACTATTCGAACCTATCTCAGGCTAATAACATGAAATGGTGCAACCACGCTGGTCGACCATGCTCTTACTTAATTTATTGTAAGTAATGCACAAGCTTTCACGTATGACGTACAAGTTATTGCCGTGTCTCCAAGAGACAGCATTTATTTCTATATTAGAAAAGATGTAATATTTGATATCTTTTTTATTTACTTGGCATATATTCTTTCACTTTTTACGATATCTTTTTAGGGATTTAAATGTTGGATGCCGGCATAGTGAAATGAAAATCAGAAAACATTCGTTTTCAATGTTTTCTGAATAAGATACAATACTTATAGTGTGTCAAACTACACTAAGAATACTCAACACTTAGAATATTCGTTGATCCATTCGACTAGTTTGACCTACTCTAACTGAGTAACAATAAGAATACCATCAACTGTTCTCATAAACATTGCATACGTTAAGTAGAATGCACCTTAGCTCTGAATTTTATAAAAAAGAAACTTTCTCCTAAAAGAAGAAATCTATTTTATTTTTGCGAATTTAGAGATGTGTGCATAGACATGAACACAAGTGCGAGAACGCGAGTTCCACTTCTAAGCGTATATAATATACATACTAAGTCTTAAATGTTAATATGCAGTATATTTAATTTATCTGAATTATCAATATAATCTATGCTATGCAATCAAATACATTTCGATGCATTTATTGTTAAATCTTTGATCACAAATTCAAATCTAATTTAAAACAAATTGCAAATTATTATTTTCTATTTTAATTACATTATATATGTTCTATTATCATATTATATCGTATTATTTTATATTTTATAATTTTGTAATTTATAATTTATATTTTCTTTTTACATTGTAACAATATATAATATAGATAGTGAGAAACCATTTACTATTAATTAGTATAAACGTTCAATAGAACGTTAACGGAGTCGTATATTACACTCACCCTAGATGGGATTTAAAGTGGCGGAAGGGTAACTTCGAATACCGACCCCTCCTCGAATGGGTGCAACCTGTTGAACGTGAAGGGGGGTTTTAATTTTTTTATGCGTGCGATCTCGTATTACCAGTCACTCGTATATATATAATAGGTATCAACCTGTCGAGAAGGGGAGTTTTTTTCTCGCGGCGCTTCCATTATTAGGTACGGCCTTGTTCGTGGGGAGAGAATGTCAAGTACCGTTTTTTCATCGGCTTTTTATAATCGGCTGAAAAAACTCCATGTATCGAATCACAAAGAACAAGTGCAATAATCTGTTTGGGGATAACATATAATATCTTTATCATCCTTCCTTTTTATTTACTTCTATCAGCTTGCGTTTTATATTATTTCTTACTACAGAGAAAATTATATATCGTCATTATTAAAGAGTTTAAATATTAAGAAACGTAAAATTTCAAAAATTAAATAAGACGATCAAGCCCTCTAAGAAGAACTTAGATGACATTATTTATCTCATTACATAATACTGATTTCAAAAGTATTGTATCATCCCTAATATAAATAAATTATTAATTTTTTATTAATAAAAAAATTAAAAAATTTGTGTTTCTTTTTCCTTTAAAGCATTCCTATTAAAGTGTGAAATAACACTATCAAAATAAAATTTAATAATATTTATGAACATTCTGCATTATCAACTCTTATGGTCCAATTCTGAGTATTTTGTGCCTGATTCTTCTATTCGTGCAAGTTTATTTGATGAATTAAATTATAAAATTTAAACAATTATTCTATGAAAGTATGTTTCATTGTTCATTTTCCATCATTTAAAATTTTTGCAGATTTCTTAAATTATTTTAAATAGATAAAAAATAGACGGATTCTCGAGATACACACACACACACACACACACACACACACACATCCAGATTTGTATAATAAAACACTATCTTGTGCCTGATATAGTAAGGATTAAGAGGGAACATCGGATTAAAAAAGATTTTTTTGCATTTTTTGTAATGCTTTTTTTGAATGACTTAAATTTTGGACAGAATGTTTACAACAAAATTGTCTTAACCGTACGAATTTTTTAATCGGATTATGTTTTGAAAAACAATAAAAAAAGTAATGATTTTTTTCGCAAAATCGGGACTTCTTTTTTTAAAACAGCGTCATTTTGTTTTTATAATTTTGATGAAATTATTTTATCAAAAAATTAGTCCACTGAAACTGCACTTATATACTTTAAAATAAAAAAAAATTTTTTATTTTAGAGCTCCCGTTCAGACATAGCACGAACGCCCATGTATCCATGTTTTTTCTCAAGACGAGATGCACATTAATGAGCATTGAGGGTAGAAATATTAATGTTGAATTTTTTGTAATAAAATTTCGTAAATGTATGTACTTTAAATATATAAAGATAATTCATACAAGAGCTATTAGTTTTCACAAAAAAATTCAAAAAAATAGCCTTTTTTTTCGTCACAGGTGTTTCCCCTTAATATGTATAAATCTTATTCTTGTTTCCATAAATACAATATTTTTTATTGGAAATAATAATATTATAATTTTTGATATTGTATGCTAATATTGTATACTAATATTGTATACAGAAATAAATATTGTATATAGAAATAAGTATTGCATATAGAATTAAAAAGCATTTATTATATATAGAAAGTTTAATTTAAACAACTTTCTCTTAGTTTTTGCAGCCAGCAAAAAATATCTGCAAAAAATATCCTTTTTCTCTTTCATCACGTCTAATATACATGCAGAAAAGCTTCAAATGTTTATTAGCATTTACAAGTATTTTTTCTGTTGACAGAAAAAGATCCATTAACAAAAAAAAGTATATAGAACCCATTGACAGAAAAAAAGTATATAGAATCCAATGACAGAAAAAAAGTATATAGAATCGTAGATAAAATTTCAATATAAAAAAAGTATATTTCAAAAGAAATTTTTTGCTTTTATTCATTTTGTCATTACGAGAGGATCATTTATCATCTATACTTTTTAAAATTTTATTTATTACGATTGTTATAGTATACTCTCGTATATCATAGAAATTTCATGCATGTTTCGATTCGCGAGTAGTTATTGGAAAGTTATATATATATATATTAAACAATATAATATCTTATGGGACTGTATATGTGATAACTATAGAAATCAATGCCTTAAACAGTCTAACTGGATGTTAAATGTTTGTATGATTATGTGTGAATTTATATCTCAGATAACAAAAAGTATCTAAAATCAGGTCATAAGACGTTTTTTGCGTCTAAAAGACGACTTAAAGATGTCTTATGTCATAATTTTAGACTTTATAAAAATGAAAATAAGAGATATAATCCAATGGCTCCAATAGCTTTGATCTCGATAAATTATCCAGGCCAACGACGACGCCAACGTCGACGCCTATGTTGACCGACGACGCCAATAATACTATTACGCTGAAAAAAAATTTACGAAATTTGAATAAATATTTATTGAAAAACGCTACGAATTAATTCCAACACCTAATATTTAATTAATTTTGCTATGTATCATCTTATATATTACATTGTTTTGTATACTAATCTTTAATGGTTGATCTGTTTCTTTTTCTTCTTTCTTCTTTTTTTACTATTGTTATCTAGCGTTATAAAAGTCCATTATATTATAATTTACATTCATGTCATATTATTTCAATCTTACACTATAGTTTCACTTATATTATATTTTTCTACAGACTCATATTTGCGTTCACTTTTAATCAAAAAACTTTCATTCGGTTTACTAAAATTGATATTATAAGCATTTTAATAATTGACTACAAGTAGCTTTTATTATGCGTACTTCTTTTTCCGTTATATATTATAAATATGTACATTATGACATTCGTTTTCTTGTTACCAGCGTCAGAGCGAAAGATAATTTATTATGTTTTTGTTTTTTTTTCCCGACTGTTGTGTATGTTTTTAACATTGAAAATAATCCGATCGCAAAACGTCTGCTAGCTTTTTATATTAAATTTTTAACTTAAAACATTTGTTTCTTTTATTTTTTTTTTACATTCTTTGTTATCATGTTTATTTTACATAATAATTTTTGGCTCGTAGCCTTCTTTTTTCTTTGTTTTATATAAATAATAGATAATATATAAGACTTATAAGAAGACCCAGAGAGTATAAGTATATAAGATTAGCCCTTGTATTCTGCAACTCGTTACAGTCATATTTAGCTGCATATACTTTTAAATATTAAAATCATAATTGCGGTGGTTTGTCAGACCACCGAAGAGAAGCTAGAAGCGCATGAAAAGATTCTTGAATCTGCCTGGGATCGAACCCGGGATCTCTGACATAGCAAGTCTCGTGCGCTACTTACTATGTTCGTGCTCTCCAATGTATATTATATAACAATAAAATGTTTAATAATTATTTAATGATCTTACATTAAATATTTCGGAGATATTTCAAAATACTCTTGGAACGTTATTTTGAATTTTTAGAATCATTTTATAAATATTTCATAAATGTTTAGCTGAGATGTAACGCTTATCTGCAGTTACTACGCATAAACATGCGCAAAATCTGAATATATTTACTGAAAAAAAAACCAGTATATTAAATGGACTATGCAATACTTTAACTAATAATAATCTATTAATATTTACTAGACAATAATCTATATTTATACTAGGAAAACTGCTTCAGCTATTATATTGAATAAAACACTCGTTAAATTCCTCTTGAGTTTGAAAAATTTACACTCTCATAAGTGCTCTTGGCAGGCAATGACAAACCACCAAGAGTATCTTTGCTAAGAACATAATGTAATGTTTTAATTAATGTAATAATAATTAAATATCACAAACTATAACTTGTGCGGTGGTTTCTTATGATCTTCTTTTTATACGCTTTGCTAAGAACATTTCTCTAACAAAAAAATTTTGATATTCAGAATCAATTTTAAACTAGGTAGGTCCCCCATATGACTGTACAATCATCGTGCGCATCACAGGCATATGAGAAAAGTCATCACGCTCGACCATGAGCAATAGGATTGAGGAAAAGAAGGATTGTTATAACTAATAAGAATATAGTAATACTAAACACTAGTTATTAGACAAATGTTTACAAAATATTTGTATGATGTACAGTATTAACAATGAAGCGGAGAGGAAAGATGAAAGAAAATAAATACTACGTAAGTAAATAATATTTATTGTTATCGTTATTACTAAGGCACTTGTTATCGATATAAAAATGTATCTCACAAATTATTGCCAATGAGCATATTTAAATACTGACATTAAACAACTAATTGCTTTTCATGTATAATCTCAGATATTATGGAGGCGAATGCGCAGCCTAAAGCGGGGAGTTTTCGATCTAAAAGTCTATTCAACGCATTAACATAGATCGGAACTTGCATTTTCGTCTTAAGAACGTCTTCAACATGAAGGCACTTACGTAAGTTTCGTATCGCAATGCTCTCCAAAACGTAATCTACACTGAGTTTAGACTAAAAGCAAGATACAGTATGGTAAATATTAATCGTTAAATTGCAATTAAAATAATACATTAAACGCGCTTGATTTACATGACGTTCCTGGAAGACTCGGTCGGGTCGATTTTCATGATACCAGAAAACGTTACTAATTTCGACGGTAACGTCAATTGGAAAAGGACATCGCTATAAATCATAAAACACGGCGAACTCGAATAAAACAAAACTAAAAAGCGACTGAATAAAATTGGAATTTTTAGATAAGAGGAAGCGAATAAAAAAGAGAAACTCAAAACTGTATAAAACTCAAAACGCGTATTTTTCATCCGGTTCTTAAAAATGGTATTAAAATATATCTCGAATACAATCAATTGTAAGATGATCGAACTTGTATATATAAAATAAGAAAGATCACGTTCTCAATTTCTCACACCGTGTTCAACGTGCGACGTCCCGTCTTCCAGAGTGTCGATCCAAAAATACAGTGAATGACACAAATGTCAAATCAACGTTTACAACATGATCGCCCTTTCTTTACTATCTTAAAAGAAAAAAAAATCAAGCGGTCAAAAATTCGATATTCGCACGGTCAACCAGTTGAATGAATGAGACATCAACGCAGGAGCGTGCGAATAACGAAACGCAAATTTCTCCGAGACTTTTCCCGACTACAGGAAAAGGCGGGAGAATGCTGATATTACAAAAAGTTTTATATGATATAAGATTGTCGAAGTCCTTAATATACAAAAAGGTAAGAAATTCACATGACTATTTCGATTTCATGGCACAAGTGCGTTAATATTCATTTGATGAACATAATTCGATATAATTTTTGCCTTTGTTGTTTATAAATATTACCTTTGTTGTTTATAAACATTACATTGTTTATGAATACAAAAATTTATTAATCAATTATGTCAATTCTGATTATATATCAATCAAAATAGACATTGCCACTTGCTAAGTAATGGAAATAGTCGCGTAAATCTCTTTCCAAATATTTTCAGCTGCCACATGTAATTGCATATACGCGTTATCTTCTTTACCGGATATTTTATGATTTCCAGTAATAAATAGGCCGTGAGTTAATTCGCGATAACGAAAAATTCAATGTTAGTGGCCTTTTTTCTTCCGCGCTACTTCAGTACCCTTCGCTAGATACAGAACGCGAACTCCTTAAGATAAAAGATATATAGATCTATAAATACCAGATATTCTTCTCGCTCTGGCAATCTCCATTATATAATTGATAGTATAAAACATAAGTGAGAAGTTTACAATCTAATAGCATTTCTCGAAAAATATCAATATAATTGCAATTTGTAACAAGAGTATAGACTTTACATATAAAAAAAATATATTTTTTTTTTCTTTTGCATTTTTTCGCGGCAAAAATATTTAGCCGACGATCTAGAAATACGATTATTTTTAATAACTACATTTATTATGTTTTCTATGGACGGTTAATGCAGCAAAAAACGATGAGTAATGATGGTCACATTAATTGATTACAAAGACAAGGCACTCTGCTTTGAAGCATATCGTTCGTAAAAAATTATACTACAAACAAGATCGCAGACATAACATGTTTCAAATACATGTATATGCGATTTAAAGAGCTGATTAAACATTGTACAATTCCGTATGTCATATTCGAAATATTATTAACGTCAGTATGCTGTATTAAAATATCTTCTATCTTCATCCAGTAAACATTACAATTGCTCCGCAACTTCAAAGATCTTCAACGATCTTCGAGCATTATGACTTCGTCAGTATTCATAATTTACATCCCAAGATTGCCAGTGCATCTACAATAAGCCTGTAAGTATTAGTATCAAAAATTAAAAACCAATTATAGCAATAATTGCTATAATTGATTATTTATATTAATAACATTTATAACAATTTTCAATTACATGCACCCAAGATATAAATAGCACCAAATCCCTCACGCGCGAAAACGTGCAAGCAAATCGACTCGCATTAGAAAATGTTGAGACAAAATATTTTTGTATCAGGCACTTTGAAATTTGTTTGAAATTGTTCATAATTCATTCATAGTCTCTCTATATTAACTTTTACAACTAAACTGTTCTCCGTGCAAAAACCATGGGAAGATATAATTACAAGCTGGGAGCACAAATATTGTACGATCTCTTGATACCAACATATGCAACAAAAATCATGATCTTATAAGATTGTTAAGTTTAACGAATATGAATCCGGAATATATATATATATATATATATATATATATATATATATAAATTTTCGTTGCATATATATAAAATATAATATTGTTTAACAAAGAAAGAAATGAAAAAGAAAATTGAAGGACTAAATGTGTTAACAATTACATTTAACATGCTTGCTGGTAAAATAAATTCGTATATAGTCCTTCATTTACTTCTTCTCTCTTTCCTTCCTTCAGACGGCATATAACGAAATATAAACATCTTTTTATTTGGATTTTCATCTTTACAAAAGAAATGCGATACCTACCATGATGTATTGCAAAATTATAGTGAATTTACTTTTTATTTAATCGTTTGTATCACGAGAAAATATTTTTTCATTAAAAATTCCTTATAACATATGCAATACTAATTAATAATCTCTCGTTTGATAGGAAAATTTTTCCATTAAGCTACCCAATACCTTCCAAAGACAAAAAGAGAGAAAAAGAGACTTATATATTTACAATGGCATATTTATAATCGCATGCACATATAAACATCTATATTTAAATTTGTTTCTTAAATTTTGATATTTTAGAGCGTCTGAGACAGCTTAATAACAAAGTCATTACGTATTGAGCAAAAATTCAATTCTCGATTCTATCATTCCGTTATGAGAAACTTGAAATGAAAAAGTATATTCCAACGATGTCCTGATTGTTTCGCGTGGTAATATATTCCCGCAAAAATCCAAATAAAAAGAAATAAATAAAAAAAATAGGTGTTTAGGTTCGAAGTAGACACTTAATCCTATCCTAATCTAATATAATCTAACCTACAAAATTATAAAGAAATAAAACTTGCATCATTGGTTGAAAATATTGAAAACAACATTGCTCAATGATGCAATTAATTAACCGCAAGTTAATGTCTAGATCTGAATAAAGTTTCCACTTCGAGAACCTGAATACCTATCCTTTTAAAAAGGCCGACATCCGCCGCAGTATCACTTCTAATCCTATAGCCAAGTCAGCACGTTCTCCGGCTTGGTCGTGTTAGGATTTATGAGTGACTGCACGTCGTCCAAAATATCGGTGCTGAACTCCTCGTTCAGCTGAAACAATAACAATTGTTGATACAAAAGACCGCAAATCAAAGGGTTTTAACAACAGGCTTGCAACAATCGTCACCATGTAAAATGACCTACCTGAAGTGACGGCAGGAGATCATCTGTTGAATCGATATTGTCACTCAAGGTTGAAAGATCCGGCGTGTCCATCGGCGCACCTCCGTCTGTAAAAGAATTCATCGAATTCAAAGTATGACTAAACAAAATGTGATATTGTGGCAAATACGTACTTATGTATTTATGGCTTCGGTATAATCGTTTCGTAAGATCATTCAACGCACAGTGCCTTTCTGCAATCGGAACAATCGCGCAAAACAATTATTCATAAATCGAAAATTGACTTAATGGCACAGCAAAGCAAGCGAATAAACATTCTTTTTAGCTTAGAATCTTATAAGCGTGATAATGGCGATGGATTTTGAAAATGCTGTATAAAAAGGCTTTATATTCCGAAAAAATTGTGAATTTCGAACGGGCCGCTCTTACCGCTCGTGCCATCCATGTTTTCGTCTATGTTTAGGAAGTCGTCGGAAGCCTGAGGCAGTGAATATGCAGAACCGAGTCCCAAGCCGCTATCGGCGCTCTCCTGGCGTGCATGCTGCTCGTTAATGCCTGACAAAAACGGATCCATGACGGCATCCGTGGTGCTCTGTCGCAGCATCATCTCTTGTTGCTGCAACGAAAAAAAATGCGTGAATATCGAAAATGATTATTACAAATGTCACGCGATCAAGCCTCCAGATTAAAGGACGACTCACAATGCCAACCTGGCGCATAATTTCCTGTTGTCGCTGCTTCAAACGTTCACGTTCTAGCTGCAGCGATTGAAGACGAATCTTCTGCTTCTGGCAGGCTTGTAGATTCTGGTTGCTTTGGATACCGGTGGGTTGTTGAAGTTGCCAGTTTTGTGGCAGCATCGCGCCAGCCGCCGGAGTTCTTTGGAGATGCGATGCTGAAGGAATGATATCTTATATGAATATACGATAAGAAATGAGGATTAGTCAACAATATAAAAATATGATTGATAAAAGTGAATCGCATTGTCGAGAAAGATTCCTCGCCAATTGATATAAATCTTGCGACCTATTTTAATTTTTGTCAAACTTCAATAATATTTAGAGCCACTACATTCCGATTTCTATTTTAGAAATTCTCAAGTTTTACACCAGAATTTCCAGAATTTAATTAATTACATTCAAATTCGGCATATTTATTAAAATAAATTAGACGAGAACAAATTCTAGTCTCCAGATGAAAGTCAGAAAATTCCCAAAAACTTGGAAAATGCGGAAGCGAAAAAATTTGAATCAATCTGGTTCGATGATTAAATAGTGAGTATCGAGAACTTTAATTCTTAAATTAATGTTTAGATTCGGGGTAGCGTCTCCATTGTAGTCTATATGTTGCTTAATCTGTAGGATTTGGGAAAAGAATTCAACTTACGAATTCGCGGATCGAACCAGGAAGTGGTGCGAGTCTGGTGATTGATGAAATAGATCTCGCCCTCGGCTGTACGCGCCTGTTCCCATCCATCGGGCAATGGACCGAGCGCGTTGGATTTGCTGCTCTCGACTGCCGCGGCTACTGCGGCCACGCTTGCGGCAGCGGCTGTTTTCCGCGGATCTTCCCATGTCGTGGTGCGTGTCAGGTGACTGCAAAAAGAAGTGAATAATTAGCGGGATAATACGTAAAGGGACAATGTCTGAAATTTTAAAGGAGGTTTATAGAAAGATCAAGATTCTTCAAACCGATTTTCACAGAGCAACAACGAGGATTTACATTCCACAAATGAGACCTTAAGATTTTAAATAAACATTTTTTTTTTTTTCAAATTAAATTCAGTCACAGCACAGTTTGTTCAGTCTCTCCGATGCATTCCGTCAACTAAACAATAGGAGTAAACAAACGAATAGATAAATGTTCGATAAACAAATATATTGTAAATTTTCAATATAAAAAGATAGACTAAAACATCGAACCAAACAAGATTGTATACGTTAGATTAAATTAAGCTTCGTCATTCGAAACAACTGAACATATTAAATATATCATTACATATCTTATTAATGTATAATTTATGATTATAACAGTCCTCTGCTACGGAAAAAAAGCGTCATCTGGGATACGTAATTTATCCTAAGAGTTCAACATTTTTCTTAATTTTTGTTTTAATTTATATCGTTATAAAACTGACGATATAAAACTAACGTAAGGCAAAACAATCGCGGTCTAGGTGAAAATACATTTATTCAGCGAATTGTGTCTCCATTAGGATTGTGCGAAATTTGACTTCCGTTCGATGTCACATCGAACACTTTAATGCTTGCTCAAGCCGCTCGATCCACGGAAACTGAATACGCGGTGCGGCGCGTACAGTTATCCACATATAGTAGGCGCGTGCTAAAAATACTCCCATTCAAAAGACCGAAGCGAAGCGACGAGGCGACGTGGGTTAGAACGTAGGTTTTAACGCCCGAAATAAAGCCGATCTCTTAATCTTGCCGATAATCTTAATCTTTTGTTATAGAGAATAATATGATTCTCGCGATGATTCTCGCGAACGTTGTACACACTCTGGGTTAATTAAAAATAATGAGATTAGTCTTTTACATATTTCGCAGAGTTGAGTAGGTTTTCGGATGTTGAATGGCAAATAATACCATCCGCGATTAAAAGGAATAATTGTTTTTATTTGTATAAAGCAAAAATGTTTATTGCAAAAATAGGACATGTGTATTAGAAATAAATATTATATTCTGTTACGTAAACTTGATTGTTATTGAAAAATAAAGAAGTTTGTTATCTAATAACCATTCATAGTACACATATCGCATATCTTTAAATCAACAGATACTTTAGATCTCGATTTGGGCAACCGAATTATTTACTTAGCTTCCAGATTGTTATTTGATAACTTATCATTCCTAATCAAAGAGTCCTAATCAAATAAGTCTTTGTGTATTTTTTGATTCATAATTTTGTGTCACATTCATCTCGTTCAATATTATTTAAATAGAATAGACAGTGTTTTTATTCTATTGAACTTTGAGATTAAGTGAACGTGAACGATACTATAACTCATATTATTTATCAAGTAGGTACAATACTTCTCGTCGTCACAACGATGGATTTGCCGTGCCGTAGTTCGGCTTCGGACAACGGCAAAGGAACGGGAGGAAGTCTGTTTTGCACAGCACGCGCGTGTGACGTCATTGCGCGATTATATTTCTGCATCTACACGTCGAGCCACAGACGTACCTGGCGTGACGCGTACCTGCCTTGCAACGGGCACGCGTTTGTAAACACGCCGACCCGACGCGCTCGTTCAGGTCAATTTATTAATCAGATCGAAGCTATTTGGACGGTACAGTTTATAATTAGCATTAATTTACTTTTAGGGTAAACAAAATCGAAGTTGGAGTAAAAATTTATTTAAATAAAAATTTACAAAACGTGATTCTTATAGTTCGAATCATTTTCCATTCATAGTCCATTTTTATTTTTTTATAAAAATATATTTCTCATATTTTATAAAATAATTGCAATTTCTTTCCTCCCTTCTCTTTCCTCTGCTTCAATATAAAACATAACGTTCTATTGATAATATATCGAATTTAACATATCTCGAATTTGGTCAGTCCGCGATTATACATATACTCGCGTTCATACATTACTCTGAAAAATTAAAAACATATAGGGAATAACGAAACACCCTATATAACGGCGCAATTACGTTTCGCACCCTAATCGCGCGCTCTATGTGCGTGGTTCTCTATCGCTTTTCGCCGCTCTCGGTTGGCCGCTGTCCAATAAGAAAGAAGCGGAATTGCGCCGCGCCGCCCCTCCGCAGTTGTTACGGGCCGCGAGGAGCCCCGCGGAGGGGATGAGAGCAACGGCAGGGGGAGAGAGGAGGGAGGGAGGGGCATTGAGAGACCCGAGAGAGCTGAGAGAGCGCTAGCAAGCGCCTAGCGCGGTAGAGAATTATAAGAGTTTTGCTGTGTGTGCACGCGCGCGCGTACGGCATACGGACTCTACGCGGTGTATTTTTACTCCGGACATCACGGCGCCGGACAACTCGTAAATAGACACTCTCGTATCGACGCTCACCGTTGCTCTCTGCTCTCCTTCGTCGGTTCCGTCGGCTCTCGCCGACTCCTTGCACCCTACTGTTTTCCCATCCCTCTCGCCCTTTACCGTTAAGACACTCATGGCTCTCGTCCTTTTTACCCTCTCACGTCGCATTCGAATCGGTCCAAAGATCTGAAGTTCCAACGTTCTAACGATACGATTCCCCCAGTTCTCGCAACCCCCCAGTTTTGCGTGCGTCCGACGAAATCAAGTATCCAATGTTTGGGATGTTCTTCTTTATATGTTAGACGATCCCAGGTACATCTGTTTAAATACCCGTACATTCGTAAAATTCACAATTTCTTGCACAAAAGGTGATGCGAATCTCAAATGTCAACGATCTCATAATGCACAATTCTAGAAAGAAAGCCCAAGTAGTACATAACGTTTACAAAGCGTTAACAAAGCGCTAAAAAAGCGTATACAATCGCTTTTTTAGAGCTGCTGTGTTACTTAGGAGCTTACTACAGGGATTTCACAAGTTATTAAAATAACTGAATTTTATCACCGCCAATTTGATTTATCACTTTCAAAAAAATTTCAGAAAATAAATAGTCAATTACAAATTTATCTCAAACAAATCTTAATCGCAGCATCGAATATTTTTTGCATTTAGATTTTTGTTTGCGCAACGCTAAAAGGAAACGAGTTATATAAATATAAGCGGAATTATGCGCGAATAGGAAACTATAAAGTTGATATCTCATGAAAAGAGATTATCTATATCAAAATACGAATTATATTGACATTAATTAGTTTCGGACAATTTAATCTTCAAACGATAAATTAATTAAACGTTTTTTTGAAGGCAACATAAGATAAGATACATTGGTTGAAATATCAAATAATTTGTGTATTGAAAATATTAAATAATCAACGTGTCTAATTTGTATATATTTATGTAAAACTGTCCACGTTTGAAGAATTTAATGTATGCTCCTTTTTTTAAAAAAAAATTATTACAAAAAATATTTTCGCAAGTTATTTACGCAAAATTAAAATAAATTCTGAAAATTTGAAAATAAAACAATCCTTTAAGAGAAATATTTTCTTATACATTAAAAAAGTATATTGAATAATTTCAATCTGATACTTAAAATTCCAAGCTAATTTTCAGAAAGAAAAGAACCTATGAGAAATTTTTTATAAATAAAATATTATAATTATATGGAAGAAACGTGGACCATACAAATCAGTGAGATCCATTTTATATAGGATACAAGATTAAGATTAATGGAACAACATACGCGATGCGATTAAGATGCCACATGCGATATTTATGATGATTCTACTGACAAGCAGTCTACTAGCGGTACGTAAAATTTAGCGATAAAAACATTTCGACGCCATCCGGATTCATACGGATAACTATTTCTCGTTTCTCTACACGTGAAATCGCTGACGTCGCGACCTTATGTTCGCGAAAATGAGCAACGCGTGTTGGAACATAACGCTTCAGTTAATGGGATCCTTATGGGAGAACGATAATAAACGACCTGCACGTGAAGATCCACGAACTAAGTGCTTGCTTGATTAGTGTTTTAATGAAAGTATTTCTTACAGCCGCAATTTATTTGTGACATTTCTGTATCATTCTATTGTATAATCAATTTCTCCAATTTTTCAAAAATGTCATTATAGATTTTAATAAACAATCATTTATTTAAAAATACTGTTTATTATACATTCCAATTCAGGGTTGCCACAGAAAATGAATTTTAAAATTCCCTGATTTTTCCAGATAAAAATGAAAAATTTTCCATGAGTAACATAAAATATGTAAATTTTTACATTTAGACTTAAGAACAACGGAAAAAACTTAGTTTAATTTTGGTTGCAAATTCAAGCCAGCAAAAAATTAATTAATTTTGGAAAAAAGAATGTAGTTATGATGAAAAAGAGGAATCAAATAAAAAATACTGAATAAAATTTTAATTATTTTATTAAAATCGTTTAAAGTGCACAAGTTTTAAACGCATTTTATAAGGCATTTTCATGCTGACATTCGACGCTTGATTCTAACGTCAAACAGGTCACGTGATCAAAATTGACGAATACCAAGCATCAATTTTGATCACGTGACCTGTTTTAACGCTGAAAATGAGCGTCAAGCGTCAGCATGAAAAAGCTTAAACGTCAGATATAATATTTAAAAAATTATAACAATTATTTGAGCAAATTTCGAAATTTCAGACTTTTTTACATTTTTCCCTGACTTTTCTCGGTTTCCATGACCAATTTTAATTTCCCTGACTTTTCCCAGTTTTCCCTGTGACAACCCAGTAATTTTATCAAAATAGATGAATTAAAATTATATATTCATTAAAAATGTAAATATTTTTTATTATAAATTATTATTAAAGTAAATAAATTTATTTAAAAATACTTTTATATTTTAACTTTTTATTTTAAAAAATGTATAAATATATCTTATATATTTTTAGAGATACATTATATATTTTTTCCCGTCTTAAATTTGTGTTTGTAAATTACAAACGTATTTGTAAAACGCATTTGTAAAAATGTAAAGCAGAGCTTTAACAGCCAGAGAAGTAAAATGTTTTTATTCATTCCTTCATACATCGAGCAAATTTCACGCAACGCGCGTTGCTCACGTCGCCTTGAACTTTCGATACGTTCGCCCTGTACTCTCAGCGATCTGTCCTCGTATCTGGCATTCGCATTTGTCGTCTAAGCTCTCTCGCGTACAGGTGTGTCGGGGTCTTTAGCCTCGGTGCAGCACAGAGCGGCACGGTGTGAGAAGGTCGTCTTTACCAACGATGGCGCATCACGATGCCATCAACGGTAAATTTTGCTCGAAAATTCTATTGTCATTCAAATATATTCTGTCGTCGAGACATAATGTCTCCGAATTGGTCAAAAAATATAATATATATTCATACAATACGAAAACACTATTTAATTCTAAATTATACCTTGCGTATCTATTGTTTTTCTTTCTCATTCAAACATTTTACTGTGTTTTAGTGCCGTGTGAGTGATCCTAATGTATTATTTATTATTTTTCTTTTCAGCGCGTTTTCGCTGATTTCATTATGCTAGCGCTAGGATTTTATTACTGTCGCAGTCTCGAATCGTGAATAAAAATTCGGATGCACAGCAGAAGATAACAGAATGTGTGTTCAGTTTCGACCTTGCAACAGCTATGATGTCGCGTACAACTTTCACTTGCCAATGATCGGAAATATCCGGGTGTAACGAAATACTCCTCTGACATTTATGACAATAATTGTGTGTTCGCAAACCTTAATGAATTTTCTATTTTCATAAAGTTCAAAAATAACCGCTGACTAATGGTACAATTTGAAAAGGATCCCGCTTTTAGTGTCAATTTAGACAATGGTTCACCAAGATAAATGCAAAAACCTAATGGCTTTTCTTAATCAGTCCGTTATTTTCCGAGTTCTCTTGAACAATCGACCGAGGTATTGCGTATTCAACTCCGATAAGACGTGACTCGGCCGTAGTTGCTTCGTAAATCGGCGCGAACGTCGGAAACCTTGAACGAATGCTTGCGTCTCCTGCCTGACGAAAGACGAGCATCGCGATAAGAACACGCTCAAGTGCTAACCAAGAGCCATTGTCTCACCTATATCCAATAAAACGATCAAGAAGGAAAAACTTCTGATTTCGTGATTTTAAATACCTTGCATAATCGAGAAACGCGTACTTTTTCTAGAAAGAAAGGGCATTAATTTCTAAAATTAAAATCTAAACTTTATCAAATATCGTTGGGGCTATAAGATGTATGAAAAAATGCGCGTTTAATTACGACGCATTAAAATTGCTTTACAAGCAATTGCTATCACGTAAAATTCTCCAATACTTGGTCATATTAAAAAAGAATACTCACTCGTATATCAAATGGAACGTTTAAAGTCTGCTTTCACTAATTAGTTTTTATCATAATTTAGTTCATTATTACCTGTCGTAGACGTTATTAAGATTTAAATACTATATTACGTACAGAGAAAATAAATTTAGTTAACTGCAAACCATAGAAATAATTTGCGTTAATGAATCTAGCAAAAGTCACTTCCAATAATTAATTATTAATAATAAATTTCGATTTCTTCCATAAGAGGAATTATCATTTTTACAAACAAAGCGTGTACAGCTGCGTTATTATTAATTTTTCATTTAACGAGTACGAGCGCACACATTTCATCCAAAAATAATGTTTTCGAATAGCCTCGAATGTGTTGACACATGCGTGGAATATTTTCTTTTCTCTAGTATGATCTTCTCTCCGAGAGAGCGCATTTTTTGTCCGCTTAATTTACACGTGTTTTCCTTTCGCAGCTATACGGTATGCTTAAAAATTAAGAGTAAAAATTTAAGAATAGATTTCTTTGTAACGATGTGCAAATCGATTTTGCAGATGCGAGAAAAAAGACTATACTTGCTGATGCGATTTTTGCGAAGTGTTTATTGCGTCTGGAAGTTGCGAGAATACGCAGAAGTCAAATTGTTTGTCCGGATACGGACGCGTAATAGGAAAGAAAGAAGGATGTTTTTTCGACACTGAAATGGAGAGAGAGTATCGAGTATCTTTTTATGAGACAGTTGGACACCTTTTCTTTTTCAAGTTCAAAAATGAGGTAAACAAAGGATTTAAAATATACGCACTGTGTGATGCTTTTTTGTAATAAGAATGCGGAGTGAATGCGCGATATTAATACGCAACGGCGATGGCGTGCGATACGAAATCATCCGGTAAGCGCTCGGCACATTCGCGGCTGAAATCACGTTTCAATTACGCAAATTAGATTCTAATAAGCCTCAGCGTTGGATAAGATCCAAAAGCTTGGAACGGTCGATGGTAATTGGACAAACGTGTGCGGAAAGAAAGAATGAAGAAGAACGAACGAGTCAGTGAGTAAGTCTTCATGGAAAAGTTTTTTTTTCAACGCGCAAAAAACTGGTATAACTGGTATGAAGGCGTACTTTGGAAATTGTTGTTATTTTATATTATATTTTTAACTCTCCGTTTGCAATCATATTTTTATCCTTCATCTGTAGTATGGGTATCTTTTTCTTCAGTCTAGTTTTTTATACTGGCCTAGGCTTTCAAAAAATATGGAAAAAAACTCAGGATTACTTTTCAACATCTCTATTATATGAGATGTTGATTATCTCACTACTAAACAAAAAATTTTAAGAGGAGGAAATAAACTCCGCTTTCCTATATATATAATATATTTCGGATAAATTATTTGAGAGTGTTTCGCTTGTGCTAAAAAAGATTCAAGTTACAGAGAGTTAAATAATAATTAATCTTAAATAGATGGTGAGAGGTATCTGTTTTTTTTTAGTAATTTTTGTAATGATTTTTAATGATGTTACAATAATGAGAATAGATGTACTTCCTGCAGAAATATGAATATGCGCATGCATATTTTTATTCACTTTATGAAATTTATAATGTGTCTTTTTCGTTCTTTTTCGATAGCGAGAAACGATTAGCTTCAAAACTACAGATTTAGAATTAATATTATAGATCTATAATGTTAATGGTATTATATGTAAAATATGAAAAGTGCAAATATCACAATAATAACTTTCAATGAAAAACTTCAATGAAAAAAAACAAATAAGATATCAATTAAAATCAGCGAAAAGTATACATATTGAAAAGAAATGAGAGAAAAGAAGGAAAAATTGTATGTAGAGGAAAAAAAATAGGTATACGCAAAAATACGAAATATAAGACTTCGAAATATATAATATACGTAATATTACAAACAGTATCGCTGATATTTACGCGACAGATACTATTGTTTTGTTAGAGAAAACGAATAGAGACGGTCTTCCCGATGGTCATTACCGCATAATGCAGCGAGCGTGCAACTCGCTTCGCTGCACCTTGCATCGCGCTTTACCGACGAACTCACGCTCGCTGCGCTTCGTATTACGCCTACCAAAAAAAAAAAACGAGCTCTGCATTCTGTTTCCGCAAAAATCGCCGACGTTCCGTAGAAAATAGAATGCGCGTTAGACTCGAAAAACTGAACTTTAACAAGAAAAAAGAAAAAAAGACGCGCCCGCGTTCTTTTCAATGAGTTTTCAGATTCATTGTTATGAGGATGACACAAAAAAAATTACGCGTGTGATAAAATGCAAAAAGAATTGATTTATTTTAATAAATTTTAATATATTTTATATTGCAAAAAAATGCGCATAACTTCGAACATCATAATTTAATGTAGTTACAGTGTAAAGAGCCTTAATGGCTTTCGATAAGAATGAAATATTCATACAGCGATGATTGTCGATAATGAAATAAATAATTAATCATTAGCTATTAAAGTGCGATAAGCCACTTCCTTCCTTTCATGTGCCTTTGTGTTCTACTTCCCGTATTGGGAATGAACGCGGGAACAGGAGGAAGGTACTTTCAATTCGCGCATAAACGCGTAAATTAGTATAGGAAAAATTAGTGGCGTAACATACGGTAGAACTCCAACGTAATGCACGCCGAACCTTCTTATTTCCTTTATGCAAATTATTTGTTTTCTAATAATCTATTCTCCAATAAACCGTCCTAATACTAATTTACAAGATACATCTTTACGAATTTACATGACATTCACGAGATTCGTTAAGTTGCACTTTCTTTAAAAATCCTAAAAATAAAAAAAATTTTTAAATACCTTTATTTAACGTATTTAAAATAATAAATGTCTTCGTAAAAATGATTCACTGCGCATTTAATTCATTCGATCATTTCCCATTGATCTTCCATGCGATAATATATCAGCAAATATTGATAAGAAGTACTATGTACGCAAAAATTCAGAGCGTAATTAGAACACAATCAATCCATTAGTTTCGTTTTCTCTTAAATTACTTGATATATTAATGATAAGTTGTCTATAAATTAGTATAAATAGCGATAAGTTGTCTATGAATGATGATATCTATCTATTATCAAGTTTTATGATGTTTATATCGTAATCTGAAATAATATATCACTAATATAACCTTACTACATGTAACGAGATTCGTGTAAACTTTGGTCTAACTAACAAAAAAATCAGAAAAATAAATAAAAGAGAATAAAAAAATCAAAATTTAGAATAATATCTTACAAAAAGATCAAAGATAAACCGCTTTATATGACTGGATTTTGCTTTAAGAAAATTCTGCGTCTTTCTCCTCTTTTTTTTTTCTTTGAAAGAAAACTGTATTATCTTGCATTAGTTGTTTACAAAGACATTGAGATGTATCCTTTCGAAAAAAGCACGTTCTTTTTCAATTTTTCAATATCAGGTAGAAAACGAGCTACATAAATGGTTGACCAGGTAAGATTTCTTGAATGACCAAATCGGATCAGGTAAAGGGGAGCCTATCTTCTCGTTGGACTTCGACATGTTTAGACAAGATTTAAGAAAAAAAGAGTAGCATATAGGAATATACTTTCAGTAAATTTCAAAATTTAAAGTTTAAATTACAAACAAAAGTTCAAACACTTTAAATTTTGCAAAAATTGAAGGATTAATAAAGTTGTTCTTACAAATTTTAAATCGTCATTTGAAGTCATAAATTATTAACAAAGCAAAACAACAAGATAACGTTCAAAAACGAGCATAAAAGTTTTTAGATTACAATAAATACATATATATATATATACATATATGTTTGAGATACAATATCACTCAATTCTTATACATTAAAACGTTTCGACTCACAGAGTCTTCTTCGGTTAACAATACAATTAATCTAATAATCTAATCGCAAATTAAAAAACGGAACTAATTGTATCATAAGCAACTAAAATGTTATCCCATCATGTTTATAAGAGTATCGTCATGATGTTATACGATAAAACTAAATCCTTGTTCGAGAGTGACAATCACGTTAAGTCCAAAGAGAGAAGTCAAATGATAAAAAATAGTCTGAGAACGAAATTTATTAAAATTATGTAAGAATTGTGATGAAAAAGAAGTCTTTAATTGCTTATGATATAATTATGACATTAGTTCCGTTTTTTAATTTGCGTTTAGATTATTAAGTTAATTGTATTGTTAACTGAAGAAGACTCTGAGTCGAAATGTTTTAATGTATGAGAATTGATTGATGTTACATCTCAAATATATATTTTTATTGTAATCTAACAATTTTTATGTTCGTTTTTGGTCGTTATTTTATTATTTTGCTTTGTCAAATAATCGAGCGTTTTATATTATCGTAAATTTATATTATCGTAAATTATTATATAGTTAAACTAATGAATCAATAACAAGCGTACATCTGTAGTATATTCTAGAATTTTGTGAGCTTAACGATTTCCTAATGAATTTTAAATCAATCCCATCTTCTTAATAAAAAAAATCATAATATTCGGAAAAAAGTTCAATTTTATAATTATAATAAAAATATCAAATACAAAAATTGCGAATATGCGAAAATAAATATTCATTTCTTTACTTAATACAACTCTTCCGACATATTATAATATTTTAAAAATAAAAGTAATTACAATAAATTAAAATAAGAAATGTGCAAATACGCAATCTAAATACAAAAATGTAAATGTTTTATTATTTAAGTTCTTGTTTAAGAACTTGTTTAAGAATATTTAATAGAGCTGTCAAACCATCTAGTCTATAAAAAGATATATCTGGTCTAGACAATCAAAAATAGGAACGTATTCCGTATATTGAATATTTCGTCAATTTCAGAGATGAAAATGATGCTGATAATATCAAGATTTAAAACAGTCGACCTTGTATTAGAGTAGACAAGGGGGGATTATTGGAATAGGGAAGGGATGAAGCGAAGTATACGACGGAGTTTCCCACGACAGGTGACACGTGAGGACCCGGCAGTCACGGCTGTGCAGGTGGATCAGGTTGGGAAGCAAAGATGCTTGGTGGGAGGCCCAGGCATACCACCAGAGGCATTCAAGAGACTAAACCTCAGAGGCGAATCTAAAGGGTCCTTCTCGGGCCCTGTCCTACAGCGCCTGGAAATCGTTACCGTTTGCAACAATCATCACGTCAGAGAGACGTGATACAGACAATTCTAAAATCCACAAAATTACTTTCAAGGACAGATTTTCTGATAAATTTACTTTTTCTTGGAGAATCTCGGATAGTTTTCGAAGTTAGAAGCGAAATACTTGCAAAAAGACTATTCGTGAAAATTTGGAAGTAGAGGAAAATCCCCTATTATAAAATAAGCGTCCCTAATATGAAATAGCGGCGTTTCCACTAAACTAATAAATGCTATCTATGAGTTCCACCATAAATTTATTGTTCGTAGATTGAAAACTATTTAGTGGAAAATTCATTATTAGATCATGTCTGTAGTCATTGCAAGAAAAGATTTTAAAATTTGGATGTCTTCAAGTTTTGTTGAGATGACCTTGTTTATTATTTAATAAATATTTGGCAATAAATTCTTCATGTGAAGACAGAGTAAGATTGTATTAATAGAAAAATACGTGATATGTTGAATTACTTAATTACAAACGTTAGATTTGGTGATCGTAAAACCGTAAGGCATGAAAATCGTAATATGAGATACAGCGTATTTCTAATATGAAATAAATTATGCTTCATAGCTTCGTCACAGTGAAAATCGTTGCTGAAGTATAAATGTTATTACACAATAATAAAAAGGAATCGAAATAAACATCGAGTGCCTGTTTCTGCGATGTTTCCAACTATCTGAAGGCGAGCTAGATACAATGCATCGCATATTCATTTTGCATGTGCACTGGTTGTGTTTATTTGTATTTTAGAAATATTAAATAAAGTTTTTTTTTTTAATTGCAATACTAATGTATTTTGGGTTTTATTATCGATTTCTCGGGACATCTCATATTAGGAGCACAATTTTTTGACTTTGCGATTTGCTCACTTTTTACATTTCTTTAATTTAAAAAAAAATAAAATTTGAATTAAATTTTACATAACATTATCTTAAAGCTTATTAAATTTCCTTCAAAATGACCTATTATTTTTTGTAATTCTGCCAATACTAGATTTTTAGCATTTACCCAAAATAAATTCGGTATCTCATAATAGAAACCTTTCCTTTATATCTATATAGAGTTTTTTTATTTTAATGATAGAATTTTAATATTTCAGTCAATATTTCAGATTAATGTTGCATTAAAAAAATTTTAGTTACAAAAGACTTGTAATATTTAAAAATATAAAAGAGCAATTAATGTATATATTTTCGTTAAAATCAATTTAAAATTTTATTTGAGGAGAAAGAAACAAAAAGAAAGAGAGCATATGCTGTATATTTTATCACAAGTTACCGGAAACCTGACATGTTAGGCCGCTATCAAAAACTTCTTTCCATTCGTCTGTTTAATAGAAAATATATATACGAAAATATCTAAAATTTAGCTAGATACAAATCTAAAAAATAATTTTATTGGATCATCAAAATAATTATGTAGAACTCAAGCATAATGTTGTAAAAAATTCTAGCAACCAGCTTGAGCATCATACATGCTTATTTCGATGGTTTAACAAAATTATTCTCAAATCTGCATCTAGTTAAATTTTTCAGCAAGTTATTTCGATTATTCAGCAAAACCGTTCTTTCGGTACAAAATAAATTATAATGTGTACCAAGCTGTTCTTTTGTACGATTTTTTTTCCAAAATTCTTAAGATTCCTGCATCAATAATGACATCCATTTACCTGAATATGCTAATTAGCACATTCACACCGGTTGTATATACTACGTGACCGAGTGCTGTGACGTCCCTGTTCAGCTCCGAGGGCAAGGGACGTTGGCAGCAACGAAGAGAGGCTTAGGCTTAACGGAGAGACCGAGGTCTTTCTTTTCCCCTCCGCAAGTGATGAGAAGCGGCAGGAGTCTTGAAGCAACGAGCAAAGAGAGACAGAGAAAGAGAAAGAGCGAGAGAGGATGAGTAAACCGATACGATGATAAAGACAGTTTTCGGCATTGAGATATATGAGATTTCGATAAAAGGTATTATTACCGTTAGATAAATCGTAAAATAACATCTAATGGACCAAAGCAGATACACAATATGAAACAACCTTCCTAATCTCGAGAAGAACAAGAAAATTCTACCTGTTCCTACATAGGTACTTAGAAAAAAAAATCTATTGTTACAAATCCAGGTACATCGTTGATTTAAAAAAAAAAGGCTTTAAAAGTATAAGAGTTTGAAGAAAAAAGGCAAGATATATATATATATATATATATGAGGAAAATGCATCTTCAGAAAAAAGTTTCGTAGATTTCGTATACCTCCCTTTTTCCTCTTTTTCGCCCGGTAGTCTCGAGTCGCGTAACGAAAACGCGATGACACACGCGAAGGCAACGCGAAGCGACGCGAGACGACGTGAGTGACGCGGAGAGTGACTTACTTGAGGAAGTAGATCTGGCCCTCGGGGGTGCGCGCTTGCTCCCATCCGTGCGGCAGCGGGCCCAGGTCGTCGACCGTGCTGATGACGTCGTAGCTGCGCTGCTTCTGATGATGGTGGTGACGCGCGTGCGGTTGCGGCGCGTGTTGCGGCGCTTGCTGTGCCGACGCGTACGTCTGCTGGAGGGAGGCCGGGCTGCTGTGGGCGCGGGGATG
>NW_011627736.1:479724-557244 GCF_000204515.1 Acromyrmex echinatior | reverse complement strand
TTGCGCAGGCGCAGCGGCACCTGCAACGGCCGCTTCGAGTCGGGCTTCAGGACGGTGTCGAAGAGAGCCTGGAGATCGGACTCGGAATTCTGGTCGACCCTGACGACGGGATTACTCTTGGACAACTGGTCCACGTCTTGATTCAGCGCCATTTTGGATCACACGTTCGCTGCTCTCTTACTACTCTTCCTCTGCCTGTTGCTTACGTCCTCTTCGTCTCTCCCTTTCCCTCTTCGTATCACCGCGTCCTCGTCGCTCTTTCTGCGCCTATCTATTCGCCGCTTCCGCGCTCCGACTTTACTCCGCGGATCACCTTCTTCACGACTAATACACAACGCCGTGATTGCCGTCGCCGTCGCCGTCGCCGTCGCCGTCGCCGTCGCCGTCGCCGTCGCCGTCGCCGTCGCCGTCGCCGTCGCCGTCGCCGTCGCCGTCGCCGTCGCCGTCGCCGTCGCCGTCGCCGTCGCCGTCGCCGTCGCCGTCGCCGTCGCCGTCGTCGTTGTCACCGTCACCGTCGCTGCTGTTGAGCACCAGCAGCGTTCCGCGCGATACCAATGGGGATAGTCTCTCTCTCAGTTCTCACCGCCCTCCGCCCTGACAATCTCCACACTGCGTGCTCCACAGATCGCTTCCCCGATCTCCGTCAATCTCGGTGTTATGGGTAGCCCACACTATTCGAGACTGCGAGAGTCTTACTCTTCTCGGAGAGTCGGTTCCACCTCTCCGACGATACGACTCGCCCTACCTGAGTGGACACGTGACGAGTGCGAGAGCACAGGAAACGAGACCTGAGAAAAAAAGAGTAAGAGAAACGGAGAAAGAAAGAGAGAGAGAGAGAGAGAGAGAGAGAGAGAGAGAGAAAGGGAAGAGCGCTCTCTCAATCTTCCAGAGATCCCGCCTATCGCTCGCTCACTGTCTGCGTTGAGCGTTCGTCTAGCAATTCGATGATAACGCACGACGTCGTACTCGATGTCGTACTGTTGTCGTACGTGTCGTTCAACAAGTCTCTTCCTGAACGGCGCGATGCACATTCGTCAAATGAACGAATTCACTGTCGTTGTTTTCGTGATCTCCTTACGCTCCACTATTCCTCGATACTTCACTACGGAGTATAACGACGACGTCGGCGGCGACGGCGACGGCGGCGAGGAACATGATACGCAAAACGAATTTATGGCACCGCGGAAGCGCGACGGCCGGATGGCCGAGAATCGTCGAGCATTAAGAGGAGCACTTTGAGGAAGTCGCGATCATGAGCCGCGACCCAACGCGACGCGGCATGCGGATTGCGGGGGAACGTGAGGACTGAGGATAAGGAGGAGGAGGAGGAGGAGGAGATGCACGAGCTTATTCTCCTCTGGAAGAGTCGCGACCCGACTCGGCCACACACCGTCCCGGTCTCCGTGTGAGAACTGCTGCTCCGATCCAACGAGAATGGTTCTGATACCTCGTCGCTGCGTTACGTCGATTCGGCTCAGCCCGCTCGGCTCACTCGGCTGGCGGCGATCTGGCAACAACCTGCGTCGCACTAATGATACCGCAGCTTTGGCAACTCTGTGCTCTGCTGTGCTGTGAGGCCGGTGAGCCTCCGGACGGACGGGAAAAAGCGATATCTCTCTCTCTCTCTCTCTTTCTCTTTTCCCCTGTCACTGTGCGGTGTCGGATCTCGCCCCGAGCTAACCCAAGCCAAGGCGAGTCAGGCGAGTGGCGTCAGCCTGTTGCTCCTTGGCGAGCCAGTGGCTCCGAAGTAGGCGCCGCTGGTGGGGGACGACGCGCCGGACAGCAAAGGGACTCTCGGGGGCTTTGACGCGTCGGCGGATGAAGGGGGAGAGAAGTACGCCTAGGCGAATACTCAATGCTACATTACCTTGCTTTTCCGTCAACAGTTTCCTCTAAAGGCTATTTCGATTACTTTCATTGATGATTAAGTAATTCAATCTGCAGAATTAAACTTAAAAAAAAGCAACTTAGAGCAACATTTCTAAATTAGTATATAATATATTATCCATACGTTAAACAATAAAACATTAGTGATTCTATCTATTGACAAAATAATATATTATTATTTGACAAGTTAATCACCATTGATCACTGTTAATAAAAGTTTAACTGAGTTGTTTTACAAAAAAATTTTGAGGCTTAACACGTTTGGCTCTTCTTAACTTTTAATCGCTTTTATAGCACAGATTTTAAAACATTTTAAGTAAAAAACTCACTGTTACAACTTTGTTTTACGTTACTCAGTAGAAAAATTTTTAAGACAAATTCTAAAGACTCTAAAAATTTTTTAATCGTTGATCGTAAATCGTTCATCACGACATCGATGTGTATAATAATAACGATGCGTTAACTATTCAACAGCTCTGAGAGTTATTCATGTTAATTTTGTTCAAATAAGATTCATTTTAATTCAATTCAAATGGGATTTCTTAAATTCAAATGAGATTTAAATTTCGCGATTAACTATGGTCATTCAAAATATATCGAACTGCGATTCTCGAAATATCGAAACGTTCCAATTGAGAACCTCTGATGAGAGTCCGGAACACGAAACAACTACTTCTGATTGGTCTGCCATGCTTTGACAACTTCTGAAAAAAAGAAAGAGAGAAAGAAATAAAAAAGATAAATAAAATACCTTCTCTCATGTGATTTTGGTAAAACTAGAGATCCTACATACAAAATGCGGCTTATATCTAAACTTTTATTAGAGAGTCTCTAGTTACAACGATTGTGAGAGCAACTATCAACGAGATGTATTAAAAACGACAGGTTTTAAGTTCGAGTGATTGTTAAAATTTAAATGATTAAGCATAAAAAAAACTCATAATATAGTATTAACTTTATGATTTGTTAGTTTCTTAGACATATATATTGAGTCATCTAAAAAGTATCCGCGGTTTTTTGTCACTAGATGTGTGTCGATGGTCATATATCTAGTAACAAAGTACCGCGGATACTTTTTAGATGACCCAATAAATATATATATATATATAACCAGTATAACATATAATAGTATAAATTGATCTATAAATATAGCATTTACATGACAAAAGATCATAAATTTAATAATATATTATTCAAATATTTATATAATATTTATATAAAAAATACTATTTTTATATAAAAAAATATAAATACTTTATGTATATGTTAGTATATAATCGCAAACTTATATCAATTATCGATAATATCATCGTTCTTCTATTATCCCCAAATCCTCGAGGCCCTATTGATATTCATGAAAATTTGTTCAGGACCAACCGTCTCTAATATCTCGTCGATGATGTAACCTTCGCAGAATAAAGCCAGCAACACACTTTTTTAATATTGCCCAATAACAGCGTATTATCGATATTTGATGAACAACCAATCGCGTTTCAGCCAAAATGGCGCAACCAATCATTTGTTCACTTTTCTTTTCCAACTGAACTTTTTCTCCTTTCTATCATTTTTCTTTCTTGTAATCGTTTGTGTAACATGCAATGCCGAATCTACCTTTTTATATGTCTATGATCTAACGGATCTAACCGAAATCAAAATTTAAATACACGTTGTATCACATTGTACTTTGCTCCAGAAGAAACCAAGTACCATTAAAGAAGAAAAAGAAATTTGGAAAAAGATTCGAGATGTCGGAATTATATGGTGAGAGTGTGAATAACACGAAGATCGAGGAACATCTAGAAAAGAGCGTGATCAGTCAGGATGATTATAAAAAGATGAAGCAAGAGAATGAGAATTATCGACAGGAGTTGTATGTTTTGCGACTCAAATTGGAAACTTCCGACGCGATTGTAAGAGATCTTCAGGATTCTGGAGAGACTTTGGAAAATAATTTCAAAGAATACGTACGACAAGCAACCGTGTCATCTTCTGAGAAACAAGAAAAGTAAGAATCATTTTTTTTCGTAAAAGTTATCCTAGTACAGACAAAGTGAATACAAGCAGTTGCTTCTGAGCTTTTTGCGTTGATATATTAATGGCAAGTCGTGATCTTTAATTTAAACTGAAGGTCACAGTGTATCTGAGGAATACAAATATCTTAAGTCTGACAGTACTGACAGAGTTATCTTTTGTAACAAAAAAAAAAACAATATGAATACATGAAAAATATTATGTTTTATAACAATGCATTAAAATTTATATTTTTCTGTTTCATATTGTAATATGATTGACCAATTGTCTATCCAATCACATACGATATATTAGAATCTTAATGACTCGTGTAACAGCTACTGTTTATCCAATAAGTAAATAGTATCACTTGAAGATATTTATAAACATATATTATATATACCTCTCCTCCAGATATACCGCAATCTCCTGATGATTAATTAAAAAGACAGATTTTAAACATTTAACCGTTTGATATTTATTTTTTATTTTTCAATCAAGATTTTTTTATGTTAATCCTAATAATGAAACTTATTGTTTATTATATATTGTACATTTATAAAGAGATATATGCTTCATATATTTTATTCATTTTTAGGTATAAAGCTGAGCAAAAAGAATATGAAAATCATATTGCAAATCTAGAAACAAACCAAGTAAAAAATGAATTAGAAATTAAAGAATTACAAAAAGAGTTGAAGAAATATAAAAATCTTGTAAATAATCAATCATCTAATGCAATGGCAGATACTTTAACAATGTATAAAGAGGAACTTAGGGAAACACATATGCTGCTTCAAAATGAAAAAGAGAGGTTTCTTCAAAAAGAAAAAAATGAAAAAACATTGATGGATAAACTTGCACATAGAGAGGTTCAATATGAAGAGCTTCGACTTGATTTACAAGTAAAATAATAAGTTAGATTTATATTTATCGATTGTAATACATCAGACTAATTGGAAACATTTTAATAGAAAATAACAAAGGATCTAGCGGAAAAAGATAAAGAATTGGAAAATGCACGGGAATCTGCTAGAGAATTAGCTGCAAAACTTGAAGAATTGGAGTCATCAAATATAACTCCTGCTAGTGATATGTGCAAAGGTAATTTGTACATATTTAATTGTATATAGATTTTAACATTCATACTGTTTTAGGAAATTCTTTATTTGCCGAAGTTGAAGATCGTCGGCAAATGCTGTTGGATAAAATGAAAACGCTTTCCACTAAATATAATGAAGTAAAGCAAGCACTGGATTCGAAATCATGTGAAGTCAAGCTGCTGAGAGCAGAGAAAATCGCCATTTCCAGGAAATGGGAAACTGATATAATTGATACATTGCAAGAGAATGCAGATCTTTTGGTTAAATATAAGAGTAGAATCTTTGATCTTGAGAATAAGTTGAAGGTTGAAATGAGAAAAAATGATGAAATGGAAGAAACACAATCTGCAAACGATGACTTTAAGTAAGTTAAGAACACGTTTTTGTTTTTCAGCTAATCTGAATTAATATATCATTTATATAATAGAAAGACAAATTTTTAATTTTCAGTTACGCTCAATCATTGTTAGCCGCTAAAAAGAAAGAGCTTAAGGAGCTGAATGAAAAAATTGAGAAACAAACTATGCAGATGCTGATGCAAGATGAAGTGAACAACAACATCTCAAGACAGCTTCGTTACTGGCACTCTAAAGTAAAATTTTTGGAAGTAAGTTTCTACAAAAAAAAAAAGAAATTGTATCTTGCTGTTTAAGATTTTTTTAATATAAAATCTCTTTTATACATTTTAGTTTCAAAACATAATTATAAAAGACCAACTGCAAATGCAAGATAATAAAATACTTCTTGAATCTATAAAGAATTGCACATTTCCTGATAATGCGAATTTTGAAAAGACCTATAGTGATTCACTTGTACTTATGCCAAAGAGTATTCTCGAGTCTGAACTTGCAGAGCAAGGAAATTCAACAGAGGTGATAGAAAAGCCAGCAGTAAATTTTACAAATGAACAGAAAGAATGTAGATTTGTAGATTTTACTAGTGATACTAAAAACTCTGAGAATAAACCTTTGAAAAAACATGAAAAAACGAAAAAACGTGACTATCCTATTATAGTTCATACAATTGATAACTTAAATTAATTTTATTTTACGCAAAAACGCGTCGAATGAGCCTAATTTCATCGAAATCGGAGATGAGGTAGCTCTTCTGAAGAATTACCTAAATTAATTTTGTACTGTCATTATATATCATGTTAGCGTTTTATCAAATAATTATTTGATATATATACATATACATATAGATATATATACATAAGTGAAAAAACATGAAATTATCGAAGTAGAGGAAAATAATTAGATAAGGATAAATGGATAAGATGTAAATATATTTTTTAAGCATATAATTTAATAAAAAACGCACAAGCTATTTTATATCTTTTTAAAATTGTGTTTTACTATTTACCTTTTTCCTATTCAACGCGGACCAATCACAGACTTCTAAAAATTGTCGACTTCGCTTTCATATTTAAAGATAGTGCCATATATATGTTCATTCATTCTTACATGTAAAAATCACGGATAATAAAAAATCCTTAAAAATTCTTTATTTATGTTTTCACATAAATTCACGCAATACTCACAGATAGGACATAAATACACATACATGAACTAACAAGAACAGTTCGGAATCAGAATTCATCTCTTTATCATAATTAATTGGAAGTTTATAGAAGTTGTGGGACCAACATATGAACAATGCGTTAAATTTTTCGAATTTTACTTCTTTTCGTCAGAGGACTCGCCTGTCGACGCAAGTCGTATCTTCATAAGTTTATACACATTGATACATATAGTGGTTGGCAGCACACAGTTTCTTTTGCCGTGTTTATATAAATTGTTGTTGTTTATTACAAAGAATCGTTTTTCTTGAATTATATTTGATGACAGCAAGAATTATTAAGATCATATTCTGTACAAAAACTACGAAACTATTTGATAGCGTTTGAATCGACATCCCACCTATTACGAGAAAAAGTGAATTCAACACGAACTTTATTATGTTGTTTCTCGCATTGATTACGATGTTTAAAACATAATTAAGGTAATATAATTTGTAAAACTGTTAAATAATGGAGCATTCAAAGAGAATCTCACCTAATGAGGAGCCAAAAATTCTCGAACCTGTTTTAATAAAAACTGTCACGAATGAACGCATAAATATCGACAAAAATGAGGTAAGGAGTCAATACGTAATGTTAGAAAAATTCGTATTGAAGATATTTTTACAATGTTGCTTGAAGACTTATTTCCAAATTTTTTGAATGTGTAGGATATAATTTTTTTTCTTTTTATACAGTTTAAAATTGGACGTGCCAGAGATAATGACGAAATAATATTGGATATCATGATATCTAGAAGACATTGCATTTTTAGATGTATAGGTCAGGATGAATGGACGCTTAAGGATTTAAGCTCTAGTGGAACATTTGTCAATGGTAATGTCATTGGCTCTGGTGAAATACAAAATGTTCGTCCTGGCGATACTATACAATTTAGTCCTAATGAAATGTTTAGATATGTATTTACTCTTACCGAGAAAGATCATTGTGTCAAGAAAGCACGTATAGATGAAAAGATACTTGACACTGTACTTGTCAAGCAAAGAACATTTGCCGAAAATCAAGAATGTCAAAGAAAAGAATTAAAAAATAAGCTTGAAATAAACCAAAAAGAGCAAGTCAAGTTAAAGCAGCAACTTGAAGATCTGTTGTCTCAACAAGCTATGGCTAAAGATGATAACGAGAATTTATTAAAACAAGTTACCGTATTAGAAGAAAAAATAAAGACATGTAATTCTCAAGAAGAACATCTGAACAATATGTATTCTCAGTTATTGCAAAAGTTGGAGAACGAAAGGCTGCAGTTTGAAGCAAGGCTAAACGAGGAGAAACAGAAATGGCAAGAAGCATTAGACATGAGTAAGCAAGAAAAAGAAATGCTGGAAATAAAAATGAAAGATCAAATGGAAAAATGGAGAGAAGAACAGCAAGTAGAATGGAAAAACATGATGGAGAGCAAAGTAAAGGAAGAGAAAAACATTCAGGCCCAGTTAATGAATGAGAAGACCATGTTAGAAGAAAAATTGAAAAACCATGTGAATGAGAAGATTATGTTGGAAGAAAAATTGAAAGAAACGGAAAAAGCCTTAAAGGAACAAGAAGCCAAAGCAGAAACTTCGCAAGCAATATTGAATAGTATGTTGTAATAAATTTATGTACAAATGTACACTGATCGTTCTATATTTATATAATGTTATTTTTAATAGTGTGTTTTTTATTAAAACTTTGAAACAATTGTTTATTATATACTACTAAATCATTGGTATTTTTTTTCAGTAAATACATCAGGCGAAATTGCAAGTACATCAGAGTGTATATTCTTAAACTTGAATCAATTCGAGGTTCCGCAGTATGAAATAATAGACACGATAGATCTAACGGAAATAAGTCAAAATATCCTAGAGACTAATATTAATGAAAATATTCTTGGAAAAGTTAGCAACATTATGGATGAACAATTGACATGTGCCATATGCTCAGAATTATTTATTAAAGCAACAACATTGAATTGTGCACATACATTTTGTCATTACTGCATAAATTCATGGAATAAGAAACAGAAAAATTGCCCTGTTTGTAGGAAGCCAGTAATATCGATGATTAGATCATTAGTTTTAGATAATTTTATTGAAAGTATGATCGATAACTTGCCTACTGAACTTAAAAACAGAAGAAGAGAAATTATACAAGAAAGAGAAGGTAAAGTTTTAATTATAATAATGTGCTTTTATATATTAAATATGACACTCTCTAATTTAACTATTTAATTTGTCTAATCTATATACACTTCTGTTTCAGTATTAACAACGAAGAAAAGTAAAAGGATGTATTAAAATACGAATTGCACAAAATGCAAGGCTACTAATATTTTTATTTTGATGTTAAATATATCTTAAGAAGAATGTTTATTACTGTCTAATTGGTCGATAATTTGTACACTGAAAGTTGAAGTTTTGTTCTCTAAAGTCGGTATTCATAGTCTGTTTCTATTTCAAGATTATCTTAAATAGCTTAAAATAGCTTAAAATGCTCTATGGCTCTCTCTGATTAGTGCAACTTATACAGGGTGAACCAGCTTTTTACTCTATGAAAAAATTATCGATTGTACATTATAATCCAATAGGTAGTCGATAATTTTCTCATAGGATGAAAAGTTGGTTCAACGACTCTGATTTATCCTGTATATATTAATATATATAATTTATATATATTAATATTTAAGACTTAAATAAATATAAAATCGACTATGAATATTGCACACATGCTCTCGATATTCAAAAATTTAAGTTTTATTTTTATAAAAAGAGACCTTTGAAACATCTTTTTTTATTTCATCGTTTTATTAATTTGCATTATCTTTATATATATATATGTATAATAAATACGTCGTTGTATGTATTGTATGATTAATGAAGTATTTTTATAAAACACTTCGATCTTCTGTTCTATATTTTTATACTCTATGTAAATATGCACAAAGATATCTTTTAATGATAATCAGAATATTAAAAAAAATCTTAGAATAAAATTGCTTAATTGCGTATATCGCGTAATATATAGGAAAATTAATAAAATGTATAATTGAAATATGATAGTATAATATTCTAGAAACTTTTAGAACTAGAATTTTGTAATTTTTACAGTTAATATGCTGCTTTTTAATTTATAATATTCTTTTTTTCATTTTTGAGAATTTAAATGTTTACGATTTGCATAACCTTTACTGCGCAGAATCGTTGATAAAATGTTTTTTTACAATATCATAACATCATACAAAAAATTATAACATTCTTTCTGTAAGTTTATTTCAGTTGCCCTTTAACCTTTTGTTTTTTTTTTTAAACCGACTATGGCTGCGTTCCATTTAACGCTCACAATAGTCAGGACACTCGTGGAATCATATCATCCTTGTTATTCATCAAATATTAAACACGGACAAACAATGCTACGAAACGCAGCCCATATAGCCATTTCATTTTAAACCAAAGTGTAAGAAAGTGTAGCTAGAAGGAGCAGATCTGTTGAATCAGCTGTTACTGTTGGTTACTGTCACGTACAAGTGTTATTGTTGAAACTAAACTGTGTTAAGCCAGCTAAATATTGTAGTGACCATTAAAATGCAAAGTGCACGTTCTTTTTTTATTTGCTTCCAAATATCTAGATGTATTAGTTCATCTAACATGTGTTCAATTTCTAATAGAGAAAGTAGATTTATGAAAAAATTAGTGAATGGAAATCGTAAATCGAAAAAGTAAGATGGACTACGCTTCATATAAATTAAAAAAGTGAACGTTTCTCTTAAAACTCTGTTAAATGCAACTTCCTTTATTTTTATGTTGCAGAAAGTGGTATGACTCAAGCATGGAATTACGCAGTATCACAAACATCAATCCAACCAATACTTCATCTTCTTTGCATACCAGACGCAGAATGATAATTCGTGATAAACTTTTCATGCAACATATAACAGACATGATGTCAATGGGACAAGTATCTGACATTATAAAAGAAAGTATAGAGATTACTCATGTCAAAATAACGCAAGATTTTAAATGCGTCAATGTGTTTTATATACCTAGTAATGATGCCTCAGTTGATCAGGAAGCATTGCAGAAGTGCGCCGGAATTATTCGGCACGAGCTATCGCAGCTCCGTATCATAGGTATAGTGCCACCTATCTATTTTGTTGCAAATAAACTCTATTGCAGAGAGAAGGAGGTCGAAAAGAGATTGGCGATGATAACTTTCGAGGAAGATAATGAAATCTTGTCCAAACAAATGGAATCGGATATGTCTGATGTTAGTAGTATTGATCAGATTTTGCACAAAAAACCAGTTGTAAACGATAATTCCAAGATGGATGAATTTTATATCCAATTGCCAATAATGAAACACGATGTATTAGGACTAGATCATTACAAAATCATGTCTCGGGTAATCTATCTTATGTTTTTATTGATAAAAGATAAATGCATGAAATATTATATTTTAATTAATTATTACAGATTACTAGTGCAGTGTCCAAGGCGAAGAAAGCTGCGCAAATACGAATGTTGGATATGAATACTAGTACAGAGAAAAGCGATCTAGTTTCGAACGAAGTCGAGTTCCTAACCAAGAAAGAGCAACGAAAGGTCTTCTCTGATTTTCTAATTAAAAGACAAAGGGAAGCACGACGCATGAAACAGTCGGCTGGCCGGAAAGTATTAAATAATTTTGAAGAAGAGATAAGTAATGAAGAATCTGATTACGAGAATGATGTTGATGTCGACGAGTACATTGACGACGAATACGTCGATGACGAATACATCAACGAGCATGATAATTTCCAGGATGACACGCGAAAATGATTTCAAAATGTTTCATGATGTTTCAGAATAATTTTTATTCAATATAAATATAATACTAACGCTTGACTTTCTGTACATGTGTGTACAATAAATAATTTATTATTAATAAATCGTATTGTACAATATACATAAAATCTTGCTACAGCTGTGAAATAATACAATTAATAACAATAACAAGAATGCTCACTCTTCACTAGACACTACTATGGCCTGTGTTAGTAAAGCTAAGACTGTACATAATGTACAAACTTCCACTATGTAGTTACACCCCATACTTTTGATCCTTTTTGACTGGTGTAAATTTCTTATAGCACGCTATATAATAACTTAACTAATTGCATATCTAATCGATAAATAAAAATAATAAATCTTATTTACGACAAAATCATGCTATTCCTCTAATATTTTCCGCGCAGTAATACATCGTCATAATTTCCAAAATTGAAAATAAAGTATTATATTAATGATTTCGTGATATCTTTTAGTATCTACAGTCAATCCATTAACACGTGACCAATGTCTGTCAATTTACACGCTCTTTTACGTTATTATATTTATAAATTACGTAAAGTTCATGTGTCACGACACAAATATACATTCGTATGTCCAATTCGTATATCTCACAGCATTCTTACATCACAATATGTACTTACTATATTTTTTGTACCAGCTAATGAAACTGGAATGTCCTTTTTAATGAGAATATTTTACACTAGACTTTGATTAAATCTTTGATTCTGTATTCAGGTTTTTTTCCTCTGATCTTTGTTCATCAAGTGCTTCTTTGGGTAAATTTATGTGTATCTCTTGATCACTTATAGGTTTATAGGGACGTACATTTGACGATGTTAATTGAGGTATCGAGTCAGTTAAGGCACATGCTTCCAATACATATTTGTTGAAGGTTTCACTTTTGTCTGCATAGACATGATGACCAGCTCCAGTAATTACCTATAATAATAATTTATTTTGTATAAACAGTTGTAAGTTGATTCATTTTATAGAGCGTTTGCTGATTTAATTATTTTCTTACTTGAACATTAACATATGAGGAAGACCGGTATTGTTTAATTGTTTCACCAGCTGAATTGTCAACCCATGATCTACTGCCATAAAGTAATGATATAGGTATATTATCGTTTAACTGATCCATTCGTTTAACAATTGGATTTTTTGCCCATCCGAAACCATGCATCATCGCATGAAACGCACTCTCGCCTCTGTGAACCGAATATAATTATGTAACACATTTAATATTTTTTAATTGCATTAAAATGTTTAGTTTGCAACTTACGAAGGTGTCTGCGCATTGCATTGATGTATATATTGCGAAATTACAGCAGTGTCATCCTTCAGTACGGGAGTAAACTTTTTCACAATGTCAGGTCTTGTCTTTTCAATGAGCCACTGTCCTGTAATAAATATTTTTGCTCAACGATGTGAAAAGAAAATAATTGTACATTACTGCGTATTACTGCGTTTATGATAATACTAACCAAATGGTCCGGCAACTCTAACTGCCCACAGAGGATTCAAAGGCTGTACAGCAAACGCTATGGCTTTAACCCAGAATGGTATGTGTGTCTTGGCAACAGTATCTGAGGGTTTCTCAGGAAAGCCCCATGGATCAGCCAATATAAGATGTTTCACTCTTTCAGGATATTGCATAGCGTAAGATGCTGCAAGAAAGCCACCCATGGAGTGACCTAACAATACAAAATTCTCTAGCTGCATTTCTCTTCTCCATTCTTCCACAGAACGTACTAACTGCTCCTCAGCTTTTTGCGCTTCATTACTAAAAACAGGTCTACTACTTCTGCCAAATCCTAGAAGACAAATATAGTTGTGTTACAGACATACAAACCTGAGACAATGAACAATAGAAAATTTTAAATAGCAAGTATATACGGTTTCTGATAAGTTGAAATCCGTTATTCCTTGTTTAATTGTGCTTTTTGTGTCTGAAGCTACAGTCTCATAGAAATTTTTGAATATATTTTGATGTTCTTAAATATTTAAATATTTTGTATCTTGTTATAAAAACCTAATAGATTCATATACTGAATAAATTTATGTGCAACTACAAAGTTCAGATCTGATTAGTCATGTAGATGAGTCATGTATTTGTCAAGAATAATGGATGATAAAATAATGACAAACAGAAAGAACTTAGTCGTTAAATAAAATAACAGTAAAAGGAGAAAGAATATAATGTAATCTTTGTGTTTTTGCCATTATTTTAATGCATTATGTTATTAATAGTATATAAATCAGATAAAATCGCAGATAATTAAGCGATAGAGAACTTGATTCTTTTTATTTCTTACCTAATATATCTATGGCGTACACTGGTCTTTGGGATGCAAGTGCATCCAAATTCAAGCACCATAATGCTACTCCAGCTCCTAAACCGTGTAGTAAAACAATTGGGATCTTTGGCGATTCTTCGTTCAACGAAATGGTCCATATTTTATCCGCCGGTCCTACAACTGGTCCAATATCAACGAACCATCCTCGATATGCCGTTTTCAAGCCTAGTATTTCGATTAAATGCATAAATGTAAATTTCGGTCTTGACCTAAGTTTAATTAATAAGATTTGTCTTTTATTATTTATCTCACATGACAGAATCTTCTTCTCAGCAGCACGTAACATAGTCGAAGAAGATCCAGACCAGCTAAACCATCCCCAAATCCAGCTACTGCAGCATTTTATAAAATAAAATTATCTTTCTTGGCATGGTGGATTGAGAAAAAATTCCTCTCAAATTATCCAACTATATATGTATCAACAAAATTGAGATGCAATTATCCAATTACGTATCGATAAAACTAAGATGAATCGGCGTTATTTACAATTTGTATCAAGTCATGCTTGTACACATCATCGAGACAAGTATGCACATCGCGGATGGGGTATTAATAGTCGTTATATCACAGACCAATTATTACGCTCTTGCTCGCGCATTCGCCATGTGCACCGAAAAAGATCTAGCCAAGGGGCGGCCTTGAGATGCCTAACAAAGCTAAACTTTTAAAATCGTCGCAATCGTTGACACGATTCGATTATCTACACGCTTTGTTGATATAGCTCGTTCTTTCTTCGCGCGAACGATTTGTTGTCATTCGCGTCTTGCGCCAAATGACGTAACGGCGCGATACAATCACAGTTCATGATCGCGACGTAATCGACGAATTGTGACGGAGTTTTCCGACACCGCACAAATTGGCGCAAATGGTCAAATCCTCTTTCGCTCACCTTTTTGCTTGGACGACTTCATGGTCTGCCATGGATGCAAGATGACGACGACGGCCGATCTGCCGTCGCGATCGGGGCTCCTTTGTTGTCGGTAAATGCGGAAAAAACACGCGTGTGCTGTAACGCGATACTATTATCTAGCAGAAGTGTCTCGATCTGAATGGACGGATCAAGCCATCGAGCGAATATGCGGCCTCGTGGACCAAGAGCGGCGTGGTGGGTAACGGCAGCCGCGGAGTAGGGAGGAATCAGCTGATATCAAGTGTGCGCGCGTGCAAGCCGATTTCTGGAGCGTGTCTACTCGCGAATCTCTTCTATCTCTTGTTCTTGAGATCCTATCGAGGTTACCTGACCATCGATGGTCGGAAAACAGGTTGAACTGAATTAATTATTTCACCTGATATTTAACGCGAGAAAACGAATTCCGCTCTTTCTTCAAAACGAATCGAACGCTGGATACTTAAAAAAATCGTCTTCGATTTTAAAAAGTATCCAGCGCTTTTTTTATATAGCAAGACTTTGTTGGAACTTATAGGAGATAGAAATGGAAATGGAAAGTTACCGATCAGTGGCTTAGATGAGAAACGGCAAATTGGCATCATCTGTGTCTGCTTTAAAGTCGTGTTCCACTAGTTATAATTTAATAACAGAGAACCCAAATAGAATTTTAATAGTTATCAACCATAACTATTTAAATAATATATATTTCATATATATATATATATATATACATATATATATATATATATATATATTTAAATATATGAATGCTTTTGATTGCAGCTACGATAGAATCACTAAAGTTGCTGTGTAACTTATTATTTAATAGTGTAAAAGTGCAACAGTCGCAAGTATTAATCTCTTCTTTGCCTTATCTCATCGATCGAATTAAAAATTACACGATTATACATATTTATATATAAAAAATATTTTTATATATATTCATATATAAAAAATTTTTTACGAGAGCTGTTAACGGGTTTCATCTTTTTACAATAAATTTTTTATAGCATGGGCGTAGCCAGGATCTTGTTTTTAAAGCCAAATTGTGAGTTGAAATTTTTGATCTCCGGAACTATTAGGCTTGTTTGGTTTTTTTTTATTAATTATTAATAGATAAATCACACATGTTTAATTTACTAATTTAATTAATTTTTTTTTTTTTTGCTAATATTTATTTATTCTATTACACATTTATAAGTAGCTATTTATTATTCTATTTTATTTCTATCAATATTCTATTAAAATGTGCAAGTCACTTTACAGTTTATCTACTTTCGATGGATTTAACTATCTGATATGTGTATGCATATTTCTATGTCAATCATATGTATCATTGTGCATGCCGTTACTTAGCACGTTGTTCATATCAATGTGAAGGATACATAATAATGTGTCGAAAGGAAGAGTTCAAAGTTACCGAGCCGAAACGCTAACCGAGCTTCCTGTTATATAGTTTTATTCCACCGTTTGCGTAAGAGGTGGAGCTACGTTCTGGAAAAAAAGTGTGGCGAATCGATCGCTCTTCTTATATATTTCAAAAGACATACGATAAAGCGTAAGAATGATGGATATTTACACTACGCAATGAGATTAGAAAAAGAAAGAGAAAGAAACAATTTAAGAAAGTGGAGAAGGTGGAGAAAAGCTAAAAAAAAAATAAAAAGTGTTCACCAACGCAAATTCTCGGCCTGAAGTCGATAGGATACCGGCGGAACTCCGCCATATATCCGGTTCAAGGCAATGAATCGGACCGGATACAACGCGAGTCTCGAATCTGGGACGTCAGCAAATGACGTGACCCGCCGTCGAGTTCGCGACGCCAACGAATATGGGAACCGCGTCCCGCGTTTCGATATTTTCTTTCATACACTACTCGTCCCTTGAATGAAATCTTCTGGAGAATCGCACGATACGGACGTCAATGCGCCTTGGTGATATTTCCTCATTTGAAGATCGTCATCGTCCGATGACGTGAGAGCTAGGAAACACATCGGTTCAAGGGTCGCGTCTCTACGTCTATATCGATGCACGATAAAAAAGGCAGCTGATAATGCGTCGCGATTTGACGCGAAATCTTATCACGCCAGTAATCGTGCGGCGTGTTATTGTTTAAAGCATTTAAAGTCGGAATAAAAAGCCCACGCTGTGCTGCGAGTGATAGCGCGAGCGCAGAACATTGCAAAGTCGTCCTCATCGAATTATATTTCGCCTTGATTATCGCGTTCCATTATAATTGCGCGTCCATTTACTCGTCGCAAATGCTGACCAACTTAATTGTTCACCGCGCGTGCTCGAGTTTTAAACCCGAACCGTATTACAAGTTCCAAACACGGACTTTGTGAATTTCAGCCGTTACCAAACTTGCTCGGATGAAAACAGTCAATACAAATAACGTGAAATCCTGTGTCTGTATTCTGTAACTTTTAACGACACTGTTGGTATAATTGTATCGAAGCTCATGTATTATTCTAATATTTCATGTGTCGTTTGACAAACTTTTGGCTGTAAAACAGAGAAGACCTCTCTGTCTTGTAACAGAATACTTAAACGTAATAATAAAACGATCTGTAAAATTGTTAAATTCCTAATATATATAATATTTTGAAAATATGTTATTAAATATCCTTAAATTTTTAGAAATTTTCTATTTATATCCAATCAATGCGCTTAAAAAATTTGTCGATAAATGAAATATTAGTCTTATACATATATCGTAAAAAAATTGTGCAACGATAGTATAACGATAATGGACTATTGTTGGAATGCTGGCATTGATAAGATCAAGCGAGAAGAAAACATCAAAACAACTTTTAATATTTTCAACATATTTGATGAAAGAATCACCAGAAAAGAATACGTCTTCCGTTGAAATGATTCTCGGAAGAATTGAAAAACATAGAGTGAACGGACGTAATAAAATCGTTTAAAATCGTTTTGTTTATCGAATTGTCACAGAGGAAGACTGTCTTCTAGTGAAACAAAATCGGTCCCAAGATTGACGTAAGATAATGCATCGTATTGACGCAAATGCTGCCGAGCGAGCGACTGTTACTTAAATTGGTGACCATGCGTAATGCATAGCTCGTATTGACAAGACACGTATACCAACGTATGCATGTATATGTGATCGCACCCCACACTTTTGCACGATTAATAATTACACAGTACTCCCGGTATGGCTTGACAATACGAAGCGGTGTGCACGTCGCTGGCATTGTCTCGCGAGTCGCGAGGTGGCCACGTCGCAAGTTTGTTGTAAAATCAACTAACGCCGATGATTCCGTTGACGCTTCTTCGCCCACGTCTTCATGCTAATTTTGCGAAAATTATAGAAGACACCGGACAGAGAATTATATAGGACGTATGGCGAAGGGAACTACGACGTATTTAAAAAAAATATGAGCCCCATAGTGATCATCTATGATTGCTAGAAATAATGTTATCATAAATAATATTTATGGTTATAATTTATAATATAGTAATATTATATCAACTATTAAATAATATTTTAACTAAGCGTTAGCTGAAGTTTTTATTTACACGGAATGAACGGTTTTGCCAAAATATCTAAGGATTTAACTACACTGAGAAAACACACACACTATTAGATTTTAATAAATATTTATTTGAACAGTATTAACTAAACATTTACTTATAATAAATATTTATTTAATAAAAAAATGAATCAAATTAAGTAATAGTTTTTAAATCAAATTAATTAATAGTTCTTGTGTATCGAATAAATACAATATATCTTTATAGTACCTAAAAATTTAGTTGGTATCATAACTCAAACAAATAATTTATTAAAATTTAGTTTATTTTATCAACGTAGATGCAATTCAAAAATAATTTTGTTGAACCAATTATGTCGAAATAATTATGTAAAATATTCAAGCTATTATTGCAACAATATCAAATCTTTTTACAGCATTGCTTGTCATACTTGAGTTTTCTATATAATTATTTTGATAGTCGAACAAAATTATTTTCGTATCTATCTAAATTTTTGAATATTTAACGAAATCGATTTTTTTCGCTTTGTACAATCGTTAGTTTCTCGATAGTGACAATTGCTAAATTATATATCATATGCGACAAAATAATACGTCTACTTAGAAACGTTTCGGAAAAAGAAATGGGTTCTGTGTACATTCGCGAGTCGTTGCCGAAGGCCTCGACAGAAAAGCTTCGGGCACTTTTTGCCCTCCCGACAATATAAGCCATTCATCCCAATCAGCACATCCTCTCATTGCACTCGTGCATGATTCTCATTATCCAGTCCAATTGTTTCGCGAATTCAACCGCACGGCTCGCCGCAGATCGCGATGTTCATTGTCGCGCGATAAATGCGTGACGATTGTAACACGCGGACCGCGAATGATCCTAATCGTGCATCGTATATCAATTATTCATATACATATCACGCAATTGACATGAAATGCACATACTGTGCAAAAATATGCTGTATAGATGTATGATGACTGTCGTTTTTGTCGGCGCAATATTCGCGCTTTTGCGCGGAATCCGATCCCGTCGGAAAGATCGTTCCAACAAAAGCATGCGATAATTCTCGTCGACGATAATCGCGTTACGCTATCGTGAACGACAGCGCGTAGCGTGCGACGCGGACACAACGTTGCCAAACCGCAACGGGAATGACTCCAATTTGTTTCGTGAGCACGAATCTCGTTTACGGGAATTGCAAGCGGTACGTAACGTATCGTGTGAGAAACGCAGTCGATTTCTCGGAGAGCGATGCGTTCACGGTATCAGCTGCGTCTGACGATCGAAGGAGAGGCGGAGAGACATGCGGTAGAAGTTCGCATTTGGCGAGGCGTGTTTCTCGCTGAATCGAGGAATTGGATGGACGGACGGACGAACGGATGAACGCAGGATGCGCACGCACGCACTCCTTCGCGCGCGCGTGCACGTACGTGTGGAAAGCCACGCACACTGTGCGTGGCGTAGGAATACATGCGCGTTTCGGGCGTCGTCTGCTGGGCACTACTTTCCGGAGACCGCCACTCCGTAGATGCGACGCCGAGGAGAATGAGTGAAAATGTGAATTTTCAGGGCCGAGAGATCGGCGTCCCTACTAGCACAATTCATCGGCGCAACATTGGCCCAATATATCTTCAATGTTTAACCAATGTTTAATCAATGTTTCGCCAATGAATTGCGCTACTCGAGGTACGAATGCAGACGGAAGAGAATTCGCATAAACGATCGTGATGATGTCGCACGAAATGAATTTCCTACGATGAAGAAAACGTCTTCTATACGTTTCGAACATGGTACACAATTCTTTTTATTCTACATTTTTTGTTCATTCGCTGCAGGATATAAGTTTGGTCAACTAATGCCTCGTCGATGTAGATTAACTTTTTTAAATCTTGGTTCAATTTACTTTTCATCTTTTTCTAGTTCTAAAAATTAGAGAAAGATGATGAATAAGTTGAGCTAAGGTTAAAGTTAATCTTTATACATTGGTAGAATTAAGCCTAATCAAAATAATGCATTGCTAAGCCTGCAATTGCTATCCACTATCATCGTTTTTATCGATATTTAATTGACAGAACATTATTAATTGATGGATTGACAGATCCATTAATTAATTGATGGAATTAATTAGTGCAAGGTATTTTTCGATTGCATAATAATTATGCTAAAGAATATTTAAAAATTATTCGATGTAAACTTTATAATAATATTTATAATATAAAATAATGATAAAATAATAAAACTTAATGAGAATAATATCTAAAATTTATTGTACACACACATCGGTAATAAAACAATTAATGTGAAAGATAAAAATATGAAGTTGCATGATGCATATTATTTGTATAATACATATGAAAGGCAGAATAGCCGATCTATACGACAGTTTAATTACTTAATAGGCAAAAACTCATCGAGTCACTTTAATAGAGTAACGGTTTTCATATAAAACATTAATAACATATTGAGGTTTTATATACTGTCGTGCATGTAATGTATGATAATTACGCAATATTTCTTATGGTGTACGTTTCTATTAACTTAATACTAATGTCCTAAGTAAATTTTCACAATGATGAATGAATTTATCGGCGAAAGACGATGGAAAGTTCTTCTTTTGACGTATCTGAGACAATGATTCATACGATAAAGGCGTGTATTTCCCCAAGATTCTGAACGTCGCTATTGTTTTATCGCCGGCTTTCAACTCTACCACATAAAAATTCCAGATATAAGATCGCGCGATGAACGGATCGTCCCTATATTATTCTACGATAGCAAGAATGTACTGAATATTTATCGTATCCAATATCGTTTATTTTAGTTTAAATTCAAGTAGAACACAAGTCACTGTGACATCGAAATGATGTCAAAATGACTCCAAATGATTACTAATACTGATTAATTTTAATCTCGATTTAAATTATCCTTCATCTTTAAATTTTTAGAATTAGAAGAAGAGTTAAGTCGAGATTAAAATTAAATTGCATTGGTAGAAACAATCATAAAAGTCATTTAATTTTTCAGTCAGATATACTATTTATTTTAACATCATTCGGACATTACTTATTTTGTTTGGAAAATGTTGGAAAGTAACATCTTCAAATATCTCCAAATATCTTAAGAATCAGGGAATTCAGGAACTGCGTCATAAAAGTGTATAGATCGCATCCTGATGCTTTCCAGCAAGAGATATAAAACATAGGCACATAGTATACATATAAAGAGTTTTGAATATTAACAGGTAATGCATAAAAAATGAACAAATTAAAGTTCTTAATTTTCTTTTCTTTCCATCAAATAAAAGACTCTGATTGGTTGATTTTCTCGTGTTTCATGCATTATGCAAAGATCTGTAACCTTAAGGGCCGTGGCACACAGAAAAACTTAAGCAGGAAGATATAAACAGAAACAAAATGTACATGTTGGATTTGTTATTATTTATATTATTATATGACCTTGCAGTCTCTATTGTAATTGTTAATTCGCTCAATGCTTAAATTCTTTTTTGCGATGCGATCTTATAATAACACAGTGACTTTCATTTGTTTAACATCGGTAAATATAGAGATGTAAATAAAGACGTAACTATTCACACGTAATTGTTAATGCTTAAATTTTTTTTTGCGATGCGATCTTATAATAACACAGTGACTTTCATTTGTTTAACACCGGTAAATATAGAGATGTAAATAAAGACGTAATTATTCACACGTAATTGTTACACTGTGTTATCTATCTCTAATTACTGAAAAACATTCAATGATAAAAATGTCGAAGAGGTATATTTTTGCATACTCGGTGAAACTGCTCGGCGACTCGCAATTCTTTCGATGGGATGACCGCGGTGGAACCCTATAAAAAAAGTATATATATATATATGTTCTTCGCGTTCTCCCCTTTCCCTTCGATTATTCATAGGAACAATTACATGGTCGCGTCATCAAGATCAGTTAGACGGATAGCGCTTCGTGGTATCGCTCCGCGCGATTTGTAATTATAAAGAGCGCGTAAGTGCATCAGTCGGGGATCGATCGGAAGCAGCTTGAAGCTGCTCAAACGGAATCGGGCATCTTCAAAAATTTTTAGGTTATACCACACGGTGATCAGAGGGAATGAAACGCGAGTAGGGAAAAGGAGATGCGATGCAATGGGACTACTTCGCCGCGGCGAAGTAGAGAGTTGCACGCGTGCAGTTCGTCGCGATGCGACGCGACGCGGTGTGGCGCGGCACCTGCCGGGCTGTGCGCGCGTCCAGCACACTTCGAACGAACGTAGCAAATGACGATCGAGAACTTTACGATTGGCGATTGGTTGTTCGGCAGGGGCGCGCGGTTGCTAAGCAACGGCAACACCGCGCGCATTACCGGCCGGCGTAGCCGGCACTACGAACGGAAAGAGAGAGAGAGAGAGAGAGAGAGAGAGAAGGGGAGGGGAAGGGAGGGGAAGAGAGGGGAAGGAGGGAGAGAGAGAGAGAAAGAGAGAGAGAGAGAGAGACTTTTACTAGTGGCGCAGAATTTCGTCCAGAACGACAGTGGCTTTCATGGAGCGCGTACGCGGCGGATTGTAAACGATATACCGTGCGAAGCGGAGCGGACCACTCACACGGACGGGCACGCTTTCTCTCCCTCCTTTCTCTCTCTTTCTCTTTCTATCTTTCCTCTCTCTTTCTCTCCATCCTTCTCCTTCTCTCCTTCGTTCCAGTCTGTCTCTCCTCCGTCTGTCGCTTCGCGATCACGGACGGTACGACGCACGCTCCCTTTCTTGACGTATCCCCGCCGCCGGCCGCTGGAGATCCTCAGTCTCGCGGTAAAGGACGTCGCGTGAGCTTCAGAGTTTCAGGGCGTCTAAGAGGAAGAGGACATAAAGATGGCAGAAGACAAGAACGAGACTAGTCCGAGCGCCGAGGGCGAGAAGCCGCCGCAGGAAACGGCGGCAGCGTCGCCGCCGGCCAAGGAAGAGCCGACAAAGGAGCACAAGGAGGACGAGAAGAAAGTCGAGGAGAATGGCGAAGGCGAGAAGCCGAAGGAGAACGGCGAGGAAAAGACCACGCCGGAGCCGAAGGATATGCGGGCGATCGTCCTCAACGGTTTCGGCGGCCTCAAGAGTGTCAAGGCTCTGAAGAAGCCGGAGCCTGCCCTTGGCGAGGGAGAGGTCCTTATACGCGTCAAAGCTTGGTGAGTTCGTTTCGTTCTCTCTCCCTCTCTCTCTCTCTCTCTCGCTCTCTCTCTCTGTCTCTTTCTTTCTTTCTCACCAATCTCACGTTCGCCCTTCCGCCCTTTCTCTTTGCTCCGGACTGTTCCGAGTGTTCGCGCGCCAGATTCTTGGTCTATATTCCCTACGCATCGTTCAGCGCTGCACCGAGCCGTTAGATGGAACGCCGATAGAAGCCATATTTTCCCTATTAAACCGCTGGAGCGTCTCGAACGCGCAGTTTGACCGGCCTGCCCACGATTACCTGCCCACGAACGAGCGAGCCATTGTCTCACACATATATGTATCATATCTTCGATGTCTAAAATTTCTGAAAGAATTTCCGATTTCGTCGATCCCAGTTCGATTGATAATCTGCCATTTTCTATCTTCCAACGAGAAAAACTGTTTGAATTTTCAAATTGCCTGTCAAAATCGCGTATAAATAGATAAATAGCGAATTTTCGTTTCCTCGTTGTTTTCGTTAAATCTCCGTTTTCAGTGAATATGAGATTCGAAGATCAGAAGGTCACGTTCGGAACGAAATAAGCGGCGTCCATATGGACTCTCGTTGGAGAAACCTTTGTCACGAAAATACACGGCAGGGTGCGGCACACGGTTCGACTTTGGGATGCCCTTCGTAATGCATTTTGCTGCACTCGTTCGCCGCAGTGCGAAGATGCGAAGGTCGAATAGGATCGGCATGAAAAAGAAATTATAGATAATTTCGTCTTTCATTTTGTTGCGATGTTGATATCAATTTTCTAGATTGTTTGACCTCTCGCTCCCACTTTCCCACGATAAATTATGAAAACTTTGGTGACTACATTTACACTCTGTGATATGCGGGTCGTAGTATAGCCAACGAGTAGATAATTGCGATCCTAATCGTCTAAACGAGTGGAATTGAGAAACATAAATGTTGAAGCTCGGTAATCCACGCCTCATTAGATCGAAATTATCGATCACATAAAATTTTTATTATTAACGCTAACTGTTTCATTTGTTTTTTTTTCCCCTCTTCAAGTGTAACATCGCGGGCATTGATCGCTCGAGAGATGCACTAAATAGTCGAAAAATCCGCTTGATACTGACACTTGATACCGCTACACTCCTGCCCCGATAATACAAAGCACAGGGGACGTAATAAAAACACCAAACGTCCAAACAACGATTTGTTAACGGTCAAAAGTGTAGCCCTGTTGCATTCTCACATTAGAATTTATCGATGCCCTTCGCCTTCGAACATCCCGTTCGCCACGCACGCGACTGTCGATCGGTGCTCGATCATCAATGGTCGATTAATCAATTTCGGAAACGCGGGCGTTGCCGCGAGAATTCATGAATCACGACGATCGGCTATTTATTACATTACGTGCGAGAAGGATGCCGGCTTGATTTTTCAATTATAGAAAGAAGAGAGATGTATGTATATATATATATATATATCGGCCTCCGCTGGGTGTATCATATCCTGAAAGAGAGGCGGCTTTATCTCTCGCGGCCAGGGACAGTCGCGATGATGATGGTGCACGGGGGAGATGGCGAACATCGGATTCGCCAAAGGCTGCGCGCGGACCTTTTCACGCGTGAGTCACGTTTTATAAAAGCTATTGGGATTGATGAGAAAATAGCCCCCATAGAAAGATATCACGCTGCCAATGCCGGCGAATAAATTTGTCTGCCCCGCTGCAGACACGTTCGTTAAGCTGCGAGCACCCCCGTCATCGTCGTCGCGCGTCGGCTAAATAAAATACCGCTCAGTTTGTCGTTTCGATAAAATACCGGCACGGTACCATGATTCCGATAACTTTTAACGACAGCGTCAATACCGTTATATCATTGCGCAGGAATTACGTGTGGCAAAAAAAAAGCTGCGCAGCGACAATGGCTGCGTTCAGCAGAAAAAGCGGCTTTGCAACTGTTGTGAAATTTATTAATATGATCGGACTTGTTCTTAGTTCCTCATCGAATCTAAATGTATAAACCAATTATATTGATTATTAGAAATAATCTTATCTTCGATCAAAGTAGATCTGAATGCTTAATAATACTAAGTGCAAGATAAAGTTTATCTTGAAACGCGCAAAACTGAAGCTGAAAAAATTAAATAATATCAATACAATTTAGATTGATCGTCTATTTTAATAGTGAAGCTGTAAGCATCTTAGAAATTTGTAAATAATTTACTGCGAAAAATGATACTAAAGAATTTTACGACAGTTAAGTAAAATTATTTTTTCTGCTAAATGCAATCTATATAACGATAACAATATTATCGTTAAGGTTACAGAATCTGGGAACGAGCTGATAAATAATATTTCTTTTTTTGTTTTACGTCACATGACTGTCTTGAAGAAATTCAAGCGCGTTTTCTTTTCGTAAAAAATACTTTTCGTAGAAACGTTAATCCCGTCAAAGATATTCCACTCAAAGAAGTATAAATTCATGTGAAGGAAAGGGGGGATTTATATACGGGCGCTTTTGTTACGTGATTTAATTATGTGAACAATGTTTACAACAGAGCGCAATCGCTCTGTTGCTTTTTTTTTATTCATCTTTGCCGTTACAGCCCGAGGCATTCTTCCATTTTAATCGTGCGTGCGTTCACGTTCTTCGCATGTGAGCGTGAACTCCATTTGGGCGTACACGCGCCCTTTGTAGTGAAAGGGTTATTCGTCGCAGGAAATGTCGAATTTAAGATGTCGCGTTCGAAAGTGGAAGCGGTATTAAAAGTGCGTGAACTGTCGTTACTAGAACTGCATTTAGATCAATACTTTTTTTTTTTGATAACTTTATTTTTGAGAAATCATTTTTTTATTTTATCATACATATAAAAGGAGTCTTTATATTATTATAAATTCTCGATAAAAATATTATTCAACGGAAGTACCTAAGTAAATTTCTCTGAAATTTGACGGCGAGAAATTTGATTGACGGAAATTAAATTAATTGTTTTAAAATAATAATTATTAAAAAATTTTTTAAATAAAACAAAAATTGAAATTTGCAAAGAAGATTGCGATCTCGAATTCGTCTTTCTTCAATATTGAATTTTTTATTACGAACGATTACACTCGCGGATAGTTTCCCGTATTCTACGTATCTCGTTCTTGATTACTCATGCTGAATCTACTCGCCGAAGGAAATGGGCGATTACTCCTGAATAAAACAGTCCTTCCGCTCGTGTCTACACTGAGACAGCATAAAGTCCAATGAACCACCTTATTTCATGTATAATAGATATCCTCGACGACGAAAGAAAGCGAGCTCGCGAGCTGAGTTTGTTCAGATACTGCTTCAGAAGTTTAAACTCAAGCGGTCCCGAGAACCCAATAACGCATTCTTGTTTTGCACCATAATTTCTAACGGAGGAAGAACCGGGGATGTATATATATATATATATAATATAAACATTTATGTCATTTTGGAGCGAAGTTCACTCGGTATTCTGTAATCTTTTTTACATTCCACGAGTATTCCCTTCTCTCTCTCTCTCCCCGAGATGTTCCTGTAAGAAATTGGAAGCGACGGGGAAAAAAGGCATACTCGCGATGAAAGGCGAGTGTTGGAAACGCCTTAAAGCACGGGGAGAGAAAGAGAGCGAGGGAGAAAAGGAGAGAGAGGCACACACGCGGATCGCGGTGGCGTATCATCGTCCGCTGAATGGTATCCGTTCAAAGTTTCCCATAACGCGATATTAAGACCTCATTAGTATGATAAACTCGACGAGACAGATACAATGACGCCTTTCATCGAACAGCGCTTCCTCGAAAACGCGAGCGTGCGAGCTTTCGCCCGTATAAATTCCAAATACGCTGAGAATTTTACGTGCATACGTCAGTCTATCTATACGCGATATCGCCGGTCATTCACACATAGATGATATTACGCAAACCTATTATCAGTACGTTAACCATGTATCAACCATGCATCAACGTAAGGCGCAAGAAAGAATTATTCGTGACTTTTAATTGCTTGAAATTGATTGAGTTTAGACCTCCAAATTCACTTCTAGAAATCTTCAATTACTAGTCATTGAATTTTTTTATCCAGATAAAACTTGCATAGCCGTATAAACTATATATTAAGAAATTATCCAATCGCATTTATGTCATAAGGACATAAAATTGGATTGGATAATTTTCCTTATACTCATGATTGTGGATCTTTGCAAATTTTGGACAAACCTTCGAATCTCTTTGAATTCGCGGATTGTTAGAGTTCTCATCCAGAATTCGAATCTTTAGGAGCTTTTATTTTTCCGATAATAAGATCCTGAATTCTTCGAATTTTTTTTTTACAACTTAGCTTCATCTCAGCAGCATTACGATATAATGTCACTCGCGGAATAATCGCAAAGTGCATAAGTGCCCGTTGCAGCTGTCGACGTCAAGTTCAGGTCTGAAGTGGACGTACTTTTATATGGGTATCGTTGACAATCTCGACGATCATGACGATGACGTCCAAGAAATCTTGAAATTATTATCCCGAGTAGTAATGTTATGTCTCTTGAATAAATTCTTTTTCGTGTTCTCGGATTCACTTCAGATTGTCAGATTCATGATTAAATTAAGAATAAATCAATGTATAACTTGGAGCTTTTTGGCTACGAACGATTACGTCGATTTCTGTGCGCACGCATTTACGTTGACATCCGCGTGCGTGCCGGGGGGAGGTGGAAGAGAGGAAGGGTGGAAGCGAGGTAGAGGGTGTAGGAAATACGGGTGTGGTTCGATCAATACGGACATCCCATAGATCTATCGGTGCGTACGTACCGTCGGATGAATCACACTGAAAATTATTGCTTGTAACATCAGGTCATAATTATACATGGATCGAGAAATGTTTTGCCCAAAACTTGGAAATAAACTGCCCATTGTTATCTGTTTTTATCTCAACGCAGCACAACATGATTAATCAGTTTTTATTTTTGATTTCTTTGTACGCGTTAAATATTGAAACGTTGATATAGGATATCAATTGCTTTATAATAAAGAGACAAGAAATATCTATTTATATATTTTGTACTATCGATTGGGAGGGTGTATTAAACTTCTTTGTAAATTCGCCCAATTTTCGCGTTTTTCCACACAAGACACATTATAGGTATCTAGTGATTGTTAGTTGTTTTATAGAAGTGCGGACATGAAAAATTTTTGAAAGTTTCTGATGAAACTAATAACTGATGTTTGCGATCACATTTTAATATTTGAAAATTTTTCTAATTACTCATCGTTTTCTATATTTTCTAATTACTCATCGTTTTCATTTAATCCGACTTAGTTATCACTGCAGGCCACTAAAGGAGATTGGATGTTATTAAAAGAGAAGAAGAAAACGAGAAGAAGATCAACGACTTATAAATCTTCAACTACTAGTCGTCGGAACCTTTAGAGTCTAGACAAACTTGCATAACTGCATAACTGTATGCATAAAGAAAACTATCCAATCGCATTTCTAATAAGGACGCACATAAAATTCGATTAGATAATTTTCTTTATGCATATGGTCATACATGCAAATTAATCTAGATAGATAGATAGATTCTTAGTGTCTTTTTGGATTTGCGAGCCTTAGAATCTTGTTCTAAAGCCCATGTCACACTATGTATTGGAGACTGAGTGAGGATTACGAATTAGAGATTAGAATTTGACCAATCAGATAATTTTAATTTCAATCCATTTTGTTCTAGTTGACTGAATTCTAATTTTAAATTCGCAATCTTTAATCTTCATTGTGTTAGTGTGACATGAGCTTGATACAATATATACTGCCAGTATTGAATTTCATTTTCAGTTTTAACAGTGTATATCAGAGCACGAACCTAATTTTCGAATCTTCAAGAGCTATTTTTTTTACATTTTGATGATACTGACTAAATTTCTTGTGGAGTGAAATCTCATTTTAAAAGAATGAAAATTCTGCCATTATTGATAAAGAGTGTATAAATATATTTGCACTTTTGAATAAGGATGGTAGATTTTTACTCTTTTTTTAGGGGGGAGGGAGGTGAAATTCACTTCAAAGGGAGAAAGTCTTATTCTTTTTTTGAAGTGAATCTTACACTAAAAAATCGAAATCTCACTCCAAAAAAAGAGTGAAAATTTGTCATTCTTATTCAAGAATGCAAATTTTCACTCTTTTCACTAATATTTTTATTTTCACTCTTTTTCACTAGTGACAGTATTTTCATTCTTTTGTGAAGTGAGATTTCACCCCAAGAAATTTAGAGAGTAAGATTCCGAATTCTTTAAAGATTTACGGGTTGTGTTCCGGCTCGCGTATTTCAACACGATGCGTGCGATTTCGCGGAGCAAGTGAACAAAGGGACGCGTATCGTTTACAGACCCCACGCCACGATGCGTAGACATTCGATAGAGCGTATCTTAAAATATGCAAAACGACCGCAGTTTGACCATGACGGAATTGTTCATCGCACGCGTATGATGATTCACGTGCATATATATTGCAGGCGTGGCAAAACAGAGAAACCGATCGGCTAATCGTCGCGTCTCGGGTTATCGTCTAGATTACAAAGTATTTTCCGTTCCTTACCAGTCAATAAGCGTAATCAACGCGATGCGTCATCTCTGGCGTCTGTACGAATCGCTGATAGATTTGCTGATCGCATCATCGTGGCGAATCGACAATTTTTTTTTTATCGAACGCTGAGAAAAATATCTAGAAAATGGAATGTAATTAATTATATCAATCAGAATTCCAGTTATCTCATTTAAAATTCTAGTAGATTAGTTTAATCAGAGAGAAAATTTTGAGATACGATATTTTTAATCAGAATTCCAATTAATCAAATCATTTTTTTCAGTGTCTATAAACTGAAAAAATATGAAAAATAAGTTCAACCAAAAGGTTAAAATTAATCTATATCGGTAGAGATGAATATGAGGCCCATTTCTATCAATATAGATTAACTTTAATCTTGATTTAATGTATTCTTTACCTTTTTCTAATTTCCAGAACTGGAAAAAGTAAGTTAAATCAAGATTAAATTTAATCTATATTGATAGAAAGATGGACATAAAGAGTCAGTTAACGGCGTCGATGGAAATTATACGCGATGCTTATCGAATTACGAATGCGAGAATTCACGTGACTTTAGATATCGAGATTGATGGGTCGGATCGATAGGAATTATTTACACTGCAAAGGTATTACACGAGGCAAGTCGCAGAACGAAGCGACACTTACGTCAACGTCACTGCCACGTTGATGATTCACTACAAAAACAATATGACGGTACGCGTCTGTTGGATCCACAGCTGTTGTCTTACCGTTCGATTCTGTTTTTCGTATCTGGTTGCTTCTATGCCTACGTACACAGAAAACTTCGGCTATATACGTTTCTAATCTGATTTACGCGTTGTAATTACTGACGACATTATTTCGCAGATATGTTTTGTAGCTCGTAATATTTTCATTAGTGCTTAGCATAACGCTGCAGGTCTAAATCGAACGTCGTCATAAGAACGTAGTTGGATGAGATTAGATCTTCTCGTAGCGGATCACACTTTATCCTCGCATGCGTAACTAATCCGTGCTTTAACCTCTCCACGTCAGCTCCACATACTTTTCTCACCGTTACATCCGCCTGATTGCGATCCGTTTCACGCGAGTCACCATCTACACAGAGTAATCCGTCGCGGTTTACTTGCACACCAATAGACTGTCGTCCGTTGTTGTAAAAGTGCAGCAGCCTCTCTCGCCTTCTCTGTCATCGGAGATGATAAAAAAAAAAAACAACAAAGAAAAACTTTTATATATCGGTATACTATCATAGTCTCCTCTCTTACCCTCTGTTTAAAAACAATTGATAACTCCGTTCGATGGGGTCATCTGTCGCGCATGTCTACAGTAATTGCCGTGTACTTTTCTCCAAGTGCACTCGCACTCCCTGTATTTTTCCGTTACCTTGAGGGAATTTTAAATTTGTCTACTTTACCTTTATTGCAATGTCTACTTTATTATTTTTTAAATAAGTATTTTTCTTTATACTTATTTAATTTATATACATATTTAAAAATTATACTAAAAACGAAAAAATATTGGAAAATTACAATTTTGTTTACTTCTGGTGACTTATAATAATATTTGTTTTATATATATAAGTTTTATACTTGATATGTATAAAAGAATTTTGGTTAGGACTGAGGATTACATATGAACAAACAATGTTGAATTTTTAGAGAATTAGATTTATTTCTACCAATGTAGATTAACTTTAATTTTCTGTTCAACTTTTTCTAATTCTTAAAACTAAAAAAAAGGTGAGTAGTTAAAATTAAACTACATTGGGAGAAACGAGTAGATGGAAGATTAGAAAATTTGTACATGTGCGTGCGATATTGATAGTAGTGTGCAGTGATGTGTCGACGACACGTAAATCGTATATACAGGGTGATTTTAACATGTTTCGTCACCCATGAATAGATAGAGTGAATCGAACTGAGTCGAAAAGTCATCTATCACTTTTGCAGTTTACGCAATAATTAACGAGATATTAATTACTAAAAATTGCCAAATATCGATCTTGAATAATTTTTTACTCAAATACTATCATAGAAATCTCTCGAAATACTTTATAGAAAAGCTGCAAGAGACAAAAATTTATTTTCTTCTCATAGAATTCTAAAAATTTTTTCAGAATTTTTTAACAACTTTTTAGTATTGCATTTTCTTATTTTTACCAACGTACAATACTAAAAAGTTGTTAAAAAATTCTGAAAAAATTTTTAGAATTCTATGAGAAGAAAATAAATTTTTGTCTCTTGCAGCTTTTCTATAAAGTTGATAGTATTTGAGTAAAAAAATTATTCAAGACCGATATTTGGCAATTTTTAGTAATTAATATCTCGTTAATTATTGCGTAAACTGCAAAATGGTAGATGACTTTTCGACTCAGTTCGATTCTGCCTCTCATGATGGATAACGAAATATGTTAAAATCACCCTACTGAATCGGTAAAAAAACAAACTTTAGTTAAGATCCTCTTAAGTAACCTGCTGGTTTAATCTTCGCCTCTTTTTGAAAGAAATAACTGTCGCATTTGTCGCTTGAAATGTCAACAACAAAATTCCTCGGCCGATCCTCCTCCGATAGTTCGACGATATCACAAACTGCTCTCTCTTTTTCTCTCGCGTTTGTTCGCTCGGTAATGCAACGATAATAAATAATTCGTCTGGCCTGTATGGTATCGTATTAATTCGATTGTCGCGTCGATGACTTTACTCGTAATCGCACACATCTACGGGAAAGATAGTCAGTCGCTCCTCTTATCCGCGAATGGCTCGCGCGATTATTTACGAGCTCCTCTGCTCAATCCTCCTTGTTTACCGTCCGCCTCTCTTATGTGAAAGATTTAGGTTAATGAAATCAAAACCTGGCTTATCTCGAATAATGAGGTAGCAAGGAGAGATATTGACGTCACCGCCATCCTGCTTGGCCGATCAACCGCTTATCCCGCGACTTTACGAAGTAAATCGCGAAGCGACCGAGCGAGCGTAATATTCCGTTTGCTATTTATAGCCCTTCCGTTCCCTGCATAATTCATACGCGTTCGCGTCAATTCGCGCGTGCCGGCCCTTCGTAGCCTAAATTGAGTTTAATTCGTTTCTCCCTTTTTTTGTTTCACGCGTTTCGCTCGCGTTTTCTTTTTTTTTTTCTTTTTTTTTTTCGAGGTAGGAAAACGGGATACTTGGGAACTTTACACACCTATTCTCGAGATAAGGTAACGACGTTGCCAACGTCGATATCAGCGTAATGACCGCGGTGCGCAACCATCACATATCGCATAAACTGTGTTGTGCTCGTAATACCTTTATTGCCGTTCGTGGAAGTTCAGACATCCGCATAAATTTTTGAACCGAACGGTTCTGTAAAAAATGAAGACATTATAAAACAATTGTTATTCTTTTATATACCGTTGTTTTATATGTCATATTTTAGGATGCACGTACTAACACCAAGAGCTTTATAAATGATTTTTAATTTTACGTGCCAAAATTGTCTTTATTTCGTAGAACGTTGACAGTTAATCGATAATTCAAAAATTCGCTTAGAGAAGAGCTGTGAGCTTATAGTATATGTATTGTCAGTTTATTATTTCCATGTCTTTGAGTGAATATTGGAAATTGATCGATTACCAATGTCCTACGAAATAAAGACAATACATATTTGACAATACCTATTAAAATTGTAAAATAAAATTATAAAATTATGAATAATTTATGAAGATATTTATGTTGCAATTGATGTACAAATGCTTATTATGTATACAAGTATAAAATTGTAAAATATATAAAAGAATAAAAACACAATTGCTGTTTTACCATGTTCTAATTTTTAACCAATGACCATTCGATAATATTTATGCGGATGTCCGAACTTACATGAACGGTGTGTACTTTTGCTACATGTACATGTAGAAATACCGCTGCGACGGGTTCGGGTGCACTTTCACTCGTCCGGACGTCGGCTCCGATCGAAGTCACGCGAGATTCGTGCATTTGATTTCGCCGTACGATTACGTAGTCCCCATAGGCGCCTCGGTGTCTTCCACGACGATCGATTGACGTGTATATCCACGGAAAACGCATGTTTCACGAGTGAGAGACGGTGCGCGGGTCAAAGGACGACGGTCTGCGGCTCTCCCATTTAAATACAGGCAGGGTTGTTTCCGATCAACGGCACTTCTCTTTAACGATGTACGCTGTGTGTCACTTTGAGATTGAGTCTGGAAATAATTAACTAGCCGGCTGTTAAAATCGTGCTGGGATAGCCTTTGTATTCAATGACGTGTAATCGGATTTGGTTAAACTTGAATTTCTTTCTCTCCGTTCAATGTGTCGATTGGAGACACCCTGTATACTGTGCGTGTCTCCGCGCCGGCTTTATGCGGCTTTGTGTGACCCTGGGGTGCGTTGCATGTCGCCGTCCGGTTCGGTCCGTCCGTTCAATTGCCTCTTGCCAAGAATGGAGAAAATTATTCCCCTCAATTCGACGCAATTTAGAGGAATTAAGCGATCGCGAGCCGCGAGAGCCGCACTTCTTCGACTCGTAACTTCTGAACCTTCTCCTTGTCCTTGTATTCGCGTCCTCGTATTCTCCCTTCCTTCTTTTTATTTTTTTGAGGAACCTCTCAATAAGAGCGAATCGTCGAATCACGGTTATTCTGGTTCCCACGAGACTTGAGAAATCCTCAGGTAAAAATCGCTGAGAGAACAGAAGACCCGCATTACTCGGCAAACATTTTCAGTTCAGTTCCGTTGTAAAATTATAGTCCGATATATCGCTATCATAGTATTTGATCGGCTTATAACACGATCGGAACTCCGAGCCAATATCGTGGAATTAAATTGGCAAATTCCGATCGATTAATAGCCGTTCATATTGCTCGCTTTATTATGTATAATCGATCGCTTTTCTTAATTATCGTTCGCCGTTACATTATTCGTTAATTATCCATGCGGCGGATATTATTAGCGTGCTGGTTACTCCGAAAGGGTTAATGACAGTACGCAGAAATTCTGCTGGCAGCGGCCGGAACGAACCGTTTTTCTCCGAGCGCGATCCCGCTCGTGCAGCTCCGAAGTCCGGCGCGCCGGAAGGAGCGGAAACGACCCTAAGTGCGACAAATTGTGAAAGTAATGGACAGTAATATAGTGTCTTACAAGGTGAATGAAAGCCGTCTCGCGTTGGTGCGATCGGCTTTAAATCACGCACGTTATCTCTACGGTTAACTGCGATGACAGCGCGACGCGTCGCGACCAGAATTTCATTACGCCACATCAGGCTCTCCGCAACTGTCGCCACCGCCGTCACCGCTACTGCCGTGCTGTTGTTTTATCTTTGTGAGACGGAATTTGTTTTCGTCCGCAGTTGCGTCCGCGCTTTATTACGTTTAACTGTCGTATTTGCGCTCAACGAGTTTGTATTAGCAACTGATAGAACGATGGATGGTCGCGAATAGTTGAAAGCCTCATCGACTGTTCGACGAGCTTATTATGTACGAAACATCTAGTATGGAAATTCTACGTAAATGATATAAAAATGACGATACACAATAAGCTGTTATATTTCATATATATATTATATATATATATATTTTTTTTTTAATATAACTTTCCTATTCTTGCCTAGTCATTATTTTTCCTTGAAGAACACCACATTAATTATGTGAAAAATTGAGTCCTGGTAAAATGAAATGGTTTTTACATATATTATGGCTTATAATATGGTAAACAAAAAAAATGTTATATATACATGACTTAAATAAAGGATATCAAAAGTATAAAAAACTTGTGCTTTTTCAGAGCTTTTGATAGCTCAAAACTCTCCCTTATTGAGTCTCACATCTACGATATCTTTTATTCACCACATTATAGGCTACATTATGTGCGAAAACTTATTTGACTGGAACCGAATTTTCCATATAATTAGCGAGGTTCTTTTCAAGTTTTCCGACCAGAATATACACGGTCTGCATGCAACAATTACACGTTGAACCGCACGGACTGAAACCATATGTTGAAACCCAAAAGCCGAGAAAGGAGTTCCACGTAGCTTTATATCGTTGTATTTTACTGCAGAGAGGCTCGGTACATTAATCGCGACGACGCCACCCTCGTTCCGGCGAGCGAGGCACCTCGCGACCCCGGATAGTTTTTACGGCCATTTAAAATTGCTAATTTTAGACGGTGGATTTTTCCGCCACGCCCTGCAACTGCACGAGGGATAAGTTCGCCACGACAGCGCGCGAATACTCCACGTCAGCGGACGGGATTTAATAGAATCGGCTTAATCCAATGCGGCGTTTCGGATTGGCGTTCGCGGACGCCCGTACCTGTCAATAAGCCGCGGAATAGAATCATTGTGCTGTACTTCGACTCGTTTCGCTTCAATTCGTCCTTCGACGTTGGGGAGTGCGGTACCGTTCACGGTTATCCGGCGCAGCCCGGCAAATGATGCGTAAGTCGCGCGTGTTCCCACGTATTACATTCCTCCCCGATTTCCCCGTCCCGCCCGTCACGTTATTGGACACGCGGATGAATGTATACGCCGCGCTTTTCGATCCATGCGATTTATTGCGCACCGATACATTAGGTATAATCCTCGTATAAACTTGTTACTTGCGTTTGCGACTACACGAGTTGCACGTGTTCCGACGTTTTGTTTGACGTTTTTCATTGCTTTCGAATCCGTTAGGTTGAAACTCAGAGTACAGTAGAGCAGTAAACCGTAAGAAATTGACCAATCATAATCGATTATTTTTCTCACATTCGACTGGTCCATTTCTTATGACTTACTACATTGATTGTACTTTATTATTAATGGAGCAATGGAATTGGAGCAATTAATGGAAGTAACTCTATCCCTTGAATTAAATAACATTTGGTTATTTTTAATCTCCATACATATCAAAATGTAAATCAAATTCTGTATTCATCTGATATCATTTTTATAGTTAATTTCAAAATAAACATCGTCCGCATTAATGTAATGCATTTAGTAAATAATAAATAGTGAGTTAAATTTAATTCATTTTCTTGAGTTAAATCTTGCCTGCAGTGGCGATAGAAATGATTAAAAATAACTCAAATTGGATATAATTTAACAGTGTAGAATCAACCTTGCATGTCGTGACGATTTAATCATACATTGTCAGCAAGAGACTCTGTGAAATTCGAAAAGGGATACAATGTACGGTTGGTATATCCAGTCGTCGTTACGTGATTCGTGAGGGGAATTTTGTTCTCCAATGTAGTGTATCGTTCGCGACCGCAAACTTCCTTCGTTATGTTATCGGCAAAATGTATGCTATCGTACAGTACAGGCACCAGCTGCAATGCATCTATAGTACAGTAAACTCGGGAGGCTGAAACTATACCTCTTCGCACACCGCGAATGATTCATTCTCTTCGTCCGTCAACAGAAATATCGACAGTTTCTTCGATTTTCTTTTTATTTTTGATTTTATTTATATATGCAACGTGATAATACGTACACGTATACACGTGCAATGGAAAGAGGAAGGAGAGTGTAGCGAGATAGAAAAAACTGATACGTGTAGCGATAAGCTCCCACGTGGGCTTACTTCTGATACGTTCGCCAACCTTGGACGAGATTTCACCGAGTACGCGGTGATTCATCACGTGGTGCTCGCTGCTCCAGGAAATTATATGGTGTATCGCGTAAATTGATAACAATTTACGACATATCTCGCGAGAGGCGCCGTGCAACCGTCGGTGCAATCGAAAATGGAGTATTCGCATTCTCAATCTGATCGTGTTCTGACAGCCGCTTTATTCGGAATAAATAAATAATAAAAAAACGAAACGGAATAAATGCATGTATAAATTTACTGTCACATCCCTCCGTATTTCAAATTTATCAGATTTTCTTTACTATGGAGGGTTTTTTTTTTCATTTTATGTTATTGTTTCACTATATAATTGATATCTCCTCGGTATCATTTTGCCAAACAATTCAAATCCTTTTAAGACTGCGAGATGATATAAGTACATCGACATGCAAATTGCCATTTATCCGACGATTTTGGCGAAATCGGTCGACAATTTTCGTAGAAATGGTATTGAAACTTTTTTCGTCGGAGGCGCCAATGGTAAATATTTCTCGATGCCAATGAGTAACGTCGCCGTGACGCCGGTGGTCGCGTTGCGTGCGACGCCAGGCATCGGTCTAGGCGTCGCGGCGCCTTCGCCTTCGTACCCTCCCTGTCAGTCGGGCTGTTAGGTACCGGCGAAGGTAACTACACGTATATATATTTTACGCGAAAGACGCGAGCAAGTTCTTGTTGCTATGTGAAGCGGTTTCTATTCCAGCCCTATTCAATACTTCAAGCTAAGCACACGTACATATGATATCCCTACACAGCGTAAATTCATAGGATTTTATGATCTAACCTTCCTAAGATTATCCATATTCCGCTGAAAATGAGGACTTTCGTCTATCCCAAAGGACTAAGATCAGAATGAAATTCTAGACGATGACAGCGACGTCGAGATATAGTAATCGAAGAATAGCACTGTGTTAACAATGTTATGATAATTATGCTAATACGGATCCTGCGATTTAAAACAAATTAATTGGTTTTGGTTACAATCATTTTCGATTAGATAAATCCACATAAAAATATTTAGTTGCACTAGCAAGGGAATGTGCTATATTGCCAAAGTGATATAAAAAACTAACGTTACCAGTCGAAAAATCACGTTTAACATAGGTATTCTAGATGATCAAATCTATGGATCCTATGGATTTCATACCCGATTTGGAACATATTTGGCTATTTTAACTAATTGTTAGTTACAAATCTTGATAACAATGCATTTTTGAAAAAAAATATTTCAATAAACCTTGTAAGATTTGACGAACTATTAGATAAGCTCCTTAGATTTTGGGTTCAGGAACTCATCGGTCTACTTGGGAACAATTATAGGACTTTATAACCGAATATAGGATTTCTCTTATTTAATTAGACAAATTGCAGTCTGAATATTATATTTGACAAATTCTTTTTATGTTTTCCAGCGGATTGAATTTCCAAGACTTGATGGCCAGACAGGGCGCGATTGACTCACCCCCGAAGACCCCGTTTATCATGGGCTCGGAGTGCGCGGGTGACATTGAGCAAGTCGGCGAGGGGGTCGAGAATTTCAAAGTGAGTACAAGCACGAAACTTTTAATGAATCTGATTACGAGTGCGCAAACTTAAATTGTAAACAAGTTTGCTTCTTTAAGTTCTATGTATATTTGGAATTTCATTAAGAAATAAAAATGAAACGCGCGAGGGAAACTATTTTGCTCACTTCCTCTGTTCTCTTTCTAAAGAAGATTAATGACTGCGTCGTAAATAGCGTCGAATGTTATTGGTATAAATGTCGAAATGCGCGCGAGCGGAAATATAGATTTGCTTGCGTCGGAAACTTCGCCTTCAGACGGAAGTACGTATAACTGAATTACAAGACGCAGTCTCTTCCCTTTATATCAGCAGAGTAAAATCGCCTCCATGAATTCGACGAGGACTAGAGATTCTCGATAAGCCTAAACGACTAGCAAGTAACGGGCTAATTCGATTCGGCCGTACAATAGGGCTGCCTTTTACGTATCGAAATAGTAGTCCTGTATTGATTTTCAGCATTGACGTCACATATGGCTCAATGTTGAATTATTTTGAAAGCTCTCGAAACATGTTTCCTCGACTGGACTACGGACGCCATAAATAAAATGAGAGGTTACTTTCTCGCGGTCGTTTCGCTTATTAAACGTCAGGCGAAAAAAAGAACGCAGAAGTTTCCCATATCCCTGACATGATAAAGCGCCAAGAGGCTGTATTAATGATTACTTCGTAAATCGTCGAATATCATCCAAGGCGGCACTCCCGTTATCGTATTTAACGTTGTCCATATTACGGGGAGAATCAAGCTGGCTTCGAGTCCGCGAAATTTCTTTGAGGTACATTTTTCGCCAGCTGGCGTCGCCGTATGGAGAAACTTGTGCGCTCAGGGTGGTCTATTTTCGCGACTCGAAAGTCTTTTCGGGGTCAGAAGGCGAGCGAGCTTCTCGAAGCGCGTAGAGTCAGATATCCGGCCAGCACGTATAGAACAGGCTGCCTCGACTTGTCAGAGAGAATAATAAAGCGGAGGAAAAGAATGCGTTTTTTTCGAGCATACGGATCGAGAGTAATGTCAGCTTGTTTCTATTTCGCCTTGACTATCAAGATACTTTACAGCGGGAGACCTAATTCGATAAAACGAGCTCGCTTCGTCTTCCAGAAGGCCGCCAAGTGTAAAATCGTTAAACCTTCCTTATCCAATCACGATGCGGTAAATACGCGAGGAATTTTCCTGCGCGGTATAATCCTGAAAAGATAGTATATTCTATGAAAATAAAGACAATTTTTTACAAATCGATCTTTGAGAGAGAAGTTTCATTCCTAGTCTTTATCCTCGGAATGTATTTCAGGAATGTATTAGCATCTCAAAGTGAAAGTGATTTAAAAGCTGCCAGGCTTTCTACAATAAGTTATTAGTAATAAAGTTCAGTTTTCAGTCGTAAGTCAGTAACTGCAAGAGATTTAGAGACAACTAGAAAGGATTTCATTTCTTACGATTTAAAACTTAGATTACGTTATGACTGATCAATCATACAATATAATCTATTATTTGCCCTGAGAACTCTTTTGATTGGCTAAAACATCATGACGTAACGATATCTAATATAATTTATTCTGGATGTAAGTTTCCTAAGATTTATGACTTATAATTCTGTCTTACTACTAGTACGATATGAATAGTGACTAACAGCTTATTGTAGAAAGCCCATGAATCTAGATTCACTTACTTTAAAAGGTCATAAGCCATAAAACTATAAGAAATTGACCAATCACAGCCAATTACTTTTCTTATATTTGATTGTGATTGATTTCTTACGGCTTTATGGCTTACGCTCTCTTAAAGCAAGGTTGATGAGACAAGATATAAATGTTCTGCATTTTGACACACACAACATGCACGTGATGGTTTTTCCTTTTTTTTTAACAGGTGGGCGACAGGGTGGTCGCTCTTCCTGATCACAAAGCATGGGCGGAGTTGGTCGCCGTACCAGCGACATCCGTTTTCGCACTACCGCCCGGAATGAGCTACCTCGATGCAGCCGCCATCACCATGAATTACACCGTAGCTTACATTCTACTCTTCGAGCTGGCCCATCTCACGCCCGGCAAAAGCTTACTGCTTCACAGCGCCGGCGGCGGTGTGGTAAGTCGAACAGAAGAATTCTTCTTTATATTTGTATTTCCTATCGGGCCGAAGTATCATTCCCCTTGAAAGATACGAGAAGGAAGAGATGATGAATTGGACTTTTTAATTACACCCCTTGTTCATGCTCGCATATCCTTTATCGTGACTTCAAGAACTCGACGTGCACTCGACGTGCTATAGTGTACTTACGAAAGTATCGTAATTATTATGGTTGATGCGATGTCTTCCTTACTTTCTTTCTTTTTATTAATTGCTTCTCTTCTTCCTTATAAATGCCTCGGTATATTTCAATATTAAAGATAGTGTCGATCGTATACATAATACATATATTGGAATAATACATATATTTTTAATATCCCTTCTACAATCGTAATCATTATCATAAATGATTCCGCTCGTTTCGTTATATTGAGAGGTTGTACAATTATCACGTTCAAATGCTAGATGGCTCGATCATTTTAACAACAATTGATATGTAAAAGCTATATTCTTTAGTTGTACTGAATGCACGATATTATTATCTTCACTGTGTATGAATTAATATTCTATTGCGCGCGTGATTGTATTAAGTTTCATGGCACAACGCTCAGCACGATAATAATTTTGAATTTTGCAGCAGTTCATCGTTAAAACGACAGAATGTAGACGAGCGAAAGCTCTGTTTTAGCGTGCAAAAATGCTCAACCAACAATAATGACTTTGCGAAGGGGGTGCTTTCGCGAGTTTAGACAGCTTTATCGCGGTATCACGTGTACAAGCGAGTTAATGCCTCGCACAAAGATGTTCCGCTCTCGTAAATGTAAACGGCCAGGCGTCTTCGAGGCGTGTGTATGTTACTTGGAACAGTACAAAACTCGATAAGTAGCAGCGTTACGATCGCGGTATCTAAATAGCTAAGAAGCGAGCGTCATTAACATTATTGCTTATACATTGCTAGAATGATTTTACGAGAAGCAGGCATATGAGAAAGACACGGTACACTTACGACGTTTTTCCTTAAATTCATTACGCTACGTTTTAGCACAAAGATAATGGGGATTTGACAGACGGACGTCAATTTATATCCCGTAAGGGATTACCGTAGTATATGTAGTACCTAAACAAAATTTTATACGATAAATATTTGCACGCTCTTTCCTCTGTCGGGGATACCGAAATAAAATCTCCCCCGCGGAATCTCTCTACGAGTTACTGAAATAAAATTTGCCGAGCTTCGTTTATTCCCCCGTAGAGATCAGTTTTAAATTCTACGCCTACGACTTGAAGATTTTGAACATCTCACACAGGGTGTGAAATGCAAAATTTCATAAGAGTGACGGGTAGGTGGATGAGGTCGACGGCGGCAGGGACAGAGGGAAAGTTTAAGTACCAAGAGGTATTTCCGGGTTCTTCTGGTCATGCGAGGTGGTTTCTCTCTTTCCCCTCCCTCCCTCTCTCTTTCTCTCTCTCATCTCGATGAACGAAAAAGAGAAGCAGAAGAAGGAGATAAGAAGAAGAAGAAGGTAAAACCGTCGGGATCAATACGACTCAACAGGTTACACCCGAAGCCAACGACAAGCCATCCCCGCCAACCCCTCTCTCGACCCCCGATGGTTGAGACGAAAGGCGAAATCCACCGGGGGATGCCGGTGCGCGGATCGCACGGGGTGTGAGGGTTGCCAGGCAACCTTTCGCTCTCTCATCGACCACCGTCATGGACCGCACCCGTCTGAGACCATACCACCACCGTCGCCACCGCCGCCGTTACCGCTGCTACCATCACCATCACCGGCACGTTACTACCACGTGGCGCGGCTTTAAGCTGCTTCCACATCGTACCGGCACAATGCCACGTGTATACTTGGCGATCTGATCCGTCCTCTTTCCCAAAGAACGCACTAAGGCTCGTTTCTATCAATATAGATTAACTTTAATGTCGATTCAATTTACTCTTCATTTTTTTCTAGTTCTAAAAATTAGAAAAAGATGAGAAGTAAATTGAACCGAGATTAAAGTTAATCTACATTGCTAGAAACGAGTCTAAGTCAAGAGAAAGTCGAAATGACTTTATTTTGACGTCATGAAGGTCAAAATGATGATTTTTGATTAAAATCTGACTGTTGATTTAAGAATGAAAATAAAGTAATTTTGATTTTTTTGTTGACTTTTAAGTGCCCTTGGATTCTTCTTCGCTCTTTTTCCTCTTGTGATTAATATTTTATAGAAGGGCTTAATTATAACCAATTTCTGCAGCGGCTTATACTCTGCTTCGAAATGTTTCACGAAAATATTCTCGAACGAGAAATATACTTGAAGAGAGAATTATATATATTTCTTTATTAAAATCGGATTTTGAACGTCAAGAAACCAGCTATGATTTTTGGGATGTTATTATACGGGCCATGATCCATGATGGATGTTATTATAGGGGACATGATGGATGGTTGATGGTTTTTTCTCATCTCTTCAGTTCCAACTGTTGGAGAGGATAAAGAATCAATTAAACGACAATTAAGGTCGTTCCTGAAATTGATCCAACCGTTCACTTGTACTATAAATAGCCATCGAGCGATCCATCAGCTATTATTCTCATGAAACGAGCGCATGGCAAACGGTGCTTGTTGACATTCCCGTATTCACGCGACGTGCTCAATGCATCTGTCTCGAGCGAGAGGTACATGAAAGTACCGGGGTGGTACTCAGACGTTGTTCATGGAAGAAAGACGAGCGAAAGAGATACGACGCGATCCGTCTGAATCTGAAAGACTCACAAGAGAAGGAAAGTCCTTCGACGTGATCAGAAAATGGTATATTTTTCATAGGCCAAGTGTGGCCTCTTCTGAAGCTTTTTCATCGTACGTGACCAGTTTTTCTCGCGACTAATACACGGGAAATCGTAGCACGAGAGTGCTCGCGTTTCTCTTGTTCATATGAAATCCATTGTCGTCTTCGAGCATGAATTATCGCTCCTACATACATGCGGCTCTCATCCTCTTCGATGTCTCGACGAACAAGGGAGTGAGAAGAAGGGAAGGAGGCACGAATGAGGAGCGATGGGCGACATTGTTCTTCGAGTCCGCGGATCGGTTAATATTAATTAAGTCATTGTGTGTATCTACGTACGAGAAGAAAGCTTCCGCTCTCTGTATGGCGTCGTGAGGCGTCGCCGATGAAGATGCAACTATAAAATATTTCATGAAGATTTTTTTTTCGAATATATATTTTATATTAACTTTTAAGTTAATATAAAATGTATAATAACTTTTAAGTTAGCAAATATAATAACGAAATAACAAACATATCTTTGAAAAAAACAATATGTAATTATTAAAAAGTCGAAATATATTTTTCATAATTATTTAGAGATTCTAAATGATCTGTTCTGTCTTTGTCTCTTGCTTTCTTTCTCTCTCCCTCTTTCTTTCTTTCTTCCGTTCCTCTTTTTGCTTATCTCTTTTTTTTTTTCATTTATGCTCCTCTTCGAGCCTGGAGCACTCTGGCATCAGCTCGGTCGCCGGGTATCGAATTCTTGACAAGGGGCGGAGAGAAAGCAGCGAGCGCGATTCTCGGAAATAATGTATGCCGCTTCTGTTGAAAATCTCGAACGGCTGTGCACGCGGCCAGCGCGTTCTTTTTTCTTCTCTCTTAATCCCGTCTCATCCTTTCCCAAGACGTAGTGTTACGAGTAGCGGCCCGACGCCGCCCGTCCAATTCGACGCGTAACTGGATTTTCTCGACAAAAAGTAGCATGCGTTGCAAAAAGGGAGACTATGAGGAACGAAGGTGACGAAGTATATGTTGACGCGTATTTTTTTAAATAAAGCATGCAAAGAAAGAAAATATGAAAATTGTCTGTTCTGTTTCTCTATATATGTTTCTGCTGACTTTCGATCTACGCTGTTAAATTGATTTGGACCGTGTCGATGAGAAACATTATTTTTTATTCAATTTAGGGTCAAGCGGTGGTACAGCTCGCGAAAACTGTGAAGGACGTAACCATCTTTGGCGTTTGCAGCAAATCAAAGCATGAGGCTCTTAAAAATGCTGGAACTATCGATTATCTTCTAGAACGTGGCGCGGATTACAGCAACGAAGTCAGAAAGTACGTAGATGATGTCGCACATAATTAATTTTATTTTGTGTTTTCTTTCGATTGAGAATACGATCAATATTAAAAGGTCTAGCGAGGATTCTGTACATTTTTTACGTATCTGTACTTGTTTAGAATCTCCCCGGAAGGTGTAGACATCGTTTTAGATTGTCTATGCGGCGAAGAATGTAACAAGGGCTACGCCCTCTTGAAGCCAATGGGCAAGTACATTCTTTATGGATCTAGCAACGTCGTCACCGGGGAAACTAAAAGCTTCTTTTCCGCAGCACGATCAGTACGTAATTCAGCTTTTAGATTAATTCAATTTCTCATTCGTATTGATCAAACAAAAGCATTTTGTATCGCTATGTATAAGTATCTTTTAATACTTTAGTGTAAGATTTTATAAGCTTTATTCTTTCTTGTCTTGTTATTTGTGTGAAGATTTTTGCTGGAGTAATAATAACTTCCTTAGGATTATATCTCTGCCATATCCATGCACGTTTTATTATATGTTGTTTAGTGGTGGCAAGTTGATAAAGTGTCGCCCATAAAGCTGTTCGACGAAAACAAGACATTGTCCGGATTGAATCTACGCCACTTGATGTACCAGCACGGTAGTCACGCGTTCGTTCGACGGGCAGTGAATCAAGTGTACACGCTGTGGAGCGAGGGCAAGATCAAGCCAGCGGTGGATTCAACATGGGCGCTGGAGGATGTGCCCGAGGCCATGCAAAAAATGCATGATCGCAAGAACATTGGTAAGATCGTGCTAGATCCGAGTCTGGAGCCGAAGCCCAAACCAGCTACGCCGGCTAAGGGCAAAGCGAAAGACAAGAAGGCCGCGAATCAGGAGGAGAAAAAGGCGTCTAGCGTAGAGTCAGAGGAAGGGGAGAAAAAGAAGGAACCCGAATTGACAAACGGTACCTCAGAAGACAAATCTGATAGCGGTAAGAAAATAGAATGTGATAAATTAATATTACGTTATTTCGTATAATCTCTCGAGAATCAAATGTCCAAAGACTCGTCCGCGTTTCCTGTTCCAGATTCGAAAGAGAAGGAATCTAGCTGAATTAGCAGTAGTAACTAATCCTATAAGAACAAAGAAATGATACCCGTAAACATCAAGAATTCCCAGGAAAGTACTATTGCTGAGAGATCCATCGCTGTTATCCGAGAGAATGATAAATTTGAGAAATCCACGGATGGTATCGCGTAGAATTTACATGCAGATGATTCACAATGAGATACCTGTAATTCACATTGTATGATCTAATATAATGAGGAAAAGATAATCTCTCTCTTCGAATTTTTACTTGTAGAACATGGAATTTAAAGTTTTAATTTAGCGAATATTGCGATTGATTGCTTGCACTGTAAGCTACACACTGCTTTTCTTTTACATCGAAATGGATGTCTTTTCTTTTATCATCTGCATGTATCTATTCTACTTATATTTGTGTCGAGATTAAGAGTTCATGCGAGTTATAAGAGAATCAACTAGCATATTGCATAAGAACGAGAGAATCAACCAAATAGAAATAACAATCTTGATGCGGTCCACAGTAGTTTACAAAATATAAGAACGTTATGTTTATTTTTTCACACCGACCAAATGGTTAATTTTGCGAGGAGTTAAGTGAACAATTGTTGGATACTAGATAGTTATTAGGCAGCTTGGATCTTTTTTTTTTTATTATTGTCATTTTAGGAAATGGTAACAACTTTTCCGTACTTATCAAACAATCGTAAAGACGACATAACAGTAAGCAGTTTAATAATTGTGGATTATCCAACAATCTATCTACTTGGCTCTGTCTATTTGTATTGAATATTATCGCTGCTATTATGATATCTATATACTAACAATCTCTTACATTAATATAATATTACCTCTATTTGTAATTTAATGGGATAAAATAACATATTGCGCTAGTTTCCGTGGAGAAAAGTTAAACGCGGGGCTAAATTACTTTCGTATGTAAATTTTATGTATTAAAGATGTTTTTACGCCACCTTATTATTCATCGTGGTGCTTTTGTCACGATGAAATATCCTTTTAAATTTTAACAATATAGTCATGAAAGTCAAGAGTAATATTTAGCATTATATATATGGGGCATTTCGCTGGAATTTAGACACTCTTTTTTCATACTCTTTCATACTTTGTAGTTTTTATGTAAAATTAATTATAATCTTCAAGATTTTCCTACGCAAAAATTTAAAGGTAAAAAAAATTGAAGTGTCTAAACGTAACTGCCTGAAAACTCATTGCAATCGGTATTTTTCTATAATCGGGATTCTATCTCTTTCTTCAAATCACTGATATGTACTGATCTCTGCAACGATATATCAACGAGATGTTTTTAAGATGTTTCGAATTTCGAAAATCTGACGCAATGTAAAACCATTTAAGAAAAAATGCATTCGTTGATGTTTATCATGCGCTACAAAGTTTGGATAACGATCAGATTTAATATCTAATCTGATTATAAGAATTAACTGATGTATAACATAAATTAATTAAGCGAAAAATGTAATTAGACTGACTAATATGGCTTGAAATTATAAAAGCCTAATAGAGACATTGCTCGGCACAGAAGTGCTTTGAGAATTATCTTAGTAAATGTTGGCGTATTATTATTTCTACGTGAAAGAGAGACTTTCGAATCAGTTTCAACGAAAGGAATACCGAGCATAAGTGCTCATACAATACGCATGTCTCGTCGTTTTTATTCAGATTATACAAATCGATAATGTATTTTAAAGACTCCGAGTAACTTTTTATCGTTTAAATGAAATTTTATAAACATTTTAATGACGTTGCATCAACATATGTACATGAAGAGTAATTTAATGAATTAGCATCGTAGAGTATATCGTTTTTTTTTTCTACGAAAAGGAATGCCAGTTTAAAATACGCAAAGGCCTCACTTTTTAATTATCGCATACTCGCGTGAATGTAATTGTGTCGCTTGGACACCGAACGCGTGACTGCAGTCTGATAAATTATGTTCAAAATCCGCATTGCGGATTTTTCTTCGACTTTCGAATTTTTCGAGTTAGTTTTCCAACTGGCCGTGATATATTACGCGATGTATCGTAGGCCGTTCTGTGCGAATAAACAGTAAAGGATGCGTTATTAATGGTGATCTGTTAAACGAGAAGATTTCGTAGTAATATAAACGAAAAATTAAGGATTCTCGTGAGTTTCGAGGAGGTAAAGAAAAGGAAAAGAAAAGGAAGAAAGGAAATAGGAAAAAAAGAAAATGATCTCGAGGGCGTGTCCTCGATGGAACGCGGCTCGGTAGAGGAGCTGGTCGATGCAGAACAAAGTGTGCATATCTCTCCGGAATGTTGGAACAATTTTGATGTAGCCGATTTCGTTAGGATTTGATACTAGCTCTGTATACCGATATCTATATTATACAAATCACTATACGAGATGAAAAAGAGTCACGTGGACGAGGGGGAAGGTATGTGTCGACGATATTTCGCGCGCTGATCTCAAGTTCATCTTGGAAGAGGCGTGCGTAAGCGCCAAGAATCAACTGCCGTATCGAATCTCTCGGTCCAAAAGGTACATAATACTAATCCTTACTCGTCGAAAAACGTATCAGTCTGAAAAAGAAAAAGACAAAAAAAAAGTGTGGAAAAAACTGCGAAAAACATGGTAAATGTGGCTGCATATTTTGAGACATCTTTTAAACACGTAACGATAACACACGATAATTCCACATGAGGCAAACACGAGTACACGAGTACACGCTCACACACGGAAATACGACGACACCACACATCATACTGTATATTTTATTGTAAGGCTTTAAATGTTTCATCAAATAACTCTATTATATTATAATATATCTATATATTTGTATCGATCGTTTCCTCCTGCCCTGATTACTTTTTTTACTTAGGTCCGAACGTCGGGATAAGAATCCGGGATCTGTGCGAGGGATGTTACACGTGGGATCGGATGCGTGGGCTTTGAATTTAAAGCGTAGATTGATTAGCGCGAGGAAATGTCACTTCGGGATAATATTAATCAAACAGCCAAATTGTTTATATATAACTGCCAAAAAATTGCGTTTCCTCAGAGATATTTCGTGCTCTCTTGGTTGAAGGACCACGTGAATATATATTGCATTCAATATTTTCTGTACAGCTAGTACCTAGTGTAGCTTATATTCTCAGCTATCTCTCCCTCGAGGAAAGAGAGATAAAATATTTCAGATATGTTTTACGTGATTAGCTTTTAACGAAAAATAAAGAATAAGATCGAACTTATTACGTTAATTTACAGGGTTGGGAAAGTTACTTTTTAAAAGTAACGCGTCACCATTACTGTTATTTGTGGTAAAAAGTAACTCGTTGCCATTACTCGTTACCGTTTGTAAAAAAGTAACGCATTACCGTTACTTAAAAGTAACGATAAAAAAATCGTTATTTTTCGTTACTTTTTTTGTAATTATGGAGGATGAGATGAGCCTTCTACTCACCGATTTTAATGAAATTAGAGTCATTCGACACGTTTTTGCACAAAATGAACGAATCTGACAGAAAAATAAGTGTCGTTCTGCCCGGTAAACTGAGATTAATGTTTAAAGTTGATGACTATTGAGGTAAGGAAATTTGTCCTAATTTCAAAATCGATGAATATAAATATGTCTTCTGTATAATTACATTTTTAAAAATGGTAAAACAGGCTTCTAGGACAGTATAAATAAACTATAAGATTTATCTTTGAACATTTTTATCTTTTATTAATATTTTATATACTTGTGTTTAATTCTGTGGTATTTTATTATACAATAAATATTTTAGTTTTTAGTGTTTGTATGCTAAAGCGACGATAGTGATTGAAACAAAAATAGGCAAAAAGTTTTATTTAGTATCTATAATTTTATTGTCCGTGACGGCCGTGACCTATAAAAAGTAACGATTCAAGAGTAACGGGGTCAATTTCGTTACTCGTTACTAAAGAAGATGTAACATCGTTACTTTTTCGTTACTAATAAAAAGAGTAATGGCGTTATCAAATCATTACCAAAAAAAGTAACGAAAAAGTAACGTCACAAGTAACGTTACAAGTAACGCGTTACTTCCCAACCCTGTTGATTTATTATATTGATCATTATTTGATCGTCATAATTTTGGAAATGTTTACCTAAAGCGAATCTATAAAAATGAATAAAAATTGTGCGCTATTCTCTTTTTGATACCATACGGCGTCTTGTAATTATAAAACGTTATTTTAGAAATATTTTAATTAGAAGCGTAAAAACTATGTAAACTCTATGTGTTACTGGAATGTTTTTAGCAATCGAAAATTTTTAGATTGCTAAAAACATTAGATTTTATAAAAAACTATATATTTAATGTGTCACATTTCTGTGACGCACATTCACATTTGGATTGTTCGATCTTTTATAGTAAATTTTATGAACCAAATGAATTCAAAGTCTTTTAAATTGTGGGACAATCTGCGTAAACGGTATAAATGTGCGCAAATTATATGAAAACACGTTCAATTATTTTAAGAATTAAAAATCATATTTTGCATTATCGCAAGAATCAGATATATAATCTCGCTTATTTAGAGGGTACTCATTTATTGGGTATGCGACGGAACTCAGTTCTCAAGCTTCAATGATAAACTTTTTGACATTGGAAAAATAATTTCATTCTTGTCTCAAGGCTACGATCATTCCGCTTGGCGCGATAGAGAGAAAAAGCTAGAAAAGGAAGTTAAGAATGTTGTGCGTCTTATTAGTTATGTGAAACCGCATCAGTGGAGAGCAGGACCTACAATTTCGCGAACGTGATACATTATGATTGTGTAAAATTGTAAAATTTGTCAAGGGGTCCGGGCGAAAGCGACGTGCTTTTTCTAGCTGTGTGAGACTCTTGGATCGCGATCAGCCTCGCCGAAGATACTCACGAAAGAAGGAAAGGATACCTTCGCCCGCTCCCCATCAAGCTTGATATATAGATTGTATTTTTGGCTTATTACTGTAAGACTGACTATGTTGCTATATTAAAGATTGCTTCAAAAAGCCAATGAAACTTTATTACATCCTTTTTTTTCCTCCATTTTTGAATCCTTTATCCAATGTGCCATTAATTTTGTTTCTGAAATTAGTGATCAACTACTTTCACACAAAGATACATGTCACATCCTCATTTTTCTTAAATAAAACTGATTAATTAAAAACTGGATCTAGGGAAAAAATGCATACTAAAAGACATAATACATACATATTTTTTATTGTTCTTTCGTATAAAGATTATAAAACTTAAAAATATATATATCCAACGTGTTAAATGTTGATTTCGTTAATAACTAAAAAAAAGCGTCTAACGCGCGATATATCGTGCAAAATTTTCTTCGCAGTTTGAACAAATTGTTATAGAAATATTTTAAATATATATATATTTTTTTTTTATTTGTATTGTGAAGCAGACTTCTTCATGGACGGTATCTCGACATTGCTCACCTCACACGGATGTGTTTTAAGGGCTCCGTTTATTAATAGTGCCAATGTTGAGTCGCGTGTAAATAAATAAATTTTCCAAATGGAAATTTGCTGTTTTGCGATAGATAACATTTTAAATCCAACATACACCCTTAAAGCGCACCGGCATGTGACACGTAACTAATTATACTAACTAAAATCTAAACTTTTATATATATATATATCTTGTAATATACATATTTATGTGCTATGTTATTAAAATAGATCTTTGATGTTTTTCTCAAAACAGATACATATTTATACACGTAATTGTATAACTCTTGAGGCACTAATTATCAAAGGACGGCATAAAAATCTCTTTATATATAAGTATGTATATATAAACAGGACGGTATCATTATCATTTACCCGATTTTGTGAATCGGACTGGAATACATCTGTTTCTCCTATTCTATTATTTACACAGTTTGCCGATCACATTAATTTGTTCTGTATATCTCTTTAATTGATCCTTTTTTTATATTTGAGAATAAAACAATATATAATTATATATTTAAAATCAAGAATATTAATGAGTATATGAAAGCACGATCTACGAATAACTTCGTAAAACAGAATAAGAAATAGAGTAAGAATTAGGAAGAAATGATCTTCAAGCTATGAAAACTACTAACAGAAAAAAAACATAAAGCAATTTATATGACAGCTTATTAAAAACTTGAAATTAATTTTTTTTTTTTTCAGTATATTCATATAGCCACTATGAACACTTTTGCAGCAAATCTTTTGGTAATAATAGTTAATAGCGTAGCTGACGAAAATCGCCAGCTGCAACTATTACACTTGATTTGTACTTCAGATGCTTTGCCTCCAAAAGTACGATGCCCTAATCCATGTAAAACATAAAAATTTCATGCATTTTAAGATTTAAAGATTTAAAAGTAAAAACAGGACGGATAATCTTTATAGATAATAATATGCCTAATCGTTAAACAATATATAAAAATATAGACATTACATAAAATGCACGAAATTATATATATATATATATAAAATACATTAATATTTCCAGAAATAATTACTTTTGATCGTGCAATCTTATGACAATCAGTTTTGTGCGCTTTGTATAATTAAATTATACTAAGTGAATATTTAAGTATATACTTATACTTAACCATTTAAATTTACAGCTGTAATTTGATGTTTTCAGAATTAAAGTTATATGTAATTCCAGATATACATAGATATACATATATGAAAAAAGATAAAACAATTTTAACTTCTTAATCGAGAGTATCGAATAGAAGCAAGTTTCCTGAAAAATAATAGACATATTGATCTTCACAAAGTATGAATGATTGACAGTAAAAATTAGAAGTTTAACGTTAGTTTCCATCTTCTGATAGAAGAAATATACAATCCAGAAACATTACACGAATGTCTTCTTGCTGATTTCATTTACTAGTTGCAAACTTTGTAAAATATAAATAAGCATATATATGTAAAATAAAGTTTTCTAACATTTATTTAATAACATTTATAATAAATTTTTTCGAACGACACAATCAAGCTGTTACGGTTATATAAATAAACGATAAATTTATTTCATATTAATTGTATTAAATTACAGCTGTAAATTTAAGTTGCAGTTATAAGAAATAAAATTTTCTTTTTTCAATTAAATTTCAGCCTTAAAAAAATTTTTTTAATAATATTAAATTTTCTATATTTATATTACCTTAAGCAAGCAATAAAATATTAATTATTCTTATTTCACTCAAAATGATCTTCTAAAGTTATTGTTTAAAAGTGCAAACCTATATAAAAATAAATATACAAAAAATCATGAGATTTTTACAATTACAAAATATCCTGGGCTACAACAGACTGTGCAGCAAAAAAATCTTCAGCATGAGCATTGCATACAAAAACAATTAAAATTATAAAGTGATTAGCTTCACCGGAAATAGAAATTGAGAATTAAAACTCATCATTAACATTAGCCATTGTATACGCGTGTCATATTTGAAAAGTTATATAAAATGGTTCTTCGGATATTTATAGTAATGAGATTCATGTGGACATGTACTGATCATTATAACGTTCCATATTTGTGCTCCGTTAGCAGAGGCAAATTATGGCAATTGAATAAGAATCGAATACTTTTACCTTTATATTACCGCTAAATAGAGCATGCTGTTAACAAGTCGTCGAATTGCTGCGTTCGGAAGTATCTCGTTATTGTCACGATGAGCGATGCGATAAGCAGGAAACCTGTTGGTGTACTTAATAGCATGGCAGCATTATAAATTGGGCAGTAGGGGCACTGAGAACTACCGCAAACCTCGCATATATTCAATGTGTATGTAGGCAGTGCGTCAAATATAGATTCGTTGAAACGTTCTGAAAAAAATAATAAATAAATATCAATATGCATATCAATCGCAATATAAGCAAATTAAATTTAGTGAAAATATATAAATACCTGGCGCATAGTAATCGTAAACGCGAATGGAAAGGTATCGCGACATATTTGCGACCGGATACCAACGTTCCATCGTGAAGTTTACGCACGTCTCTTCGTTGTCCAGATAATCAAAATAAAAGAGTACTTTCCTTTCTTGGAAACGTGCTCTCTGAAGATTCCTCACTTGCTTCGATAGGATGTATCTATCTAGAGTTTGCTGCTGGATTATGTAACCAGTTGGTACAGCTACATCCAACACAGCCATGCCGGACCGCATAGATTCGTTGAGATTCGTCCACCTGTGTAAAATCGTAATACATTTTTATGAGTTTAAAAATAATATTAAGCGAGATATGATTATATGCAATCTCACCTTTGACAGCAAAGATATGAGATGTGAGACTGATTTCTGCCATGGAAATTCGCTCTGGTGACTAGATCGAAGGCTTTGATCGGCGGTTCTATTTGGAATTTCTTTATATCAACGTTATATTGCACGTGCATCTGCAGAATGGCGTAACCTGCACCCTTCGCCTGCACTTTTACAATTCCCCACGCTTGCGGGACCTGAAAAAAATCATAATCTTGCAAGTGAAGCGTTTCAATACGTTTCACGAAACATAAATGGTCATAAAATGTCTTAAAGGATGCGGTCCATTTGACGCTACAAATGCTTTGAAACTTTCGATTAATCGGGAAAAAAGAATTTTACTAATTGGCTAATAAAAAAATGCTTTCAAGTATTTGTAGCATCAAGTAGACCGTAGCCAAAATATTACATACCTCGATAGTTTGAAGTTTCGCTAGATTCTTGTGATTCACGATCAATGTCTTGGTCTTGTTGTCCATGGAACTAAATTCTATGTCTACAGAAAGCGAACTGACGTCCCTGATTCTCGATCTAACGGTATATTCCATTAGCGCCTTCGTCGCCCAAACAGTATCCTGAGTGGAGGCCCATCCACTGTTCGTTAATCTCTGTACGTTCAGCCATTTCACTATCGGCTCTAACATAAGTTCTTGTCGGGCGACATAAACAAGTAGCGCGTACGAAGTCGTCTCTATATTCTCCGAATCGTAATTGAAGGGTAAGCGTGGCAATCTAAACGTCTTCTGATTCTCTATCTTGCTCGGAGGAGATGGTACATGTTCTCTGCCCCAGTACCTATATTCGCCTTCTATTCTTTCGTTTTTCGCCAGGATATTGTAGGCTTGCTCGGCAGTAGAGGCTTTCGCCACTAAGAGTGCATAGGCCACTATTGCTATCTCATAAGGTTTACCGCGCTGTTCCAACAACTTCAGGTTCCTCTCCAACCATTTGATAGCGTTGGCCGCGCTCAAGGCCACTTGAGAACCTAAGCCACCCGTGAGATCCTTGACACTTTGCAGTGTGATGAGTACATGAGCAGTGAGACTGATGTTTCGATAGGCAATTATGTCATTTTTATAGTTTAATGAGCTGTTCATCTTTCGATCCGGTAACCAGGTCACTTCATAGAATGCGCCTTCCGGTGTCTGATGTTTCAATATCCAAGAAATTGCTTGGGAGATCACTTCGGGATCAATGTAAAGATAATTCTCCCACTCATAGAAGCTAGCCTCTTGGAAAATCCGTGCGCAAAATGCCGTCAACCAAACACTCGGCATCGATTGGTTCCAATCAGTACGGAAAAAGCTAAAAGATCCGTCGGGATTCATGAACGATAACTGTTTTTGATAGCCGATGTTCATGTAGTAGAAGCTTTCCTTTTCTTGTGTGCGATTGCGTTGATTAATCAAGCGCATATATAGGGTGGTATACATATTAACGGCAAAACTAAACATGTTCTGCTCGGCACAATCCATCGGCAGATTCATAAGACTCGTTGCATTCACCGGCATTGTCGGGAAAATAGGCCCCACTACGTCACCAACCAAACTGACGGTTGCTTTGTTAGATCCGAATACATAGTAACGGTTTTCATCGTACGTTATGATCGGGGTTTCAGTGACATTCACGTGTAGATATTCTTGTATATAGGCGCGATTGCTAAGATCCAACAAAATTGCTTGATGTCGATATTGCGGTACTCCATCTGCTTCAACATGCAGATTGCGAGTCACCGAATCTTTGCCGATTAGAGTAGTCGCATAAACGTGAATTTTAATATCGCCAAGTCTTACTGGTACGATGGGCAGATAAACAATGTTGACATCTTGAGCAGGGATCCAGATGAAAAATTGATGTTCGCCGAAAGAAGTACGCGGTTTGTACGACTGCACAATGCCATTGTCCTCAACGTGAATAAATTTATAGTCTTTGGATCCCGACAGTACCACTGTTGCCTCAATATTGTAATGCATGTAATTGAAGACGGACACACGAATACCAATTTGCTCGCCTTGTCTACTGTGAGCTGGCATCTCCACGTTTATATAGAAGGGTAAGACTCCGGTATACTTTAGCGTCTTCGGCAACATACCAAACCCGATACTAGGCGACATGCTGAAAGCGGTAACCATCCAATGTACTGGTCTTCGTGGTACATCCAGGTTGAAGATCTGTCGACCATGCGGGCCGATATTGATATCTTTCCACAGCCAAACATTTTCATAGTGCCTTTGGATTCGATTAAATCGGTCCTTGCGGAACTGTGCTAAGTCAGTCGCGTTCCGCTCGACGCATCGCGCCTCGTCTGTGCCGTCCTCACAATCAAATACACCATCGCATTTTTTCTCCAATCTGTAGCATCGACCAGTTAAGCATTCGCCGAAACCCTGCGTTCGATTGCATAGATCGGGTCGTCGGTATAACACAGCATCCGTGAAGACGACTAGGCCAATATAATCAAATGTGCGATTGACGTCAATACCAAAGGTGGAGGACGGAAAATATATCATTTCATCCGGATCACCGTCGTGATATTGCCAAGTGTGCGTGTACGTGCCGTTGGTCTGCTCATCAAAGTGAGCCATCTTTGAGATTACGTTTGCGTATGACAGTTCATTGCCTGCTTGCATAGTGTAAAATGAACGATCGATACCCGATAAAGCAACGTAGGCGCCAGGTTCGCCGTAAATGGCTACTTCGACGCGCTCGCCTGTTCTTGCTTTTTTGTTGTTGATAAACACAGTAAAGTTATTGCGCGAAATGCCATTCACTGGGAAGGTCAGGGAATCTGCAACAACTTCGCCATGGCGGTTCACGTAATACACCACCGCCGTTGCAATAGGAGCCATCTCAGGGCTCAGAGGAATCGCGAAAGTTTCTATATTATGTTGCATATTGTCTTCACCAGTCAAAAGTATAGTGCCTTTAGACATGATGAGATAATTAAAGACATCAATGTAGAAATTAGTCTGTACATGGAATATCATGTATTGACCGACTTTGGGATTTTCGGTAGATGTCGATATCTTGATGTGCTTCATATTCGGAGACTCATGGGCGAGCAGTAGCAGCTCGGTTTGAGCCCTGTAACCCTCGCCATCAGTAAAATGCGCATGAACCTTCATGGAGGTGATGTCGTCCAGAATTTGACTAGCGCGATCAGAATCTAGCCCGAGCTCTTTCCTGAGATCCATCTTCACGACCCACGCATCCGCTCGTTCTAGTGATGCTTTCGGATATTGGATGTCAATGTTGCGACGTCCACCAGATCGCATCTCGATGTCTGCGCGGATTTCCATCATGGCGTCCCTGAGCTGCGTGGGTCGTAGTGGCGAGTTGTCGTGAAAAGATGCAACTAAGTTCAAAGTAAACGGCATCGCTGGCTTGAAGACTTGTGGACTGCCACCAAGAAAATTAATCTTTGTGGTAGAATTGAAGATCCTTGCCTTAGAGAAACCGACGATCACCTCGTCTAGAAATCTCTCGCCCACTGTCGCAACCACGGTGACTTCTATTCCGTCAATCGACGAAGCGAAGCCCAGCAATTCCTGCATAGGATATTGGAAGTGATACGTTCCATTGAAGAATCTCAATACGGGTACTCTCTCCTCATAGAAATTAAGTATCCTAAACCATGATGGATAATACTCATTGAAGTTGAAGTATCTCTCGACTGGTTCGATCGCCGCTGAGGGATTGCGTATTCTATCCAGTGGCTTAAAACTGGCTTTTAGAGTCAGATTACCTCTCACCGGTGCGCCCGATGTATAATTTGCCTGAACGATACCGTAAATGTAAGGATCATTGTCAAAAAAGAATGCTGGCATCGTGACATTGACTTCGAAACGCGTTTGATAATATTCTTCTACAAGGAATGTCTTCTCCTCCACTTGATTCTGAGCTATTACTTGTACGATCCAATCTCCGAAAACCGGTTGATCAGAAAGCTGATATGACAGCGACACTGTACCCAGATTGCTCTGTCTGCTGAGCCATCGTCTCATAATCCTTCTATTTGGATCTAACATATATACATCCACAGGATTATCGTAAGCTTTCAACTCCGTATCGATCGGAATCGTTCTAAAACGTACTGTATCGCTCTGCATATACACGGGTTTGTCCAATTGTATGAAAATGGTCATAGAACGTTGCGAGAATATCAATTTGGTTTCATTTAAAAAAGCTTGGCCACCTGTTAAACTGTTAAACAACCCTTCTATGCGCAACTTATAGTCACCATCCACGGAAGTGGGTGGCATGCGCATCATTAAAGTTTCAGGTATACCCTCCTTTACTTCTTGATGGTCCGCTGCTATTTCCACACCATTCCGCTGAATAGACGTACGCACCATCATAGGCAGCGGGCTATGAAGAATGTTCACAGCAAGTCTGTACACTTGATCTGGTCTAACCATGCGAGACGCAACAACGAAATATGTGCTGCAAATAAAAATATTCGTTACGTTAAAGAATTTCGTATTCATATAATACACTTTTCTATTGTCACACATTCAATATAGCAATACTCACGAGTCTTTAATTATAACGTTTTCATTTTGACCTACAGGATTCCGAAAACCAAAGCCTGTATTCTGATCCCGTTCGTCATAACGATTCCATGGAAGTCTGGGAGTGGATTCTGTTGGCTCCTGGGTAAACTGACCATTTCCAGAAGCCAAGAACAATAAGAGTATCCAGACTAACATTTTTTCTGAAATATATAATTCATTATTAATTTATATTCTATGAAAATATTTGAAAATACTTTCAAAAAATGCTCTCTTGGATATTGTAATGAGTCAAAAATCAAAATGACACAAGGATCAATTTGTGGACAACACAAGAGTAATGATATATGATGTTTTCTAAGAATGTTCCAGAACAGAACTACTGTAAAACTATAATTGACATCACACAAACATAGTTTTAATTACTATTGCTACATGGAACATAATCTTGGAACATAATCTGATAAAAGATGAAGAACAATACAGTAATCATTTTATTTTTGTTTAATATCAATCAAAGATATAATAATTCACTGTATTATACTATGTTATCTATGTCTCTTTGGCTTTGGTTTTCCAAAATTCATTCCAATACTGAAAATCTGTAGTTTACATTACATACACTATAATTTTTCAGTAGTGGCAGCTCGACTGGCAGTTAATTTTGGAACATAGCTTTTGTAGAAAGCATCCAAGCCATGTTTAGATTCTCATTCGAATGTCACTCAGGTATCATTTTATTGGTCACCAAATGTTAAACAAAAACTGCGTTTAACAAAGAAAGTAGTTTTGCAACTGTTGTAAAATTCTTTAATATAATTGATTTTACTCTCATTAAATCTAAATATATAAATTAATCACATTGAAGAATTTTGCAATAATAACAAAGCTGCCTTCTCTGCTGAACGTAGCCAAAAATAAACATGAAACATCTGGGAAACACTCAAAATTAGAATATGCCTCACAGTATCAATTACAGTCAATTGTCCCCTATTCTGTATTAGCCATATTAAAAATCCATGACGTAAATAAATACAACTTTTGACACATATATGCGTCAGCCTTTTATGGGCAATACTCGTGCGACTAAGACGTTGTCGATTTTCTATGTTATTTAATAAGACGATATCATCGCTTTTCGGCCGCTAGTCGTCGATACGTTAAAAAATTACGCGAAACGGAATCGCTTTTGCAGGGTTAAGCGGCGCGCGGCGGTCAACGCCCAAACGCACATTCTTCGATTCGCGTGTCATCGGCGCTCACCTCGGGATCACGATTTTCTGATCAAGTCGAATCCAGCGTGTCAGCGTGTGTCGCGCACGATTAGCATCACCGCACTCAAGCGTGCCTACGAACGAGGATACTTAAACCAAGACGTCAGGCACGTCGGTTACACACATCGCGTGGAGTCACCAGCAAGAGGAGTGGCCCGTTACGAACGTTGCAAACTTGGAGTTTATTGTTACTGGTGAATTGATGACAGTGGAAATGCGCGGGGAATCGAAATCGGAGCCCTCGTTTGTCGTCTATGAACAGCGGCAAGGTTGCTAGCATTGAAATGACTGTTGTTTCCCCTAGATATAATCGATTGTTGTTTCTAGGTTTGTTCGCGTCACATGTTCCAATAATGGCTCGCTGTCATTGTATTCTTTTAGATCATCCAATCAGCATTTTAAATCTGAAAGAATACATCAATAGCAGTGAGCGTTCACTCAACTTGAGTCCACTGAACGCAGCCAGTGTCGCTTGTTGGAAAGCTTCCGAAGAGAGAGGAAGGATGGAAATTGCAAACATAACTTGAGGTGTGTTCTTTAAAGCTGCATTATATTCTACTTTCTATTTCTTTGCAGCAAAAAAATAATATGAATATACAGATGAATATTGAAAAGAGACAGACGTGAGAAGAGTGCAGATAGCTGCAAAGAACAAACATTGAGATCAATTAATAGATATATCACGCGTTTGATATAGGTATTGTACTGTGTATATATAAGATAACGCAAATCGATCTCGTCGAATACTATATACTCGCCACGATTCATCTTTTGCCGGTGTAGATACCTGTTATTTAAGCACAGTATAATTTTAAATAATATTGAGAAATTTTAACATGCATATCTCGAAATACGTTTCATACGTACTGTAGCATTGTTTCCCGTAGATATTTGTGGATGGATATCTGTTTTCTGTGATGGATGAACCACCTGAAAAATTACCATGCAATACGCTAACGTGAGTTACAGTTTATAACATTTTTTTTTTTACAATAGTTTCTTCATCAAAATAATTAACCAAAGTTATTAGCGATTTAATTGGCATTGCTCAAATATAAAGAAGTCGTGTTATTCTATTTGTTATTCTTCATATGTGTGTTATTTTCTTTTTTAAATTTTAATTTTAGAGAATTATTAAAAAAATAAAAATTTATTTTATTCTTAATAAATTTTGAATTTAAATCTTGATTGAAATAAAATTACGTCATTTGTTTCGTTGAAAATTATAATTATAATAACGCATGCGTTTAATGATAATTAATTAGTCAAATAAAAATTGATTCTTTACTAACAGTGCCAAAGAATTGTTATGCAACAAGGGTATCAGTACTTGCTTACTGGAGGAATGGGAGAGGTCTTTAAAGACTTTGCCTAAAAGTGGAAAGAAACATTTTGAACCTGATAACTCTTGGCTACAAAATATCCAGATTGAGAAAGGACTTAAAAAGCGTAAAGATTTGTTAAATGTCGAAAGAGTCGAACGTATCTCAGAATTAGCTAGTGCCGAGTGGCTACCATCCCAAAAGCGAGCTCTTGTTACTAAAAGATCTGGTCAAGACTGGAGCAACTTTGGTCTAGAGAGAAATGGTTCCTTATATTTGCTACCAGAAGAGGCATTATTCCTCATAGAAACAGTATGTTTTCTATAATTTGTATATTATATTTTTTAATAATGCTTCAATTATTACATCATATTTATTTAATGTATTCTCTTATATGAATGTATTCTCTTATAGAATTGCCTTGAACTCATTTGGAATGGATTATCATGCTCGATTCAGCAAGCATATGAAATCTTGATTGATGACTCAGTATGTACCTTGGAAGAATATAGGGTTTATAGTCAATTAACACGTTATGGCTACCGTATACAGCGCTATTTTTATGAAGAGTCAGATAAGTGCAATAGATCGGATGACCTTACTCTTGTTAAACGGAAAATTATTGTTGATCCTGAGAATGGATTGAGAATGTCTGATAATCAACCACAGAACAAGCAAAATGTAAAGAAATCAAAACTAACTTTAACAAACAATATGCCGGAAACATCGGATAAATCTGTTAATCTTAATGTGGAAAAACATGAAAAGACTACAGTACAAGAATTTGTAAAACAAGTAATATCTGATCTAGTAGACCAGGTTGTATGTAATATAGTGAAACGTCATGAAAATGAGCCAGCTACTTTCCGAGAAGTGGAAAATAATGTCATAGAAAAGACTGCAAACAGCGAAGAAAAAAATCGACATTCTAAACCAGAAATAATCTCTGATGAAACTTTGTTAGGCAATATCAAAATTCTCAGAGACACATCATGTAAAGTATCATGGCCAGGTGCTCGCATTCAACGTAACGTGAAGCAGTTGCCTAAAAGAAATGATAAAGTATCATTTCCAGAAATTTCTATAATCGATTCTGATACCAGTGAAAATTCCAGATATCCAGAGAAGCGAAAAGCAGTTTCGCAAATTGATGAGTTACATACGAAAAAGTCAAAGCATGAGGTAAGATATTCTCAAATATATATACTAATGTATAGTACAAAGAATTCGTCAATAATAATTTTTTCTCTTTTTAATTAGGTGATTGAGTTATCTGATGATGAAGTTCAGGAATTACCACGTTGTATGACAAGAATGGAAATGTTAAATCTACTACCAAATATTGCCTTCCAATCGGAAATTAACGAGAAAATTTCCAGGCGATATATACCGCACAATATAAGGCCTCAGAAGAGCACATATCAATATAATCGAACGATGATTTTAAATATGCAGGAAAACGACAAACTAGCGCGACAGAATTGCAAAAATGATAGAACTAATGCGAGACAAAACACGTCTCACTCTAGGAGTTCTCTTGCAATTAATAACAGAAACGCTTCTTTTCAAAATCAACGTTCACTCTTACGTAGTCCATCGCGATCTTTTTATTCCGTAGATCAAATGCATGGAACGCATATTAGCTTGCCTTACACATATAGATTTCCGTTCAATTACTTTCCAGACGTTTATCTACAGAATAGAGTTACGCAGAATGTATTTCATAATTTATTTGTCGCCTTTGGTAACCATGGAAACACTGTTCAGCAAAGAAGTTACACCATACAGATGAACAATTTCATGATACCGATCATAGAAGGGTATCGAACTAGACATTTTTTTACGGAGAATCAATTCCGACACAATTTCTATCAGAATATTTTATGGCAGCAAAGATTTTGTCAGCGGAGAATGATTGAAAACGCGTCGATGCACGGCAGTACACATTCTGTTGCAAGACGACGACACGATGATACTAATAATCTAGTCGGTTACGACATTATTAATCGACCTTCCTTTACGACACGTCTAGGAACTAGTTCATGGACAGAATTAAAGAAAAGATGGTTTGAAGAAAAAACTATTACAATCGACGATGAAGATTGTAAAAATTTGAACGAAAGTGAGGAAGATTGTACCGAAGTGCAAGTCGTAAAATTTCTCAATCCTTTAGTCAGTCCGAGAAACGTATCCTCAATGACAGAAATTTTCAGTAAACTCGCTATAATAAAATCAGCGCCAGAAAGAACTGTTAGAAGGAAAAAGAGCAAGTATAAGATATCGTATAATGTATATTCCTGTACACATCATTACAAAAAGGCGAATCCTGGTCAACCACTGTACAGCCTGGTAGTGATAAGGTATTATCTGGTAATTAAAAAAGTATATTTCTGTACAAATATTAACGTTTAATAAGTCCCAATTAAAAAATTACAGAAAAGAAGATTCGATCTTACAACCTGTTGAGTTAAATCGCCTGCAACAGGATGCGAAAGGTTCTCAAATAGTATTAGCATATGTGTCAATGTCGATATCATACATTCAACCGGGTATTATAACGATGCCAAACATAATTTAACTTTTTATTCAAGTAATAGTAATGTATTGTATAAGTATGTATATTTAATTGGTTACAATTATTTTGAAGCAAATGATGTGTAATATATCTATGTTAAAGATTATCTTGTAAGAATTATAAATTTTTTTTGTTATCTTAATAAACTTTTATATACTTATAAAAGATTCGTGTGTAATATACTTTCTTTAATTTTAATTTAAAAAAACGATAAAAATAAACACTATGTAGGCTTAGATCGAGATCTGTATGTAAAATAATTAGAATAATAATTACAAAACAATGTTTTATATATATATATATATACGTAACGTTATATATAATACATTATTATTCATTTTCTAGAGTTCTAGATAATAGAATCTGAGTATCTGATATTCATGTATCGAACATTTGATATCAAACAAATGTCATTTCAGTTGTTTTAAGACAGTCTCGGAAAATTGGAATACCATTCGAAATGGATTTTAATCGAAATTATTTAATTATTTCCTAAATTCTATTTGCTGCTTTGAGTAGAAAAAAAAAGCGTTAGTGATGCTTTAATATGACTGGTTCTTTCCTTTAGTTCTTTGTTGGATAAATGTAGAAACCAATCATATTGAAGAAGCACTAGTTAATTAGTTTTCTCTGCTGAACGCCAATCCATGTGGCCGTGTCTACCATGTGGTTAGGGAAAACAATCGGAATCTATTCCGACTTGTTCTTGTTGATAGGTGCCCTCCAATCATTTAGTTTTATATATACGTATATATACGCATACACACGACACGCGACACACACATATCTACTGTGTTTACGGTGCGCGTTGGTGGCGGGTTGGTGCATGTTGCGATTTGCGCTCTTATATTATTTTCACGATAGTGTTGCATTGTGTTATTTTACTGTGATATTTTGACAAGCGACTGGTTTAAATTGAAAAAGATTAATGGAGGATCCAGTACGAAAGAAAGTTCGAAAGGAAAAACCTAGTGCATCCAAAAATAATGATAGTGCAACGCAAAGCAATGAAAATATATTAGATCCCAGTACTTACCTAACCTATGATATTTTGAGAATTATCTTTCAATATTTAAATGCCAGGGACCTAGCGAGAGCTGCGAGGGTTTGCAGGTACATATTGATGATACATTAATAATTCTTGCTTGATGTAATCTTAAACGCTTATATTTGATACAAGTATAATAGAATGATTATAGTTCCTGTGTCACATGCACGCGAATGGATACAAACAAGATTTGAGTTACATTCTGTTTACAATGTTTCACATGTTATGTCTTTAAATGTTTAATCATGATAAAATTATTGATATTTTATTTTATTGTCTGTACTGCAAATGAAAATACATACATTATTAACTGAACATAGCATAAAAATTTAAGCATAAAATTATTCTTTTCAGGTCCTGGTTAGAAGCCGTAAATAATGAGAAATGGACTAGAGGCCCTTGTTGCTTTATACAACTTTATGAACAGTTGTTTGTAGATTTTTTAAATGTCGAGAATCTAAGAGTTAAACCATCAGCCGGTTTTTTTTTTTTTCCTGAAAATACACCACGCGATGTAGAAGGTATATATTAAATATTTTTTATATTCTCTTAGATTACAAATAAGTAATTAAAGAAATAAAAAAACCTTATCAATAAATAGTTAGTAAATATTTTATTTTAAATTATGACAACTAATTTTTGATTACTTTAATATACATTATTTTAATTATATTATTACTATAGTAATAATATACTAGTAGTAATATAATTATATTAATACGATTATTTTAATACTATTCTTTTATTTATTTTTTTCCAAAGTTATAGAATAATCTGGGATTGTTAAAATCAATTTTTTGTTTTTGTTTAAGAGCGCATAGAGACTTTACTACCTGAACATTGTGAGACTATAATATTATATAGTAGAAGTATTATTATGGATAAAGAGATGGAAGATCCATTTCCAAATATGGTATGTGCATTTTTGCCACAAATTCCAAACGTGAGAATAAAATCATTTAAAATAGCAGACCATAGTAGTATACAGAAAACAGCCGAATATCGAGAGATAATGAACATAATTGTCAATCGTGAAACATCAGTGACAAATCACGAAACGTGTTTTATGTTATTCTGTAATTTGGAAGGTCGTACAACAGCAAAACGTTGGGCCAGAGCTATACAAAAAAGGTATAATTTATATTTAATCCAAGCAATACATATACCTAAGTAATTATTATGTCCAACTGTTATATAACAATGGCTGATAATACATATTTATTTCTTTTTGCATATATTCAGCAAAGAAAATGAAATAGTTTCTGTATGGGGTGGTGTATTGGAAGATTTTTACGCACAACATATAGAAAATGATGATAGTTTGTACAGAAGACAAACAAGACATAGAATAATTCATAGAATGGATATACCATCTTGTGTTGCTGTCCTGATTACTGGTTCTATACAGACGTGGTCCATTATTTTACAAAATCGTACAAAGGAGCAAGCAGAAGCAAGACTAAAGTTATTTAAGAATGAAATCAAGTTAAAGAAACATTCCATAGGATTTATGTTCATGTGCATAGCTCGCGGAAATGAAATGTATAATGAAACTAATGTAGAATCAACAATATTTAAAAGATTATTCCCCAAAGTACCTTTAGTAGGTTGCTCTGGTTATGGTGAATTTGGAAAATCTACTATCATTGATGAAGTAAACAAAGAAAGTAAGTCATTTCTTTCCTTTCTTAGTGAAAATATCTTTTTAGTGAAAATAAGTCGATATATAAGTCGATATTTTTTTTTGTTTTAGAAAACACTGAGGAATGTAAATGTAAGAGATCAAAATCTTGGTCTAATGAATTCTCTACTGTGTTTTTGATACTTACATATGGTTGATGTTGATGAAAAAAGACGTATGAGTGCTATGTGTTACAACATATTTTATCACTCATGCATTACTTTAGGTCTTGTATTTATCAATTTTTTTTTTTATTAGCGAGATCTGAAAGCAATGGTGCTCCGATATTCACAGAACGAAATATGCAGTATAACGAAGCAATAAATCTGAGTATAAAGATTTGTACCTTATTTTTAGATGTAATTTGCGAACATGTGTTTTGTACGAGTCCTAAAATGATGTTACCGAAGAATAAGAAAACAAGTTATGACTTATAATAATATATTATTATATATTCGTACTATATAATGTTTTTATTTTTTTATTCTTTCGTGTTTCTTCCCAGATAGCGAAACATGTAGAACATATAGCAAGAATTATAGAAATAACAACCTTTGTCGATTTATTTGTCATTCCTATATTGCATTTAGTGCAATATGTATAGCATACAGAAGATCGTAAAAATTATTAAAAAATTAGGATTTTAAAAATATAATTTGCTTGTACGTGTATGAGTGCCTCCCATTTAGTGACACAAGTCGACATAAATACTATTCTATCTTTCTTTGCATTCCATGAGTAACAAAGACAATTGTGTTTAAGAACGCAGTGTTATAAAGACTTTGCTAGCTGAACACTGTGAAACTATGATGTTCTATTATAGTACACTTATTACGGATAAAGAGATGAGTCGACATCCAATATCAAACATGCACGTTTTTGCCATAAATCCCAAACGTCGGAATAAAATCGTTTAAATTGGAGTCACTTCATTCCATGAAAAAAAACAGCCGCATATCGGTGATGAATTGTTAATCACAAATCTGTGCCAAGTCATGAAACATCGGCATGTTTTTTAATATTCTGTAATATTTTGACCTATGAAAAAGCAAGTCGTTGGCAATCAGTCATACGAAAAAGGTATAATGTATATTTAATTCGAGCAACAATACATATCAGAGTTTATTATTTAGTTGTGTATAATTTATGTTAAACTATTATACAACAATTTTTAACTTGCTAACATGTTTATTTTTTTTCATATATTTAGCATAGGAAATGAGATTTCTGTATGCAATGTTTTATCAGGTATTACATTCATATTACATATACATGCTAGTAATACTTTGCACAAAAGACAAAACAGGGGATGAATATTGTCTATTTGTACCATTTGGTATCCTGATTACTGGTTCTATACAGACGTGGTCCACGATTTTAAAAGAAGTATTGCAGAGGAATCGAAGCAAAACTAAAGTTATTTAAGGATGAAGTGAAATTAAAGAAATATTCTATAGGATTTATGTTCATATGCATGGATTGTAGATATACATATTATGCAATTAATGTAGAATCAATGATATTTGCAAGATTATTCCCCAAGGTATCTTTTGTAAGTTTTTATATTGACTTTAACGAAAAACCTATCATTAGTGAAATAAATGAAGAAAATAAGTAGTCTTTTTCTTTCTTTTTTAATGAAAATATAATCTGAAAAAAAATATATATATAAGTTATCGACGTGCAATCGTATTTGCAATAAATTTATTTGAAAAAGATATATTAATGTATTATTTGCATTATCTTACTTTCGACTGTTAATAGTATTTCTTATACTATAGTTAAATAGTTTAATCATAACCAGTGATATCACATACTACTAGTAAAATCTATGCTCGTAATTACGCGCGCATCGACCTGATACCTGTATTTATAGTTAATATTGATTTTTTTTTATTGCACAACTGATTATTAAAAGCATTAGCAATTATTGTCATTAAAATTATTAAATCTAACACAAAAGTTTCACATTTGAGAACAACGTGAGAAATAATTATAAAATTTAATTTATTGCTTCTTTAACATTTTTATGTCTCAAGACGAATAAAATCATGTATTAATTAATTAATTATCGTGTAATCGTATATTAATAAATTAAATAGGATGTAATCATGTATTAATAAATAAGTCAAAGTAAGATTAAATGGCCCATATTTTTTCAACAATTTAAATATTTGTTAAATTGCAAATCTTGATTTATTGAAATTATACAATATATTCTCATCATAATACTTATTTGTACTTATTAAAAAAAATTCAATATTAATTGTGAATGCAATATCAGATCGATGTGCGTATAACTACGAACTGAGCGCGCGGACTTTTCGCGATATACTACTGGCTGTTTGATCGATTATAATTAAAAAAACGATTGTGACCTCGACATTTTCCTGTCAAGATTTTTTGCTCTATTTTATCTTTAGAATACGCTTTGTGAAAGTATTATGGTTGTGAGACATTCTGTATATTATAACTTTTTTTAATTTCTTTATCCCTTCACATTTATTACTTCTGCAGTATTTGTTTTGAATAATGCGAATTGTCAAGCAAGCGATTATCTATTCAGTATGATCCTTGTTTAAAATACACGTATCAGAAAAATAATGCAAATAATTCGTAATACTGAGTTACTTTACGTTTAAAATTATCGGTTAAATAGCCCGTTTCGACGCTGATTTCAACGTCACCCGCGATATGCACGCACGAGATTGTACATTATTTGTTTCAAACTTGTACCCTTTTGAATGTAATTATAATCCCCCGCTTGACAGTACTTCCGCGCTTGCGATATAACATGTGAGATAAAACAAGAAAAACTAGGCCAAACGAAAGGGTACCAGTGTCTTATCGTAATACCGCCAGGATTTAAAAAGAAGTCCGTTTTGCGGCATCAGTAATTTAGTTGTGACCATTATTTATTAATGGTCTGCACAACTCGCAATCAATTCTTTGCTCATAACGATATTAAGTACCGCAGTAAGATGTTACCGAATCTAGTGTGGAAACAAATCTTCATTCTTGTTATATTGCGATATTCTGTTTATTCACAACAATGGGATAGCGGTTTGCGCCAAAGATACGATGGCTACGGAGAGGATTGGATTTTTATGCCTGACGGCAATGGACAGCCTCAAGTAGCAGTGTTAAAGGTCCAAGACAACGAAAAAAAAGGAATATTAGACTCAGAAATAGCTTACATAATTTACACTCGGTATCCAATTACAAGTCCAATAAATAAATATTATTTATAACAAAATGCTATCACATCTCAATTCTCTTTCATTATTTAACCATGGTTTCCGTAATATTCTTATTCTTAAGATCTAATCCGGAAAAAGGCATACGACTGATTCTAAATGACACCACAAATCTTGCTGGTTCCGACTTCAAACCCTCACGAAAAACGAAATTCATAACTCACGGATGGAAGTCGAGTGCCATGAGTACCAGTCTTATCAACATGAAAGAAGGTAGCTTGTTTTTCTAATTGATTTACGAATTCAGTCTTAATTCATTAGCAAAACGGATAATTTTCACTCTTTCGAGTAGCTTTTCTCACTCACGGCGATTACAACGTCATTCTTGTGGACTGGGAACCGTTGGCTGCGAGCACATTTTATTTGGGACCGATGCATAACACCGCAAGAGTTGGGACTAACGCCGCCAACTTCATAGACTTCTTAGTGAGAGAAACTGGGTTGAAAACGGAAGACGTTCACTTTATCGGTACACTGTCTTGTATAATACAATATTATTATTTATTTATTATTTATAAGTCGCAGTTTCATTGGCCATTGATTTATAAGGTCATTCCCTTGGTGCACACGTGGCTGGGAATGCAGGCGGTGCGACGACTTCCGGGAAATTGAGCAGAGTAACAGGTTTGGATCCAGCGTTACCGGGATTCCACATATTCGCCTCCGAGAAAACTCGCTTGGATCCCACAGATGCAGTATTCGTCGATGTCATACATTCCTGCGGTGGTGTGTTAGGCTTTCTTCAACCGCTTGGAAAAGCAGACTTTTATCCAAACGCTGGTACGGCGATTCAGCCCGGATGCTGCTGCGTTCCTGAGATAATGGGTAAAGTATTTCCATCGTTAGCGCAGATCTTTGTAACAGAAACATCTTATTCTTTCCATTTATTTTAGAGGCTTGCAGTCATGGGCGCTCATATGCATACTTTACAGAAAGTATAAATTCGAAAACAGGACTACCGGCTAAAAAATGCGACAATTGGGACTCATACTTAAGCGGTAAATGTGACAATTCGCAAGTAGTACTTATGGGAGAGCATGTTGAACATACCGCTGAGGGTCTATATTTTCTTAGAACGAGATCGGATCCGCCTTACGCGCATGTATCAGAAGTAACCAACAATAATATATCTAAATAAAAATTACAAGCAATCATATTCTTTCAAGATACATATTTCGAAATAATTCATATGACTTTGGATTCCATTTGTTGATAATAGCGAAAAAAGCAAATATAAAATATCTGGCTTTAATAAATAGTAATTACATTATTATACACATGATTGAGGTATAATAAACATAGCGACAAACCAACCATTTCTAAATATTATAATCTTCTACCTTGCCTCAAAGAAGCTCATAAAAATCTTATGCATTAATATGATGTCACTTGGGTACCTGTGTTATTTCGGGATAATTAAAAAATGTACAGCACCAACAAACATGGGAATGACTTGACATTTAAATCGGTTTGTAAAGCAAAGTTGTAACATATTTTTTGCGATAACGATGTGTGGCTGATAGGACCATCACGCTGTCTTTAATGCTCAAAGCGTAAAGATGGTTCAGCATAACATGATTTGGTTCAGGTAGAAGAGTAGGCTCACACTGGAAAAAAAAAATATGATGGCAGAAAAAGTCTCATTGAATTTTCATCGAAATATATATTATATATTTATTATTTAACTTACGGATAATGGCGTGTCCTTGTTAAGGATAACTTGTAGCAGATGCGGCGGCAAAATAGGTGGCCCAGTTATTTTCTCCCAAGGTTTGTGCGGTGGTATTTCTTGACCATACTCCATTTGAGTACTACTGGTAACACCTTCGCTGTCTTTTGCCAGAGCTTGAAATACTTCAAAGTCAGACTTCCTTACAGAAACTAAATTGTTCTTGGAACCCATGCCGTTGTCTACAATTTTCTAACATTAAAACAACAATCTCTTTAATATGCAATACAATGAAGTATGATATGTTGTAAATAATGTACATAAAGCTGTTAAAGAAATGTAACATTCACCAGTCCAGGATCGTGTCTCCATTCTCCATCAACGAAAAATTTATACTGGTGTTCTCCTTCTGGTAGATCAATTATCGTGACGAAATCTCCATGGCTCTTTACCATCGGTAATGTTTTCCATCCAGTGAATGTCCCGCTAATATATACCTGCTTTCCACCTCCTTCCCACTTGAAAACAGTTGGTAGCACTTTGTTGTCTGCAACTTTTGTACCCTCAGATACTGTGTTAGATCTCGGACGCTGCGATCCAAAGTCTTCTCCATCCTGTTGGCTGGTCTATTCATAGCCAAATAAAATAACAATGTAATATGAATATAACATATGTATATGTAAAACATATTTTTACATGTATGTAAATATTATTTTGATATCTTTCGACATTACTTTTGCAAAATATGACTCTTCTTCTTCGTGAGAGGACTGAAATACAAGCTTCTGACTAGGTTTTTTGTCGAAAACGAACGCCTGGCCTTCCTTTCCTGGAGAGGGTGGAGGATGATCTTTGCTATGTCGCTCTCTGTTTGCTGTAGTGCCGTGATGATGACCGACAGGCTGATTGCTTCCCGCATTACCCATTATTATATTTAAGTTCTTGACAAGTGCAAAAAAATACGATATTTAAAAAAAAAACAAACAATTTTAAAGCAAGTAAATTAATTATTACGCAGTAATATAAATATGATGACTATTTCGTAGGTTAATATGAGATTATTTAACATCATAATCCTTTTTAAGAAGCAATAAAAGATGATTGTAATAAAACAGTTTAAAAGTTCGAATATTATTTATTTCAGTCAATGTAAAATTCATTAAGTATAACAATGTTATTCACTTGTTTGCGATAATCTCACCTAGTGCTCCGATATACATCAACGACCAATCGAGAATGTAAACATTCACTGGTGACGTTAAAGCTAGGTCGGTCCTTCGCTCTCGAAAAGTAATTCCAATGCAATTCTATTTTTAATTTCTTACCGATGATATTTAGATCGTTTGTGAGAAACGAGAATTACAACATTTTTATTGTAGATATGTGTACAACACGCCTATCATGTCACAAGACTTTTTATCACTTAAAATAATTATTCAATATATCGACAGTAAGATACTGCAGAATTTCGCATTACCGAAAGCATCAGGTAATGATATCGTAAGTCGATAAAATGGATAATTTACAGCTACTTTTACCACGCAATTTCTCGATAATGTAATCAGTTGGTGATAGAAAATCAATTTATAATCAATTGCGAGACGGAACAAAATCTGATAAGTTTATCGTTTGGAAAAGATACATCTGCTCGAAATTTATTCGCACTTATATAATACAAAATATTCCATATATTGACGCAATAAAATAACTATTTTCAGTTGCTTTCCAAATTATCTGAGTTTTATATCAAAACTCAGATAATTTTAACTTGTGACGTCAAAATTCAATTATGCATTCCTTTTCATTCTAACAAATGAACCTATACAGTCTACATAAGATCGAGATCATGTGCTTTACTGATTGTGAATCTTGTTAATTCAAATTAAAACTTATGTTGTCGTATGCAACAATTTTGTCACCGAAGTAAGCAATTAAGTAGTGCCTTCATTATTTGAGTATAAAATATCACATAATTTTAGACTAATAAATTTAACTCGTATCACTTGCGTGAAAATGGAAAGCAACTATTGAGAGCAAAAAGTATCAAATCATTTATAACATTAAGATTTCGCGCGCATGCGCAGTCGCCATGACAGTTTCGCGCCGCGGCGATCGTGCAGTCGTGTCGCGTCGCGATCTTCACGATTTTCTCGTTTTCCGCATTGCCGAGTGTGAGTTTCGCGTCCATACAGTGCCGGAAATACCAAACGGATTGCCGCGCGATCGTACGCCATATCCGTTCGACAATCGCGGTCGAGTCTCGCCATAAAACGGCATCAACAAGCTGCCAGTCAAACTTTTCGCGAGCAAGACTATCGCGAACGACAAAATCACGTATCGTGAATGCGCATGCGCGGCCATAACAGTTTTCACGTCGCGTCGCAATAATTCGTAATTGGCGCGAGAAGTGCTCCCGTGTTTTTTTTCTCGTCGTAAATTACGCGTTTGAACGAACATCGAGCTTGTAAATAAAGAGCTAAGTACCAGAAAGATGAAGTACTAACCGATCGTGACGTAAGTTTTTAATTCGCGTACGCGATTGCGGTTACCACGTCGCGTCGTTCTAGTTAAAAAGCAATAAACAAAATGTCGAGAGTGCCGAAGTACCGAGTGACTGTCGTATTCGTGTAATTGCGATCGTGTTGTATCGTGCCATTTTCGTGATCGTGGGTAAGTGCTTGTTTTCGTAACTTTGTAGGGATAGACTGAAATTTAGCTTTAGTACGATTTAGTTTTGCCTTGTCAGTCAATTACATTCTCGATTTGTCGTGATGATATCCGAGTATCTGAGGGTCGAGTTTGTATTTTCAAACAAGATGAAAATTACAAAAGCAAGCAAATTTACTAGATGTTAACCAATAAATAATCAGTATTCTAGTAAATTCGTTTATTTTTAATAAATTTTATTTTTAATTTTTTTAAATAATTAATTTTATAATTTTCACCTCATTTCAAAATACAGAATCGATCCCCAGATAAGATTGTTACAAACAAGCGAATAACGTTTTTTGAAGTAGACGATCCACCTGCCTGTCCCTTTTAGGAAATTTATTTAATACTATTACTGGATAATTAATCATTTATTTTGAATATTAAAAATACTGCTAACAGTACCTTTGATAGATAATAGATATAAAATTTAATATTAGTACTAGCGAATTAATCATTTATTTTGAGTATTAAAAGTACTGTATAAGTACTTAATAATACTTTTTGTGTAATAAATACTTTATTACATAATAAATACTTAAAATAAATGATTAATTGGTAGGTACTAGTATCAAATTTCTATAAGAGGCGTTCCACTTGGCACAACGTTCATGGAATTAATTTTTTATTCTCTTGTTGTTTATTAAACACAAATGATGCTCGCGAGCGTTGTGAGTGCCAAGTGGACCGCATCTGTAATGAGTTTTATGTCGATTAAATTAAGTAATAACTCGATCTTCAAATTTATTCATTATTATTATTTTTTAGCATGATGACTGGAAAATACGAGCGGCAAGAGCGACTACAGCGCAGCGATGCCAGCGACTTGTGAGTTCAACTTATTTCACGTATAATTACATAATTAATTGTTTATTTATTCGTGTGTTTTACGACGCGATCACATCCGGTTTTTTAGACGTAGGGGCGTTACATAGAAGATCAAATATTAAAAAATTTTCTACACCACATTGATGTCGCTTGTACTTGGCAAGTGTATCGCCATTGCGGCGCCAGATCGCAGCACAGTTAGTATTTTCGCGTGCACGATAAAAAATTAATTTACTGACGGGAACCGAACACAAATTTGGGATGATCGCTCGGGCTTGTTCCTTTCGAAAAATTATTGCAAACTATTGTTTTGCATTAACGAGACGAATTTAATTGAATCGAAATGAACTCCGCTTTTTCCACGTTTTCCTCTAAAGTTATCGAAATCCGTTTTTCAGCGTGAGGAATGTTGTTTATGGTAAAGTTACCGGTAGATATATCGGTCGTCGTGTTCTTCTTCGTTGCACATTTTTACTATCCCCCTCTGCTTCGCTTCTCTCTCCCTTTCCCCTTCGTTCAATTTTATTTCTTCCCCTTACCCTACCTCCCCTCCCTTTCTCTCTCTCTCTCTTTCTCTCTCGTCAACTTTTTCGCCCGTTTCCTGCGCGAATTTATTATTTATAAAGGCGAAAGCACACCCCGGGCATGTTTCGTCCTTCGTAGCCGACGGCTATACGCGAGAGCGCTTATATCTCGTGGCTCGTGTTACTCGCTCCACGCGGCTGCGAGGTCAGTCCGGAGGGGTGGACCGCGGCTTTTTACATGCCCCCGTGTATTAAATATCCTGCAATAACAGTAATTACGGTTACGGTGCTTTGCGAAATTGCGCGGCTACTTCACCGCGGCCGCCTGCGCGGCCTGCGGCCGGGCCCGCGAACGCGAATGTGATCTTCTTATGGGCGGCGGATATCACGTGGACAGTGTACGCCGATTCCGGAGCGAATTGAGCACTCGATCCCCGAACCTCGAGTAACCGCAACCTGCTCATTTATTCTTTCCCCTTCGATGGTAGTAATCGCGAAAGGAATAGACGTGACGCGCGAAAGTATCTCCCGCGTGCCCATCTCCGATGTAATTATCTTTAAATGCACGGTGTTACATTTTAAATTAGGAGATACGTCCAAGTTGTAGAGAGCTGTTTTTACGTGGAGAATCGCGCATACCGAATCGTAATTAAATTGTTATTATAGATCATATAAATCACATTAAATTGTGTCTCCGCGGTAGGGATATGTGAATAATTTGGATTCGAATGAATTGAATCAAATCGTAGTGAATTCGTCTTTGAATTCGAGAGATTCGAAATCGAATAAAAACATTTGCTTATCGAATAAAAACACAAATGCTTGATTCGCACACCTTTACTTCGCGGTTTATAAGAGTGTTGTATTATCGTGTTGATATATTTTTTATTTGATTATTTAAAATATAAAAAAAAAGATTTGATTTCATTGACAACGTGATAGATGCTTTCTGCCCAGTGACGATAACTCACTAACGTTTCGCTTATCGAGATAGTATGAATTTCATTTAGCGCAGCATGCGGTGTATATTGATTATTAAATGTATTCCTTATTTAATGATGCTGATTAGATTAGTGTAAAAGGTTTGGATGATATCTAAAGTGGGAACATCTGTTCATGGTTTCTGGCAATTGCGTGTTCGTTTTATTACTATGCTTTGCACGATTAATTCTTATCTCGATTCTCGATAGACGTATTTACTTAAAGAACTCGAATTATATATAGAATTACGTTAAAAACAGTAATTATGCACCATTAATTTTATCAGGAGACATTTATTTCAAGAGTGAGTAGTAAAGTCTAAATAAAAAAAATAATTTTATGTTATATTTGCGTATGTGTGTATGATATTAAATTCTATATGATTTTATATTCCGGGATAGGCTTCGTAGAGACATTATTGCCTTTTGCACGTATCTGTTTTTTTGCATTAAAGCACAGCTAATATCTTTATACGTATATTATTCATTTATTAATCGAATTAAAAAGTTATTATCGTTGCAAGAGCTGCAAGACATCTTCAAAATTAAATTGGCTTTTATTCACTTTCAACATATTTTAATTGCGCATTATAAAATCGATCGTCTTTGCCATGTATCAACTGACGGAA
>NW_011627736.1:389399-474503 GCF_000204515.1 Acromyrmex echinatior | reverse complement strand
GATTGATTCTGCGATTGTGATTCCAACAGCCGCGTATGCCGATACAAAATTAAAACGGTAGAATTGGCATTCGCACGATATTCCAACGTGAGAGCTTCGTAACGATCGATATTCATCTGCCGCGAGAGTTATCCAACGATGAAATGTGTACCGTTAAGAGAGAAAGAGAGAGAGAGAGAGAGAGAGGGAGAAAATACGGTGAATGCGTATGGCGTGAACATGGAAAAGAGCAATCGGGCCTGTTCTCGATGCAGTCCTCCCGACGCGAGTCTACTCAGCTGCGTCTAGATGTGCTTGTGTATTCTCTAAGCGAGATGAGCAAAAATCCGTCCGTGCGCGCTTCTCCTTTTTTTTTTCCACTCGCCTTTCGCTTGTAACGGCGGCGAAACCACCCTCCACCCTCCCTTTCTCCATATAGGCGTGTAACGACGATGCGCAAACAATGACGAGGGTTACGTAACAGCTATGCACGATGCAAACACACCGTGTTGCGCTAAGCGCGTATCTGTAGCGGGGTGAGCAACGAGCGGTAACAGGGACTACGGTGGCGACGGCGGCGACGTCCAGGACGAACAATGCGTATCACACGGTGGCCTGTCTGAAAATGCCCGACGCTCGTTCCCCGTCGTGCCAAACCTCGCGCCAAACGCGAGCAAGAGGCGCGACAGACAGGTATGCTAATGATGGAAAGAGATAGTGAGGCAGGGAGCAAAGAAGCGGTATGCGTGATATCGAGCGTAATATCTGAAATAAATTTCCAATAATCGAGAGTTTGAAACTCTCTAAAGAATAGATTAGGAGAACTCGTCGCTACTAAATTTCTCGCGCGTCATTATTTTTGCTTGATGTTTCATTTATTTAAATTAACTTACCGATTGTATGATGAAGTTTTCTACATTGAAAAAAAAATGTACAACAACATTATATTAATAACATTTTAATTGAAAAATAATTTTGTTGATTCACACAATAATAGTAGTACTAATAATACAAATAAATTTTTAAATCCAGAGCACGTATTTTTTTCATACAGTATAGGATGTATAATACAATATAATACATATATATTAGATAAAGTTGATATAATTAAATAATTAGATAAAGTTAATGCCTATATTATTATTGCTTTTAATTATTATTAATATGAATGTATTTGTTGAATTCGTTTTGAGATTTAATATTTTGATAACGTTCGTTTTTTCAAAATGCATAGTAATTACGCGAATCTATCTGGTAGCCGAGTCAAGTTTCTTAATGATTCAGGTCATCAATGAGATAAGATTAATTTTAATCTTAAAACTTATTTAAACTTACTGTTTTTATCTATTTCTAATTCTTAGAATTAGAAAAAGATAAAAAGTAAATTTAACCAAGATTAAAATTAATCTTACATTGGTAGAACCGGACTTTAGTGGAGCATTGCCGCACAGTTTAAATTATACCGATTAATGACGTTTTTCTAGATGCACAATATAATGAGATACATAAAATATCGATTAAAATCTGTATGTTCTCGTAGTTACGATTAATACAAATGTGTTTTACATTAAATCCTTCTTGAAATTTAATACTTTGGTAACGCTCGTATTTTCAAAGTGTAGAATGACTGCGTGAATCTTTCCGGTGGTAGTCGAGCGAAATTAGCCAGTCTAGTTTCTTAACGATTCAGTGGAGCACCGCCGTACACAGTCTGTAAACTTACGGAATTTCATTGGTGACCGCAGAACAAGAGGAGGCGGTGATCGCGCTTCCACGAGCGAATGCATCGAGGTATAGATACGATGACGGGATTGTCCTTCATTACGCACGAAGGAAAGTGCAGTCATCGGCGCGCATACCCGTAGGTATGCACACACAGAGGCATTAGCTCCCCCAAAGCCCAGCCGGTATTAATTCCACTAATTGGACGTGGTTTGGGTCGCGGCAAACATCGGTCCCCTGCCGATCGCCCCCGACTTGTCCGGACAACGCGCATCGATCTCATGATCGATCGTCCTCTCGCAAGACAAAGGACGATTCTTATTCCATTCTGAACGAGTTGTTGCTCGAGCCTAGCTTTATCCTTCAACAGACAGGGTTCATGTACAATTTATCATATCCGCGGTGGTTTCGAAGTTGCAGGAATATCAGTTTGCAAACTTGTCTGACATAAATCTTTTTTCGGATTATATATTAGCGTAGTCAGTAGTGAATTTATTTGACCGTTATTAGATCGTTGTATGCGGCTACGTGAGCAATTATGATAAATAGATTGTAATACACATACCTACAGTTTTCGAAATTAAAATGCTCCACTTTTTCGCAATGCATTAAGAGAAACAAATGAGATTGCAATGATTTTATAATTTAACTATAATTTATCATTTTCGGTGTTAACTATATATTTTTTGGTAGAGAACTATAAACATAATTATTATCATTAACAATATAGCAATAATAATTACAAAAATAGATCTCTCATCATAATTATTTTAAAAAAGATATATTCTATATTTCTCTTTCGTTATCATAATTATTTTAAAAAGATTCTATATTTATCTCTCCTATCACCACAATTTTTATTACTCTATATATTGAGAGAAAATATATTTTAATATTAAACAAATAAGCTATTAATATCCATCCATAAATAATTTTCTTAAGTAAAATATTTTATATCAAGATATTTATTTTTACAATATAGTTATTCATAATTATTTTACCAAGCAATTATAACCATGAATACCAAATACTTTTCTCTCAATGCCAGTGTGTTACGATTTTCGTAAATATCAAATGTTAATTATCTGAGGTGACATATGATTGCTGAGAATGACCTTTACATTGGCACAGAGACTAGATTTGCAAATGTATGAACAGCGATTATCCTTTTCGCTTACGCTCAATGAAGAATAGGCTTAGAGGGTTTCGTTTTGTTTGGGAATCTACAAGATGACGAGATCAGCTGTTTCGAGTAAACGTACATCTATGGACCGTGGAATTTGTATGTGAGCATGAATACGGTCATGTGTACGAGTGCGTATGGTTGTGCGTTGTGCGTATGGTTGGACGTGTCGGTATAAACACACACGATAATACTCGCATCGCGAAGGGTCTCCCTAGCGAATCTGGGTCACCGGGCCGATGAGGGGTTGACCGGCCAAAAGAGAGGAGAGAACGCTAGACTCTTCTCCCCCCCTCTCCCCCTTCCTCTCGGTAGCTACGAAGCGTCTATGACGAGATAATCGGAGACCGGCTTCGGATCTACTCTGCTGTATATTTTTTTGCACTCTGCATGAACGGAGCTCATAAACACGCTTAATATACGGATTAAAAGTCCTTAAAAAGAAAAGTTAGTCTTTCTGCTCTTATCCAAGATGAGAAACGTGTCGCGCATATATTTAATTATTTAGTACGTGAATACTAATTCGACTTCCTTGTAGACTTTCTTTTAAACTCCTTTTAATCAGGAATATATCTACTCTCGAGATTAAACGTCTTGTTTGTTACATTCGCTCGAGTAATTATTTGTATCTGTGTGCACACACTGCACAGTTACGGTTTTCATCTCTGTCTCGCGAATCAAGGCACTCGATCGCGGCAAAGTTCACCTCTAGGAACTGTCGGCGGATACGGGCGCCTTGGGTATGGCACAAAGATATTAAGCACCCATACCCTAACCGTGTCGAGCTACGGAGAGCGTAGACTATCCTATGTGCTGGACTGGTGGGGATGGAGAGGCGGAGGAAACGCGGAAGCGCGCGCGGCAGAGAGGGGGCAGGTGGACTAAGGGTGGGCGAAGGCGCAAGGGGATGGCAGAGTAGGAGAGAGATCGCAAGGAAAGCGGAGTTACCTACAGAAGAAATAAGTGCGCGCGTGTAATGCTGATGGCGAATATGGTAGAGGAGATCTGAGGGAAGAGTAGAGAGGGTGGCGGAGGAGGAGGAGGAGGAGGAGGAGGAGGAGGAGGAGGTGAAGGAGGAGGTAGAGAAGGGAGAGGAGCAGGGGCAGATAGAGGAGGAGTGGGCTCGCGCGGACGGCAGAAGGGTGAAGAAGGGAGGCAGTACGCGCGAAAGCGATCGATTCGAACGTTGGCGACATTCTTCGTCGTAGGGACAGGGAACAGTGGGAGAAAGAGGGAGAGAGATAGAGACACGGGCAGTACGTGTGTGCGCACGTGACGCAGAGGGGGATGACGAAAGAAGGAGATAAAGCGAGAAAGCAGAGAGGGCTGGCTGGTCGTACGAGAGAGCGGGAACTCGGAGAACGTGGAGGGTAGCGGGAGGCGAGGAGGGGCGGCAGACGAGAATAGTATCGGAAACATAGGAGAGAAAAATGAGTGAGAATCACATACGCGATTAACGCGACTCTCCGAAGAATCGAGAATGTGAAATGTGAGAAAACAACAGTACGGAATGAATTGAAAATAAAATAAAATAAAGAATTGTTGAAGGAGAAATCGGATGTGTAACGAAGTGAAGAAACCGCGATCGTACTGGAACGTATTGAAATGGCGTAGACAGCCGAAGAAAGAAGCAAGAGCAAGAGCAAGAGCCGAGAGACTTAGGAGACCGAGCGAGAACAATCAAGATGCCCGAGAGAGGAACAGCATGCGAAATAAGAGACAAGAGTGAAAGATATAAAAGCGGAGAGTGAGGCGAGGAGATATGTACGCGCGAGCGAGCGAGTCGAGGTGGAGGAAAGAGAGAACGTAAGACCTACAACGAAAGAAGACAAACCCGGTGAGGTAAAAGAAGAAATCCCCCCCACCATCGCGTCGCCAGTACGTTCCAGTCGTACTGTCCTCAGGCTCTCTGCGCGTCTGCGTCTGGTTGTCCCTCTGTGTTGGTAGCCCCCGGAACCGTCCTCACCGGCGTAGTCGTCGTCGTCTACCACGTCGGTGGCAGAGGTTGGCAAATAGTGGGGGACGCGGGGGGCGGGTGACCGAGCCGCCGCCACTCGGGGGAAGGTTCGAAAGGCGTAGACAGTGCGAGCCTGCCGTCCAATAGCAAGAACAGCCGCCCTGGTGGCTCCGCCAACCGGATAGTCGGTTGCGCGCACAGAACGCCCATCCTCCCCGTTTGTCGGGCTCCCACTGATGTTTTTATTTATTACATCTGTGACTGGGTAGGGAAATACTCCCGACTCGACCGAGAGAGCGTTTGCTACTTTGAGAACGAGCGACGCGCGTCCCTGCGAGTTACCGCGGCAGCCGCCTCCGTCGTCATCGTCGCCGTCGCTGCCGCCACCGTCGTCGTCGTCGTCGTTGCCGTTGCCGTTGCCGCCGCCGTCGCCGTCGCCGTCGTCCTCGCTGTCATCTCGTCGTCATTGACATCGTCACAATATCGTATTCACGGTTACGGTTCCCTCGTGCTCACGCGTTCTGTCGTTTAGAGCTCGGTGTTATCGCGATTCGCTTTTTGTTTTTTGTGACATGAAAGTATCATCGTCGTGAGCCAGTGAATAAGTTGCTAACGTCTCGCTGACGAACTCGGCGCGACAATTGTCGTCGTCGCTGTCTGCGCGATAACTTTTTGTCATCGTGTTGTCATCCTCGCTGTCGTTGTGTTATCATTGAGTTAAACATCTTCGCAATGGATCGGTGAAAATAAAATAAGTACGCGCTGAAAGTGGACTACAAAGTGGACTACAAGTTTGTTATGGACACAAAAGTTCATGTGTGTATGAAGACTGACAAAATCGTGCGGTCTGATTTGTGTAAAGACGCACGATCCACGACGTTTGTAGTGATAAGCGATACGTTCGAAGAACGTTAGTCGAGTGTAATTTTGAAAGATATCCTTCGAGTTTTTATCGAAGAGTTTATAACAATTCGCAAGGAGGATCACGAAAGAAACCAGCTTTAACATGCATTGAAACGATTCACGCTCGAGTCGTACCGATATTCGCCATCGGGCGAACACAGTGATACGGCGACGTGATCGACAGAGGCACGGAGCTTATCGCTGGCGAGAAGAGTGGCGTGCCGGAGTGTCTCGTCGTCTCTACAAGTCGTAGGAAGAACAGGGACGCGCGTTTCCGACCCTCCATGGACCACGGAGCGATGGACAGCTCTTCCGCCCACAGCAGTCGTGCCAGTCCCGTAACCGGCAGTCCAAAACATCCTCACAGCCCGTCGACGCAGCAGAACCAACAGCAACAGCAGCAGCAGCAGCAACAGCTTCACGGCAGTCAACATCAACCACCGCCGTCTCATCAGCAATCGCACGGGCGTGATCAGATTCGCGATCATCCGCAGCAGCAACCGCAGCATCGCGGTGTACCGACACCGGGATCGCCCACGAGAGGTTCACCACCCCAGGGCCTTCCTCTGAGTCCACCGCCGTTGTCGGCCGGGGGCGGCCCCGGGGCACCACCGGGTATGGTGCCTCGTATGCCGGGTTTGCCGCCGCCGGGACTGGGACTGCTGGGCCAGCTCGGTGGTATGCTGAGCGGGCATCATGGCTCGCCGCTCGAATTAATGGCAGCTCATCACGCGGTTCTGCCACCAAGATCCTACAACAGTCCACCGCCGATTAGTACTAGCGATCCTACTGCCAACGAGTGCAAGTTGGTCGACTACCGTGGCCAAAAGGTCGCCGCGTTCATCATTGCTGGCGACACGATGCTGTGTCTGCCTCAGGCCTTCGAGCTGTTTCTCAAACACCTCGTGGGCGGCCTCCACACAGTCTACACGAAGCTCAAGCGACTGGATATCGTGCCGTTGGTGTGTAACGTTGAGCAGGTTAGGATTCTACGCGGTCTCGGAGCTATCCAACCCGGCGTCAATCGGTGCAAGCTGCTCAGCTGCAAGGACTTCGACATTCTTTACAGGGACTGCACCACGGCCAGGTAGGTCTGATTGAATTGATCCTCGGGGAGACGTGATAATAGGATTCTCTTATCTGTTCAATTCTTGTTCATCGATCGGATCGTTGCGATTCGCGAGCAGGCGAATTTCTAGATCAAGAAAAACTTGCGTCTGTCTAATTCGTGGCATTAAGTTTGTAGCTGTAGACAATCGACATGCTAAATATTTCGGATAAGAGAGAGAATAGGGGCTTTATTCTCGAAAAATATATGCACACAAAAATATCGTAGTATATGTTATGTGTATTATAGATTTTTATGCGATTGTGTAGGATTAAAAATATAGGCCTTCTCTCTTGAGAGATCGTGACTTAATTTCGACGAAACTAATTATTTTGATGTTGCCTCGTGGCGATCGTGTCATGTTTTGAACGTTTCTAAAAAAAAATCCTATCCATAATAGCGGTGAGTAGCAGCTGTTTGTCGACTGTTAGCCATAATTAATGCCAGTCCATTTCGATAACAAGATAAGGAGAATAAGATTCCGGAAATAACACTCACATACTGAGTACGTCTTAACGCGCTTCTTGGGCGCCGTTACTACGAACGGAAGCTACGATCCTCGCATACATTAATAACGCATGATGTCGCCGCTGGGCAGCACTTTATCTTCGCCCTGTACCTTGGCTTGGCTTTCACGCTACCAGTCCGCCAAAAAATACTTTAATTGTGTACCACCTACCGCTCCTTAAGACTTGATCATCGTCGAAAACAGCTCCTGGTGACCCTCAGGCCTTTTCGTATAGATAGTTCACGAGTGATCCTGATGCATCGTGAAATTGCTTCACGAAATTGCATTTTGTGGTTTGAAAGGAATGTCATTTCACGAATATAGCTTTATTCGCATTTAAGATAGTCACGCTAAAATGAGAGACATGCAGCTACTTTTAAAATAATATTTACGAAATGGAACAATCATTCGGTGAACCGTACGACAATCGAGAATTAAAATATCCGAGTCGTGTGGCAGCGGCACGTGCTCCTCGTTTCTAGGATTGTCACCGAGTTCCCGCGCCAACAGGTGTCCCTTTCACGGCAGTTTCTCTGAATGAATCGTCCCCGAATAGGGAGAGAAAGAGAGAATGTCGGGCGAGAGGAAGAGAGCCCGGTTGTACAAGCTCTCTCGCACCCCACCCACGAGGTAGACGACAGACGAAACGGAATGGTAAACGGAACGAGGGGATTTAAGGTCGTCAGAGAAAGTGTTGTCCTCTCTCGATGTCGTCTCCGTCAATCCGGATCATCCCATCGATCAACGTTTCGTTCTAGTCGATAGGCTCGACAATTTCATTCGATATACTCTCGACAAATTAATCACTTGCTATGTTTAATTGTCACGATATAATCGAGATTTTTCGGTATTAGCGGCGGGTCGCGAATTGCGTGGCAAATAGGCAATACTTATTCAGCGTGCGATGCGCAGTGGCAGTCACAACGGAAACGGATTCAACGCGACACGGAGAGAGAGAGAGAGGGACCGAGTGAGAGGGAACCGAGGGATATCCCGAGGGACAGAGTGAAAGAGCTAGAGAGATAGTCAGAAGGAGAGAGCGAGCGCGAGAGGTAGAAGGAGGAAGCTCGTAGGGATCGCAGGGATCCAAATAATCCCGAGTCGCAGTCACAGAACAGAGTTCCGCGAGCCGTCGGCTCGTGCGGGTCTCGTCTTTCCAGGCTACGTTTTGTCGTCTCGCTAGAGATTGCTCTTCCTCGCGATGTCAAATTCAAACTGTTCGCTCGATTTAAAAAATCGCCAGTTTTCCTCGATATTCTATTACATCTCTGTCCATTAGAAATTAATCTTACGTTTCCGCTTTCCGTTCACAAATAGTGTTATGATCTAGAAAATGAAGGCTTGTTCTCATTTCTTGAATAATTTTTTCTGATTTTGAAATTCTGTCTCTAAAGTATCATTTAGTGACATCTAAATTGGCATCTAATATCAAGAACAACATTTTCAATTCGTTGTTAGATAATCATACGTTTAGAAATATTTGTTGTATTAACGCGCATCGCGATGATGTAAAAAATTAAGCAACCTGGCTCTTGATTCTTTAGTTCGCTCTCAAAATTCTCAAAATTCTATTTCCACTGGTATTCCTACATTCTGATCGCAAAGAAACGAGATTGTAGAAAAGCGAAATGGCGATAGTGAAAAACAGGATGATCAAGTGGCTGCGACACGATCGTTTTGCGCAGTACGATCGCGTGTAACGTTGACGTCGTTACATTCTGATAATACACGGCAACGGTAGCGGCAGCAACACGGCGTGCACACGGCCGTGCCACGTCTACGACGAACGAAACCAACCACACACCCGCACGCGGACGATGTAATACGCGCGCGCATGCAGCACTTGCACACCTACGTAAAGCAGAGCGACTGCACGTCGACCCCGCGCCTCTTCTATCGGGCCAATGCAACAGCATGCGCCCAGAACCGCACCAATAATTCAGGGGGATTTTTCTTGCGGTTTACAGCGCGGCACCGGGTGCGTTGTTCCGTTCGGACGGCCCGTAGATACATAACCGATTGCGCCGGACGTGCCGTATTGCGTGCTCACGGGCAGCAATAGTGTTAAAAAGCGAGGAAAGCAGGCGACAACGACGAGTACAAAATATATAACGCCGTGAGAGAAAACGTGAGAGATTTCACTCGTGTTGGCACACGCGCGTTGGTACCGTGCTTGTATAACAAACGCACAACATGCGTTAAACTACGGGTGTAGGGTATGTTTAAATACCGCGTTATTTCTTATCGCGAGACTTCCTCTCCGTAGATGCCATCGTTCGAGCATGTCCTTAAAACGCGAATCCGAGACGGGAGGTCACTATCTGATCGAGAACGCCGACAGATATTCCTGTTACACGCTGAAAAGTAATCGACTGCGATAATTGCGCGCGTCGTATATCATGCATATAAGTCGATGCGAGCCCTACGATAATCGGCAAGAAAATAATAACGTGGCCGCGTTGTGCACAGTTAACGAGACGAGTCAATTATATTAATTAATTTGCCTAACTCGGTCGGACGAACGAAAGAACGATCGCCTCGCAAACTGCTTCTTCGGAATTGAGTCTCTAATTGGGAATTCGTGAAAAGAGGTCGCGTCTCGAGGAGACAAAGAGAGAGAGAGAGAGAGAGAGAGAGAGAGAGAGAGAGAAAGAAAAAAAACGTACAAGACATACGGAGGGAAAAGGGACAATGCGTGGATTTTTCTTCATTCTTCCTTCTTCCTATCGAGCGCAGCGTTCAGTATACCTGATATAACAACAGCCAGTTGAAAATACGTGGGAGTGCGCGCGGCCCTGGACTATAATTCTATGCGCTATTAGCCGTTTAATTATAAAATTGTGCATAGATTAATTGGCTCCCGTAATGGCTCTAACAATGCACAGACATATTGTGAGAGAGCGAGAGACACAGGGGAGAGAGGTGGCAAAGGGGAGAGAGAAAGGAGGGGTATATAGAGAATAGAACCAATGAAAAGAGGGGTGAGGAGAGAGAGAGGGGGAGGGAGGGGGAGAGAGAGAGAGAGAGAGAGAGATGGCAGCAGAAAGCCGTTATTAATATTTATTTCCTCTGCTCGCTCCTCCCAGCTCCTGGTTGTTGCCGTGCGCCGATGCGTGGTTATAGGCTACGTAAGCTTTTAATATCTATGCGCTCGTGTTAACTGCACGAATACACAAATAGGGCTCGGTAAAGTCCTCGTATGAACGCGACTGTGCTCTCTCTCTCCGCGGCTATGCTCGGGAAGCGTCGCGATATTATTTGACGGACGTCTCGAAAAGGGATCGCTCGATTCTTTTGCTACAGCGACGTCGAGTGGAGAACTATCATCTCCTCTTCCCCCCTTCTTTCTCCGTCTCTCTTCCTCTTTCTTTCTCTCTGTATACGAACACGTATCTATCTGGTAATTGTATCGTTTACAGCAGCTGGCAGGCCTCTCGGCCTTTTTTCCCCGTTACGTATCCTGCACAGGGAATTGGGCCGCCAGCGTGATATTATAAAGGCTCGCATGACCCCATTGTTAGCATTACTTTTCATCGAGATATATACGCGTATGTTGTTGCCGCCGCACCGTTCCGTATGTACACGCGCTAGTAGACTCACCCACGACGTACATGAGCGAATGCGTGCGTGCGTGCGTGCGTGCGTGTCTCTCCATTAAATCTGCTTGTCGATTAATCCTATAACCGAAAACGAAGTCCACGCGTTTGCCGCTATATACTGTGCGTCAGTATCGTGAGAATAATTCAGGCAACTCCAATCGATGAAAACCGCGAGATGGATAAGCCTTGAACTTTATAATATATAGTAACAAAACACAGCCCCACTCTGGTCTTTTTTTTATTGATAAAAAGTGGGAACTATTCCACCTCGGAATTGGAAATTTCAAGTGCATCATAACGTATTCGGATGTTGGTTGTTATTGGTTATTTCATAGCTACCTATACAAGCTATTTAATGATACAGTCACGACATCAGTTTTTTGTTCATTTATTCATTTATTCGTCGGTTTAACAACTGTACGCTACAGTTGTTTATCGAGTTTGTTTAATTACTCGACGTCACTTTGAAGAGAAACCGGAGCGGTCTTCTCCATTTATAGAATCCTCACAGTCCTCGAAGCACGGCCAGCGGTCACTAATCTCTTCTTACAATCGTTCTTAATTTACGGAAATTAATTGAAAACACAAACCTGAGAGGGATGCTTTTCTTCCCAGCATCCGTCCTCCCCCAACCACGGTACCGTCCACCATCACCACCCAGCCTACTCCCGTGCTTCGCTCGTAATTCTCGGTAATTAATAATCTGCAACAAGTAATAATAAAGCCAGTAATCCGGCTGCGCGCGGCGCCGCGGCCGGGCAGCGTTCTTAATTCTAGATAATTAATGCAAAGACAAACAAGAAGGATTAAAACCGAGAGCTACCCACCCACCCACTCATCTTACTCTTTCTCTCGTTGTTTCTCCCTCTTTTTAACGCCGCTGTTCGCTTGTACAATGCTTACAAAGATGGCCGACCGATGTAGCGATGCGAGGTATACGCAATTTTTAAGTCTTTTATTTTTTTCCGCTCTTCACAAAACTTACAATGTTTAAAACACGCGCAATTATGTTATATGTTGTCTAAATTTAATTCGAAATATTCAATTATCACTCTTTCGGTATTGAACGGATCGCTAGGCGTCTGATTACAGAATGCTGCTGATTCTAATTGCGCAATTCGAAATAATTAAGGAGGGCGTTAATTTGCATTCAGGCAGAGAGAGAGAGAGAGAGAGAGAGAGAGAGAGGAGTATGTATTGGCTGCGCGTGTAACGATAAAGTCACAATATTATTATCACGATCTGCATCGTCTGCCGACTGTCTGCATGCGGCAAGATGAGATCGTTTCTCGAGGACGGACGATGGGAACCCGCGTACGATACGTCCAGAAAGGAGACGAGAGCCAGGAGAGAGCAGGATGCGAGCGGGCCCATGGCTATAATCACGGGGCCTTGATGGTGAGATACAAATGCAAGTCATCGAGGCCCCGTATTGTATCGCAATGGCGCCAGGCTCCCGTTCCGCGTTTCCCTTTCGGCGTTCCTCGATACGTTCTTCTATCATGCCGTGCGCTCGACGGAACCTGAGAAAGGTTCCCAATTTAGAGCGTTAAATACGCGACTGTTGCGCCGATACAGCGTTGGTATTTTGTATTTCCTGCCGTGCCGTTAACGTGTAGCCCATCACGATGGATCGATGGATACGGTTTGATTCAACTGCGAAGTTAATTTCTCCCGTCGTTTCTCGTATTATTATACAAGACAAATCAATTTTTTTCGTAGGACGATGATTTGCACGCATTATTTCGAAATATATATATATATATATATTATATACAATTTTAGCAATATCGATTTTTTAATATTTTTACATTGTTGGAAAATTTGTGTGAAATTTAACGCATTTCACGTGTCCCAGACGATTCACTCAAATTTTTGTGTTAATTTAACAAAAAGATGAAGATGTTAGAAAGTAACATAGATATGTAAAAAAAATTAAAGATATGTAAATAAAATAGTAATACTAACACACATTTGTAAGCAAGCTGTGGAAACATTTTTCTTCAGTATAATTAACATTTATGATATGTTAAATTAATACACATTTTATTCATTCATCTTAGAATTTACGTTTTAAAACACATGATTTTTATGTTATTGGTTCATTTATTTGTAAATTATGTTCTTTAATACTAAGAATTATTGAAGATTAATTTAATACAAAATCTTTGTATGAAAGTAAATAATCTTTGTATAAAAATAACATAATCGGATTGTGAATTAATACTCGAATGTCAAAAATTCAATACAAAATTTTAACAAAGACGTGGATCGTTTCCAATAAAAATATAACATATTTTTTTACTATTTTATTCTATAGATATTATATAAAAGAGACAAATGCAGGTTCAACTATCTTCTAAGAATTCTTCTTTAAATAATTTTAATGTATAATACATCACCTGATGATCGAATGTAGGCTATGGCATTCGATTCTTGTAAATTTTATCTTGAAAAATCACAATAAGATTTTTCTGTGCAAATCGATTCTCGAGACAGACGGCTAAATTAACGGCGTTTTGACCGGAACGTTGATGAAAATGTTCGAGTTGCGTCACATATTTTTAACATTGGCCCTCGCATCACATCGCAGGAGCCGAAAAATCGATTGTTTCTGCGCGAGCCAGTGACCTACATTAAAACAGCTGATTGTAGTAGCGGTACACACGAGTCCCATTTTCATTGTTTCCCCTCGTTGCGATGCCACCCTCGTAAAGAACTATCCCCAAGAGCGCATCTTTCTCACTCGTCCGATAGGCCGGTGAAACCTAGCAACAACTCACCGAGCGAAACAAGGGGTTCTTAATCCTTCTCTGTTTTTATCGTTATCCCAGATTGGAATCGTTCCTGTCAAGCGAAGTACGCGAATATTCATTACACGTAGCAATAATGCGAACATAAATTCGTAAATAATTCAAGCGAATAGATTGATTAATTGACATAGATCGGGAAATCTCTTGAAAATCTCCCCTCTGTCTCAGGGAGAACGGTTAGGTATACATATATTTCATTATAAATGATGGAACGGACTGAAAGACTTGAAGAGAAAGGTTTACACGAAGTAATAAATGTATAGATCGCGATAAAGCGAAATTTTCTTTATCCAATCGATATTGTCTTATGGATTATTCCTTATGCTATCGTGTCTCGTATTACGGAAAACATTCGACGCGGCCAGCTCTTAACCATCTCCCTTGGGAGACACGTTTAAGAATCTCGCGTTTATACATGCAATCGCGTGTTCACGTCGAGTAAGCCGTGCCTCGATAGTAGCCGGGTCTCGTCGTGGACGTGTCGTGCTACCGGCGCGCTCGGGTCCGTAAATCCTTTACGGCAACAATTTTATGCGGCCGCAGATTTAACGGAATCGATATCCGAGGGTCAGTACGAATCCTACCTCGACTATATTGCTTTCTTATTATCGTAATCGCTCATATCCGATAGTGGAGATTCGCATTAGACGATTAAGTTTCTTCTGCGTCTTTTTATTCCGTGCCTCTGTGTTTGTTTGCATACCTTAGATCCAGACGAGTTATTAGGGAGTTTTTGCAATACCGTTTATCCAGATATATACTATGAATAAAGTTCGTTAAGTCACGTTATACTTTTCTTAATTAGTTGTTGTGTAGAAAAAGATAATCTTATTCACCGTATCCTGGATTCACGTTATTGCAAAAACTCTCTATTATCTTCACGATCGTTATTTACAATGTCATTCGTGAAAAGATAAACTGCTTGTCTCGTCTTGATCATTCGAATGTTGAAATACATTGAGGAAATACCTTTATCGCAGTTTGTTTCGCACGGTAATAAAATATATATATATATATATAAAATTTATGAATGATTGATTAGCCGGAATGATACGGGGAACATTTCGTAAATATTCCAATGAGATACACGTTGCTCAAATTATTATTATTATTTACTATTAAGTAACAAATATCAACTTTCAACTAGAAATATCAAATTTCAACTAGATAATTACGTGTTTGCTGATATATATTTTCTTGTAAGCGTAGAATTGCTAAATGTATATACGACGCAAGAGAGCTTAATTTGCAAAAATGTCGCCGCGTTGGTCGGTGGCGTTGCGTAATTGCCACAATTATGCATCACCCCGGTAATATCGCTGTGGCATTATAATCGTCGTCGTCTTACGTCGGAATGCTGTAGTCGAATAAATTTCAAGTTTTCGTCGGCAATGGTCGGTGGAACGGTCAGCTGTATGCAAACTGCACGAAAGGCGCCCTTTCCGTCTCTCGCGAGGCGGCCTGTCACAACGATACTCGGTAATTTCGAGTGATTCGTGGACGACGTCAGCGAGCATATCGCACCCCTTTCGCGAGAGGGGTCCTTCGTGTGCACGCTAGCCACTCCAACTCGTTACACACGGTAATTAAACGACGCACGAGACCACCCGAGAAGCTAGGTGGCAGTTAGAACTTGGGCGTTTAAGAGAAATCAAGTCGTTGTTAGAACTCGTACGCTCGTCTTGCAATTATATATATATATATATATATGTGTATGTGCTTATTCGGATCGATTGCGCAAACGTCGCGATTAGCATCGTATAGAGTAGTCTGTAATTTACTTTCTTCGTTTGTTACGATCGCGAGTATACGACGTGTGAAGGTGTGGTCTCAAAACGTCTTGGTGCCGCGCGATGGCACGATGCATGGCGCCGAAGTCGCGATTGTTTGCGACTTTGCCGAGGCGAAATCGGTGCCGATCGTGGAGGCAGCGAGCAGCTCGAGTCAAACCGTCTGTTTGGCTCGCGTGCCGCTGAGTTTGGCGCAACGTCGCGCGTCAATCAAAATCGGGCTCTCGGGTAGCTGCTCCTATAGTAATGATCCCTACACTCGATGTCGAGTCGATCTTACGTACATGGACGCCTGATAGCCCCTGTGATATACCCTTGAAGGGTGCCCAGGCTGCGAGTCGTCAGCCCAGTCAGCCCAGTCAGCCAACTCGACCGGCGTTTGCCGGTTTGTCGGGCGAACGGGCGAGGAGCCATCTTTGCACGCGTGCGGTCCGCTCGCGTGATGCACGCATGCCACCTCTCCTCCTTGCTATTCCGCTCCTTGTTCCTCTGTGGGGCCCATTGTCTCTAGTTTTCTCTCTCTCTCTCTCTCTCAGTTCTATGTACGTCTTCCGGCGATCGCGGATGTTTCAGTTTTACGCGCGTTTACGCACTTTTCCCTTTCGCGCACAGTTACGGATATAGGCTTACGGGATAAATACCGCGTGACTAGGAGATATCGATCGAGTGAGTTACGCGAGAATCCATAGTGAGGCAAGTTAGTGCCTCTAGGTTCTTCTTGATAGTCTTCGTGGTTGTTGATGATGATGATGCAGGAGAGAGCGAGATGGAAAAGGAAGGCAGAATCACCGCCGATAACTATTATCGATCGTTATGTGCGAACCCAGATTGGATAGTGATTCATTTATCTAACAATAAGTTGTGCGCACGATTTGCGTACTTACGGTTCTATTTGAGGATTCGTCGATTGAAAATCGGATATCTTTAGGGCGAGGAAAAACGGGCGATAGCGTGTTAAGTACGTTCTAAAATACGAGCGGTAATGTACACGATTGTTATCGTGGATCGCGGTAGGTTTTGCGATCTTGCGATATCGCGTAAGCAAGGATATTTATATTCTAAATCAACGGGCTATTAAGTTAGGGCAGAAATATATGCATTCGACAGTCGCGACTCGAGTTGTTTTGTCCGAATCGTTTTTGGCATCAGCCGAAATTGCCCTTTCATTAACACGGCATCGCGATCTCGGAGAGCCCGGCGAAGGAAACCGGCTCTAAACCGGCACGCCATTTCTGGTGCAATCTCGTGGAGTGAATCATCCGATTTCATCTTCCTTCTTCCTCTCTCTCTCTGCGATCTAGGCGATCTCGACGAGATTGGCGAAAGAGGTGGGGCGATCTCCGCGTGCATATACTCCTAATTCAAGCATAACAGCATGCAAATATAATACAAAACGATTCGGTCTACGACCTCTTCGATGATGACTGAAAAAAAAAAAAAAACGAATGGCGATCCTCCAGCCACTTCCATCTTATAACGAATTCGATTGGATGCACTCAATGCACATGCACCGGTGCACATTAAAGCCTTTGTACACAAATTGTAAAAATGTGTGTTTAATATAAATATAAAAACAAATTAAACCATGAAATTTTCAACATTTTATTGTGCTGTTAAACAAAAGCTGTACATTATAATTCGAAATATTTTACTTTTACGCAGATTAAATCAGTGTATAACGGCTTTAATATGCACTAGTGCATACTAGTGCATCCAACCGAATTCGCTGTTAGATCTTTTTTGCTATTTAAGCTTCTGCAATCGGGCTCTCTTCAAAGAACTCACTAATGATTGTTGGATCATCTCTTTTTGCCACTTAAGCTAAACCTAATTTTTAATCTTGATCGGCGATTGTATGTGTACGACGGATTTCTTATGCGATCGCCAAAAAGTCTTTAATACGCTCGACGAAAAAGTTACATTTTAATTTACATTTTCCATTGCAGGGTCTCATAGATTACTTCTCATCGTCGGTCATGTTAACGTGGTCGTAGTGTAACGCGCAATCTTTTAATTCGCTCGCTGTGTATGCCGCGCGTACTCGAGATAACGATGAATAATATGTAATTATATCATTGTTCGGAATTAGCTGCCAGCCGTTGTTGTTACACACAGTTCGGGGGCCCGTGAACGAGCAGCCGAGGTGTTATTAGCGCTTGACATTGATACATCCGACTACGTTGTATTCGCAGTGGCGTGGATATCGCGTTATCTGCTCCGATATATTTGATCGGTTCACCGATCGCGTTGGCGACGATTCCGTAGGCAGGTGCTCGCTGTATTTGTCGCTTTGACGAGGGACCCGAGCGATAAGCGTGAATTAATTAAGGCGGATGCAGCAGCGAATGATAGGGAGTTAAGAAAGAATTTTAATAACTTTGCCTGAGAGTGAAAGGATATTATTATATTTTGGAGATTATATAAACCGTGAGTTTATTAAAAAAAAAAAAAAAGAAAAAAAAAGAGAAAATAAATTTCAGGTTATTATTAATTCATAGCTCAGATAGCACAGAGAGTTTCATTCAGAAATAATTAAAAAAGAATTCGATCGTATATCATCAATTCTGAATTCATTTTTGGATGCAAAAAGAATTCTTTTCAGAACTTTTTTCGAGAAAAGAATTCTTTTGCATTTGAAAATAAATTCAGAAATGATGACATACGGTTGAACTTCTTTTCAACTCTCTGTGCTATCTAGAAGCGGATATCAATAATCAATATTAATAATGTTAATATCAAGAATAGTCGAGGATAATTTTCGATTGAAGTAGAATCGAACAAAACGGTCTGTTCGCTGAGAATCTTGACTGTTGCGCACGGCGAGTGTATCCATGAGCGAACATAGGCATGTAATTACGCGGGATTCTGGCTCTCGAAAGCGTTCGCTATTTATCAACGTCGCTCGTTATGGCGTCTTCTCAGGGCAGAGCTATCCGGCAAAAGCGGAGAAAACGTTCAACGATCGCGGATGGCGTTCGGTTCGGTTTAATTGTCAAACTCGAGAACGTTCGCCAAATCGAAATGGCATTTACGTCTTTATCGATCGTTGAAAAATCCAAGTGCATTAAACGATTTAATCTCTAATGGCGTTACGGTATATGATATACATATGTACCGCAGACAAGAAGCGAGGATCGAACCGCATCGCGTTGCGAATAAATTATAGGATGATTGTGCACGATCGTGACGTTTTGCAAGAAAAGTTATAGCCCGTAGGCCGTTGAAATTGCTTCAATTACTAACTTTACGTTTTCCAACGTGCCTCGCGATCGTACGTTCGATCGCGATAAGAACGCGCCGCCGATTTCTTTTCGAATCGTCCCGCTGACGATCCGAAGCGTCGAGAGTATTTCGCCGTGCGCGTACATACCGGAATGCGAGAAGACAGCGGTGGGGGCGGCGGTGTCTCGGGCGATTATTATCGCCTGACACAGGCCATAAAGTACATTTTAATTCGCGCACATCGCGCGAGATAAGACCGGCCTAGACTAGCTAACCGAGCACTGTGCGTGCTTGGGTACGTATCGAGAGAAGGGTGTACGTATCGTACGATATACGTAGACCGGGCAATCGTGGGACAATCAGACTTGCAAAAACGGGACTTAATTGGGCCTTTAATCGTGGCGGAATGATGATTAATCGCAGAAGAGTCTTGGGCGTAATCTGGGGTACTACGGGGTACTCGAAAACGGGCCGCAAGATAAATCGCAGATTTATCGTCCTCATGGCGAGAGAATACCGGCTACGTGTACGCCAGAAAACGATTGTAACTTAAACACCTGCGAGCCTCGCGTGTAATATCGCTGAATTATTTATCTATCGACAGATGATAGATACCCGTACTCCTGCGAGATGCGAGAAGAACCGTATCGACGATGGACGCGCGCGCGCGCGTTTAAATGTATCCAACGTGTGTTGCCGTTAACTTAATACGCGGTTTCGTCCGTAACCACATGTACAATATATGAACGTATACCCGGCTCCTCGTTGACTCGATCGTATCTCACGCCGCTAGAGAGTTTAGACAACCGTTGCCCGCGGAAATATCAGCATTGTATAAACTTGATCCCGCATGTTGGGGGATTCTATACACGCGATGTATTACGGGAATCTTCTGCTCGGCCAATTTCGGATATGAGGCTAAAGAAAGCAGACGCAGAAATAGGAGAACGGGAGAATTCCGTTCCGTTCGTCCGTCTATCCGTCGTCGCTCGAGAGAACGAGCGGTTTTGTTGGCGCGGATATTTTGTTGCTTACTCTTATTCTTCTCTTCTTCTCCCTTGACCGCGGTACTCTAAGACCCTACCATCTGCCTCTTTTTCCCGCGTTCGTTGCCCTTTTTCTCGTTTTCGTTTCTCGCCGCGTACGTAGATACTTCAGTGTATCATGTAATATTTTGCAAGGTATCTAAGATTACAGTATTAAGGAAAATCGACCGAGAAACGTTTAACGCAGATGGTTAAACGAAGATGGTTTTGACGCTTAATAATATTTTTGTGTGAATTTTTCCAATTCATGGAAATTGCGCACCGATTATTTGTCGGTCTTGTAACACAATTCTAAACTGAAGCTGGATTACGTAATTACAAATTAAATTTTCAAAGAATTTAATATTACTGAGGTGTGTGTCGGTGTGATATTTTTCGTGATAAATTTTTTAAACAGTAAAAACATTTGTGTATAGAAAACGGTCCACTTCAGTTCTTGTTAAAATTTTTTGTTGAACATATTCAAATATTAATTCAATACAATGTGATTATGTCACTTAAATATTTTGTGTTTTAAATCAATATTCAATATTTCTTAGCTTCAGAATGACACAATTTAATTTTTAGTGAACAAATAACAAAAATAATGTGTTTTAAATACTAAGACGAATGAATAAAATACGTTTAATATATAAAAGTTAATTTTACTGAAAAAAATGCTTCGACAGTTTGCTTACAAATTCCAGTGATACGTTTTTGTGTTACTCTTTTTTTACACAATATTTATATTACTTTATAACATATTGAAAAAGAGTGGACCGTTTGGAACGTGAAATGTATTAAATTTAACACAAATTTTCTAACAATGTTTGCAAAGATACTTATTAACATCGGTAATATTAAATTGCTCGTTAATTAATTCGTGATATTACGTGATCCAGTTTCAGTTAAGGATTGTGTGTCAAGATCATCAAATAATCGGCGCATAGTTTGTTTGAATTGTAAAATATAATCAAACAATAATATTATTAGATTCACTTTGAATCGGCTCTCTGTGCTTAATTGTGTTGTATTTAAGATTAATGAGAATAATATAGCACGAAATTATTTCAATTTTACAAATCTTTCAATCTATAATTGAAACATGAAAAAATTGTATATTCATGTTGACACGCGTCGAATGTTTTCGGAGGTCGATTTCATTAAAATCGAACGATCTCGCGATCGACATCCTGCTTCCGATGAACCTGTGATGGCGTGACGACGCCGAGGATACGACGCATGGCGCAACTATATATTCCATTCCCTTAAGAAAGTTCGCAAACGAGCTGCCGTTAATGAGGCGATATTTCAGTTTTTGAATAACTGACCTAGCCCGGGAGAGAGAGAGAGAGAGAGAGAGCCCAGGATACACGTCGAACCGGTTCCGAGAGCAGTCTCGGCCGCGTCTACCCGTGGAAACATATGTCTCAGCGACGCGACTTCCCCCCTCATCGGCCTTTGTCCGGCGTATTGTACGCGCGACCGCTCGCGCGCTTGTTCCCGATTTTATCGGCTTGGTGCTCATAATTCGCGCGTTGCATGCGTATCTACTCATCTGCAGGCCTGAGTCCTCCGCGCACCTATGCGCAGCCTTTCCCCTTTTTTCGCCATTGCTTTTATCGGCCGCGCGTACATAGTATATATATATTGTATACTGTACGTATATATACGCGCATACATCATCCGGTCGATTCGGTACCTAATGGCCGTTTCAGTCTCGGACGTGTACCCTACGCTTCGATCGTCTCCTCCCTGGCCGCGAAGTTTCCTTGTCAAATCTCCTTTTTTCCCGCGTATCGCGCATGATATGTGCAACGAGAGCGCGCGCACGAGTGCACGCGGTTTACCGTTCTCGGCGAAACATATTTCTTTCTTTCTATCTTTTTTTTTTTTTTTTTTCTTTCACCTGTAAATACCTTCGCGCCGCGCGAAATCGACTTGAAGATCGAGGATCGATCTTGGCGAGGCGAGGACATGCTTTTTTTCGTTCCGAATCACCGATCGTTTCTCATGTTAATAGACGTTTCATCGGCCGGACGAGGCCGAGAGGTTGTTCTTTGCTTCGCGACGAAAGGTCTGAAGTCTGAACAAGTGGCGGGAGGGTGCTAGGTCGATCGAACGAGGCTCCTTCGGGCAAACAAGAAGCCGTTGCTGCGGCTGCCGTTTGGTGTATACGCAACATAGTAGCGTGGAGAATGGAAAGAAGAAAGGCTAGGCCGTATCGGGTATTAAGAGAAAGAGAAGGATAGAAAAAAAAAAGAAAGAGAACGAACGAGATCGCCGATCGAGGGACACGGGCGAAAGAGATTCACTGCCGATCAGATATCGACGAATCGAAATGAAAACCAAACAAGCCCACCTCCCGCCAATCCAATCCCACCCGTCCTCGCGCCGCCGCGCCTCGCTCCATCGATAATTGATAGAATAAATTAAATCATTTGTCTTGGTGGGAAATTAAAAAGGTAATTTATATACGGATAGTCGGGGCGTACCTGACTGAGCCTCGCTCGAGAGAGGAAGTAAGAGAGAGAGAGAGAGAGAGAGAGAGAGAGAGAGAGGCGAGCTACACCTACACACGTGGATTCGCGTTCGTTTCCTCGTGGCGCATTAGATGCGCGAAGGAGACGATCCCGGGATGCATCATTTCGGAATTACCTAGCGCACCGCATGAGAAGGAGAGGCAAAAATCTGAGACAGAGTACGTAGGTATATATGCGAAGGGTAAAAGGGTGGGGGATAAGAAAAGAGCGGGAACTATACGCGGTGGGTGAATCGTTTTGTTTTTGGCTCTTTCGTCTTTCGATTTATTCCTCGCTGATGAATCAGGTGTGGCTTTTTCTCTTTCTCTCTCGACCGAGGGCGAGATTACTTTTGTGGGCGGGTCGCTTTCTGTCAGTGCCTCCGAGGTTACATCCAGGTATATTCAGAGAGGGAGAGAGAGAAAAAAAAAAGAGAATCTCGCGCTAACGTTCGGCCTGTCTCTCTACGTGAGCAATTCTTGCGCTCCCGAGTTCTTCTCTCAGCTTGTCTTCCTGATTTGATGTAAATTGGAACACGAGAGTAGTGGATGGTACTCTCTGTGATATTCTCTCGCGCGATCGGATACTTCCATTTGCACGAGTGTATCAATTTCTAACATTGTATTTTTACGAATATAATATCTCATATGGGATATCAGTTTCTTTTCGCGTGGCGTCGATCTGTCGCAAGCTGAAAATATCTCTCTATCGCCTCGACGACGACTGCGCGCTAGAGTTGACGTATAAAAATATTTGTTATCATTTTAAATTGAAGATTTTAACATACGATGAAAACTCGTATCGAAAGGTTAACGAGAGGTCAGCAAATGAATTTCTTTGCGTTTAGAATCCGCGCGATGCGGATCGCCTATTGAGAAGAAATAAATCTACAGTACAACGAGGTCGTAAAATGTCCGGGTACCTACGGAGGCGGTCTCGGCGCGAGCTCACGTGTTTGAAATTACAATAAATATTAGGCGCCAATTAGCAGGGATGTTTTCACAGATGATACGCGCGCCTGATATATACCAGCCGTATGTGTACGGCTATACGTGATATTCCATAAGAGGAGGGAGGGGAATCGTACCGACGCCATGCCATGATCGTCATCGTCATTACCACCGTCATCGTTTTCAGCGGACCAACATCGAGCGCGGCGCCTCTGACGATATTGGTTTAGGCGCATCACTCCCCGCGATTGCTAATAAATAACGAGAGGAACTTGCCGAGCGTCGAGACGAACAAGAGTGAGCAAGAGTGAGGGAGGGAGGGAGGGAGGGGGAGAGAAGCGATTGCTCGGCTTTAAGGAAGAGAAGGAAGGGCTCTGCGGCGGATCCGGGATACGTGTAAGGAAGAGAACGAGGAGGGCCCTACTTTGACGGGCCGATGGTCGGCCATGGCCCGACCGTCTGTTTTCTCAGGCAACAACAGAAAACGAAATATATGCGCGCGAAACGCAACACGCTCTCTTCCTCTCTCGCTTCCTTCCCCGCTTTCCTCTCGGATCTCTTCCTACTTTACTTCATTCTGCGCTCTCTCTGCTCCCTGTCTATCCACCACGTCGCCGTCTCGTCTCCGTCTTACCTTCCCTACCGCTCTATTGGGATGCAAAGCGCGAACAGTGTCGGTCGTTAAATTTGTTTTCAGCCGGGAATGACTGGGAGGCGATAGACCGTCGTCATCGTGGAATGATATCTTGTATGCGTTATTTCTTGATTATTTAATATTAATATTAATTACATATATATTATAATATTATATACAAATAATAATTATAAATGTGCCCTATTAATGCGATAAATGATATAAAGCTACTCCGTAGCTTAAATTAATATACGCTAATTAACACATCTATAATTAATATACATGATCTACGGTTCTTAGTCGTTTGAAGAATCTTGTTGGATAATCTCTTGATATATGTAAACGATGATACGTGGACAGGTGAGAAGTGTTGGCGAAAGGTTGACGATGACTCGACGCGCGATGCCCCTCGCGCCAGTTTAAAACGAGCGAGCGAGAAAGCGATATCGTATACGGAAAGCTAAAGGGCGAGTAACAGGAAAAACAAAGCTCAGTCTCGAGAAGCGGCAGCGAAGGACGATTTGTTCGCGCCGCGGGAGTTCGGCTTAACGAAAATAAGCTAACTTCTCACATAATTCACTGAGGACTTGGTCCCGAGGGATCCGGGGCCCTCTCCCTCCACCTCCTTCTCACGAAACGAGCGAAACGGACGAATACAAATAGAAATCATTAATGGTTTTGTTTCGAGAGCTCAGTCCCGGCCCCGAGCCAGGGCGAAACGATAATGATTCGTTAATGATTGCCCGTACCCACGTCCATACGTCGTCGCTCGTGAGATTCGATTCTTCCCTTCTGCGAGGTGGAAACGACTTTGTCTTGCCCGACCGCAAGTACAAACGCTCTGGCGATGGAACAATCGCGATTTCACGCGGATCGAGTAACATTTCGTCTCGACCGAAACATCGAAATCATGGTGTATAACGGACACGAAGGAAGTCAGCAGGTATCGGCTCGGAGGACCATTAAAAACACCGCATCATACATCATTGGCTTTTCAGCACGAATGTTCGAAAGTGTTTTAAACCGTGTGCGTTAAACGATACCACCTTCATCTCTGGCCTTCGTGATAATTTTCTCATAAACAGATCCGTCCTCGTTTATTATAGTCTCAATTTATTATGTCCTCGTATCCCACGTTTGTTTCGAATGAATGACAGCTAAAGTTTGAACTTTATGAACATTGTAATTTGTAAAAGATTCTTTTAGAATCGGATTTGGAGGAAGAAAGCAGAGAAATGCATTTGAAGCATTTCGCACGATAGCTGCACGATAGCTTTCCACTTTGACTTCTCGACTTTTGGATTTGAAAATGATCGCTAGATATCCAACATACGGTTCGTCTATAGGCATTAGGGTCCACAGAGTACATACGTGAAAGCATTTCTTCCCAGCAGCCAGTCGGAACGCGGAGCGGAGCGTCGTCGTATCGATCAATGACAAAAATGTTTCGAACAATACGACCCCGTTTCTTTATTATAGTCATCAGTCATTCGGTATAAATATTAAATTCGCTAAAAAACTCGCCTCGACGGCTATGGGAGGTGGGGTCGAAATTGCACCGTCAGTCTGCGGCACAAAGAATACATGAGAGAGCAGCTGACCGATATCGTCGATCGAGGAGGGGTGTGCCGATCACGGTGGATTCTGTACGATCTGAAATCGACTTTTGCGATTGCTATCTGATAAAAAGGGATTACGCGCTGTCACGACGCATAAAGATGGAAACTTAGCTCCCTATAGCTCCGCTCAATTTTTATCCAATACACTTGCTGAGTAATTCAGGATTAAATTACAAGTATCGTATTTAACTTAAACCAACTCTGCCGTAGTTCTCTGAAAGCACATTTTTTTCACACACCATATTAGAAGGAGCGAGTTCGTTGAAGGAGCGTGTTGAAGAGTGCACTTGTGCCGTGAGTTAATGCTTTATTGTTGTCTATAATTGCACTCGCGATCAACGTGTAACCAGCTTGCGCTTTCGCGAATATGCCAATTACTGGATGGCCTGGATACGACGACGAATCTCGATGGCGAGGAGGTCCCCGTAAATATCCAGAAGCAACGGTCGCGTCTCCTTCGTAAGTCCTCTCGAGGCAGGGGAATCATTGTGGCCGCTAGGAACAAAAGAAATTTCAAAAGAAGTAGCTGGGGGAGCCCATTGTCGTGGGAAGCGGCCGTTTAGTGTTCGATAATGAAGAACATCTGAGAGGGAGAGAGAAAGCAAAGGCACAGAGAGAGAGAGAGAGAGTGCCTCGGGAGGAAACAACGAACGTGTCCCGGGCTGTAACTAAACGCACGCCTCTCGTTCGAGCATCTACGAGAAGAGCACTTTGGCACTCGGGAAGGATAGCAGGATACCGGCTGTTCTCTCTCTTCTCTCTACTAGACAATACGTTCGACAATCCTCGTAATAGGTTTATAATTATTAACGCGACAGAATGGATCGCGCCATTAGAACGAAGACTTTTTCTTCTCAGCTTTTTTTCTCATAGTAATCCGGATGTACAATCGCATTGCGAGATATTCGAATAGATTTCTATCATTTATATTGCAAATCCAAGTGTGTAAAAAATGACTTTAATATATGTGTGCTATTAAACGTTTAAATGCGTGAATCTATTTGTATGTAGGATAGCGTATAATTTTTACACGGGAAACTGATCACACACGTATATTGAAGCTACTTTTTACACACCTGGATTTGTAGTGTATGTACTTTGTTATGTAATGCGAAGAACATTCTCAACAGCCAACATAATTTCATTCAGTCTATTTTGATCGCGAGAAAAATGCGAGTTACAATTCTATAGAGATTAACTCAGGAAGTATATCTTAAAGTGTTAAGATTTCTATATTTTGCTCGATCGAGGAGATAGAAGAAATCTCCGACGCGACCGCGCGCTTCTTTCGCGACGCGATACATGCATACGCATTTGCGTCCTCGATAACCAAGATTTCACGGCGGCCGATGATGGCGGGAACACATTGAACCGACCTCGCTCGAGAAACGGCGCGCCGTAATCGTTTCAGATAGAAAACAGGAAGCGCGAGCGTGTTGATCGACGAGCGAGCGAGTGAGCGAGCGAGCGGACGAATGCACCTACTAGTCTCTAACGCTAGGCAGCGCGCTAAATAATCGCTTCTGTAGGCATAAGCGAGCACAATGGTACTCGGCATTAATTAACGTACAAATTAGCATCACCGGGGTTAGCGAACAGTGATTACGTTTTAATGATACCAACTGGCAGCGGCGGTTGCGATTCCTCGGGTTTGTTGGCAACGCGTTGAGCTGGATACATACAGATAACTCGAGGATTGCCTGTCCCATTCCCTTTTTTTTGTATCCATCCAACGTAATTTCTATTGTCTCTCTCTTTCTCTGTCTATCTTTTGCGGGCACGTTACTTTTCCTGATTACACGCAGGAGGAGAAACGGCGCTAGCATAACTTGAAAGTATCGAAGCTGCTATAAAAAACGATATTCTATATTAAATTCTTTCGAAGGATGGTGAGCTCTTATCTATTCTCTTACATCCTTTGGCGTTGGAACTATCATGTTGCCATGTACGCTTCTCATGTATTTTTTTCCTATCTCTTTAATACTTTTCCGAAACGAGAGGAAATGGAATATATATCATTATCATTAGTCTTTACGTTCCTTTCTCGAAGCTGAGTTTGTATCTTCGAGCGAGTTAATACTTTTTTCTATAGTTGTGAAATATCGCGGAAATTCGCGGTTACTCGTTTCGGTTTCACCGCAGACGCTGTCGACGTGAACGCTAATTGCGCTAATTCGCATGTAGCGCAATCGTAACGTTATTTTGAACCGCCATGCCGGTGAATGCACTCGCCGCGCGCGACTCTTTTTTTCTTTTCCTTTTTTTCTTTCTTTATAGAAATGTCGTTGCGCAATTTTTTACTTTTTCGCGAGAGACCACGCGGAAGCATCGCGCCCGATTTTACCGTAGATCCTGTTCGTGCGAGAACGTTGCATTGTGATAATCTAACAATAAGGCGCGTCCTACCTATTCCTTCGGTCACGCTCTCGTGCACATAACATACCGATGCGTTTGAGGCACGTGGTGCACGCAAGACGTTTCGATTCACCAGAGGCACTGCTAAATGCATGCAATTGACGCGAGTATGTCGTGAGACTCATTGAATTTCTAATTACGTGCACCTCAAGTCGGAACTTTTTACATTTTTTACCAAATTGACATTGAAAATATTATTTTAGACAAATGAATTTATGCTGCGGTTCATAATTATTTTCGTGATGCATTAATCCAATCTATTTCTGTTATGTTAGAAATTTGTAATAAAGCCATCACATTAATAACTTCACGCTAATGCCGTTGATAATCACAGTAGCGTGTGGGTAACGTTAAATTTTCTTGCATTTAATACTCGTTTAACTGATAACATGCGCTGCTACCGTGCGAGTTCGCTTCTTTCCGGAATCCCCGTGCGTTCTTAATTAGTTTCCTCGCCCTCGACATTGTAATGCACCTAGCGAGGTCGTTAATACGCGAGTCGTTAATACGGCCAGTCCGGAGCACATTAGCGTTACGCGTGCACTCTTTAAGCTTTCGTGCGTTTAAGCATTAGCATACGTTCATATACAATGACGATGCATCTTGGAAACTTCATAAAAGAATAGCGGCACGAGTGACGTGCGAGATGATGAAAAAAAAAAAAATTAAAAAAAAATCAATTTTATTAAACATTGTCTCTTCTGTGTTTATCCCGCAATTTTTGGAGTTTTATTTGTGAGATAACATTTCGGATATGTAGTATAATGGATAGTCATATGACGTCGATCGCGTTATAGTGACGAAGTGCCGCAACGGAATTCACCTTTAGCAAAATATCGATCGAATTTCTGGCAAGTCTGGGAACGCCGTCTAGAAGAGAACTTCCGTTTTTACCGTCCACGGCGGTCTCGCCGCATACGAGGCATCTTAATTATTAAAGAACCCATCCGATCCTAGATGCTGAGAATCGCGAGGCGTTGCGCGACGTCCGTCTGCGCACTCCGAACTCGTTTCCTCTTCTCGACATTCGTCTCAACACGGACAGCTCGTACAACCCGCATTCGTCTACCGATCTCCCCGCCTTAGGATCCTCGCACGATAATTAGCGATCGCATTATTCCTCATCCCGTGCCTCTTACCAGCTTCGGAGCTTTTCAGCGACGCGATTTCTCGCACAATTCTGGCGCGTAGCGAACAGAAAATCAGATTGTCACTGAAACGACGGAAACGCGTCTCTACGCGGAATGGCGGACTAACGTGTCAACGATATTACACTACATATACAGTATGTATGGATCTTCTCCGTTTGACGTGCGTAAGACGATGTACGAAAGACGCACCGTGGCGTCAACGTTTACCCTCGCAATTCCGTCACCTCCTCGGATAACGAACGTTTCGAAATGTATGAAGTTAACACTCTATTAATATAAAAAAAAAATAATGACAATTCCAGTAGCACTCTTTTCGTGGTTCTATAGTTTCTTATAAAAAATAAAAAAAATTCCGTATTTTTATATTAAGAAAATAAAATTGAAAATATGGCATGCTAATTTTTTTATTTTTAGTTTTGATTTTTTAAAAATTGTTTTAAATTTTTAAAAAATTTTTTTAGTAAAATTGTACAGTAATTACACACTCACACACACACACACACACACACAAAACACACACATACGCGCATACAACACACAAAGCCTACATATTATATGTAATATATTCTACATGTCGCGTTTGTTATATGTAGAGTATATTACATGTAATGTATAATTTCTTGCAATTACTGTACAGTTTTAATAATGTATTCTAAAGAAATAATGAAAATTGAAAACTTTATGAAAAAAATTCTATCTATCGCCTTATTCATTCTCACACACCCAGATAATATCGATTTTTGGTGCTCAGCTGATTCCACCTTTGATGTCATTATGTACATTAGAAAAATCAGCTGAGATTCGTAAATCGATCAATGGTAAATATTAATTGTTACACGCTAATTACTGAATCATTTCACTTATTAAAAATTTGATTAATTTATTAATTATTCTATTTAAAAGGAATTATTAAATTTAAGTATAAGTAATCAAGTTTATTTTTGTTTTACATGATGAAAATATATTAAAATTTATTTATTAATTTTATTATTATTTCAAAATTTTTACCAAGAGGAGTGAAATTGTATGATTTCGTAATAAATTAAAAAATTGAGTTGCATTTAATGTTTGATTCTTTTGTGTTATCGAAATTCACACGTAATTTCTCGGGTCATAAACGTTTAGTAACATATAACAATAATTAATTAATTTACATGAATATTTTCTCGATCAAAAAGATACATTTTATTATGCATCAAATAAACATGTTTAATTTAATGCGATAATGACCAATCACTTATCTTATAATTTCTAATTAATAGAATAGGAAATTTGACATTTATCTTATACGCACGTTGATTATTTACAAACAGCAATGAGATTTGACTGACACTCGCACCTACAACACGTTGTTGTATTCACATAGTAAGAGCGGTGTAGGCAATATCTATGAATGTTTTCATACTTCTCATTGCTTCTTAAGAAGTTGCAACGAGTACTGAGAGATATCAAACGTGATCTTTCCCTTATATATTAACCTTTAGAGAGAGGACAAGAATTATTTTGAAAATCGTACGTATATTGTACAATACTTTTTACATTGCATTGTAATTAAAAACAAAATGTAGACATATTCGGAGGTTACCGTATTAACAAGATTAAAAGGAGACTAATAAGAAGACTTAAGAAATTAGCGTCGCGAAAATTGCGTCACTAATGATGATTAGCTATCATTTGATAAGCGCGAGACTCGCGCGTCCTTCGCGCCGAGGAAGGTCCTAAAGCAGCTGGCGTGAATAAATCGTCCGTGGTTACACGTGTTTTTTCCACTTGCATATATGCAGAGGCCTCTTAAGATCTTAAGCGCAACGGAGCTTGAGAGTTATGGTAACCGTAAATAATCCCACGGGCACGGTAATGGCAATATACCTGAGCGCGCGGGCATCGTGATTGTGCGCGACGCGCGGTTATTTGCCCGCGCCGCGCGACGGTTCGACTCGGGGATTTCAGATAGACACTGTGTTATTATAGACGGCCCTTTTTATCCGGCGCATGGCGCCGGATGCTTATCGGCGACGCATTTTTCGCCGAGCGTGGTAAAACGGGCTGCCGGCCGCGGGGATCGAGAATACGCGTCGCGGATACCGTATGTGCTCCACGTTAATAACACACGCCCCCTTCGATTCCGGCTCGTCTCGATCCGGCTCGCCAGTACCAGCTCCTTTAGAAATTGGAGTCATCCTTCCTTCGTACTTGTGCGCCGTGTTCAACTCTATACTCGAGCAACGGCGAGTCTGTCGGACTTGTCATAAATTCGAAACTAAAATTGCAGGATAGAATTTCAGCCCTACAAGATTCCGCACGATCTTTAATAACAAACATGTCTGTGCGTTCGTTTCTTCTCCCTCTTTCTCTCTCTCCCTCTCTCTCTCTCTCAATTTAATTTTCTCTCAACATTTCCGCTAAATCACCCACGACGTGACCTACATTAAACTAATGAATTTCTCCACAGTTGATATTAAAATACACCATCGCTCGTCTCTCGATGAACGAGGGTGCGATGTTTTGTTCGGGTTAACACGCCGCGTAGCCCATGGTGCAACCGGGTTTCAGATTCAGAGAGAGAGAGATCACCCTGTCGTAATATCTCACGCGTTGCACTCTCGCGCTCGGCACGCTTGACCGTGTCTGAAAGGGCACCGCACTCTATTTTCATCGGTGTCCTCCCGTCGTCACATAATCGCTCCGCGGGTGTCACCTCGCGTTTAAAGAGGTGCCCGATTTCACGCCCCCGTCGATCGCCACGGGTGGCCGACATTCGGTTGTGCGACAGTCCTCGCCCGGGCGATGGCTAAAATGCATTCTGAATGCTCTAAAACCTCCTTGGACCGCCTCTAGAGATAGATAGAACGAAAGAGAGAGAGAGAGAGAGAGAGAGAAAGAGAACTGATGCAGGCAAAGATTCTCGCCGCCGCTACTGTTTCGTTGTCTCTGCCGTTTCGTTCCATCTGCCCTCCTTTTTCTCTCTCCCTCTATTTTTTCTTTCTCTTGCAAATATCGCTCACGCCCCGTTTATCGTGGTAAATAGCGGGATTTACGCATCCCCGAATTATCTCGGATAATTCGTCGAAAAAAGGAGACATCGACAGGAGGGTAGCAGCTACCGGGTGCGCAAACGTGGCTTTGGTTGTACTTGTTGATGCATTGTCGTTCCGATATTTATTTCTGCTTTATATACTTAACGGACGGGAACAAAAATTCAAAACGTTCGGTGAACAAATTAAAGCCTTCCAATTATACATGCTCAACTTATAGCGGTTGCGAACGGTATTTTTTTTCCTCTGCGCCTAAGAATTGTTCTAGCCTTTGGATTTCCAAGTCCTTCCGCTATGAGATATGTTTCATCAATCATGTCGTAGCAGCTCCCGTAACATTGTTCAGCGGAATCACGCGTGCGCATCGAAGAGTGCGTGTGTTCGGCCGTAAGATTTGCCCTGTGGAAAGGTGGGATAGGCGTTATATCTTTCACTCCGACAAATTGCCCTTAGCGCTATCTCATCGTAACTTCCGGTAGCGTTGGAACTTCTGATGCTCCTCGTACACATCTATCGCGTGCCGCGGAGCGGGAGAGACGGAAGAAAATAAAAAAACGAGAAAAAAAAACCGTGCGTGTGTTTGTCCAAGATTAACTCAATAAATAATAGCAAACGCGATGCGGCGGCGGGTGTTCCGCCTCTTCGTTTTATTATCTCGAGATGCGAAGGCGTACAGTCGTGCCATCGATCGTTCGTTTTCTTCATTTTCACAATGCAGATGCTACGGAAGAATACAAAATGATGTTGATAATGCGTAAATTGGAACTAAAATCCTACGCTATTATGTCGTGAATCATCGCTGCTCTTTATCTTGATCAGAGTTCACTAGTTTATACACTGGAAAAAATACTAAATTTTAATAAATATTCGTTTGAATAGTTCTAAGCAAGGGGTAAACCGCTGACTAAAGTTATGTACTTCAATGCTTGGCTAATGCTAAGTAGTGCCCAATTTTTATGCCCACTAATGCTGTAATAATGCCTATTAATACTCTAGTAATACTCATTAATGCCATAGTACTGCATAACCTCATAGGTTTATTATATTACACAATTCTCTTTATAAATTTACCTTTCAGTTCTAAGCAAATATTTACTAAATGCATATAAACATATATTTATTTGATACAAAAACCAACAATTTTATTTAATTATCATTTTTATTGAGTAAATATTTATTTATTATAAGTAAATGTTTACTTAATATTATTTAAAGTTTCTGATTGTTCTAGATTATTAAACAATCTGAAACTTTTAGAGTAAATTTCACTGTGAAATCCTATTCTTAAAAATTGAAAATTAGAGCTACACTTTTTCTCAACACTGGTTCAATTTTCATTCCTTAGAGTGAGATACCACTTTAAAGAATTTAGAGAGTAGTTACTTGTAAAACTATCTCTTGGTTAAAATTACTGTCGCAATATTTTCGTGACGTGACGCGCGTCGCAGATGTATATCACGAACGTCCGCTTTCCCCTTGAATCTGTCCAAGACTTGGCGCAATAATCACGTTTAAAACGCATTCGTTTCAATCTCACTCCGGTGCCCGCTCGCTCGCAAGAGTTTCCACTCCTTGCTTGGCTGGGCGAGAGATGAAATGGAAATGCAATAAAAAGTTGTAATCGAGAGTCGGAGTCGGGTATACTCGAGGGATCAGGCGAACGAGCCGGATAAAAGCCGGCGTTTGCAGATAGAGCTCCGCTCCGCGTCTCTCCCTTTTTTTTTTCTTTCCTCGGGAGAGAGTGAAAACGCATTCGACACGGAATAATGCCGGAGTCTTATTATTCCGACGCGAGCTGTACTACGTTTAAAAGAGGTCCAATTTCGCGGAGTTAATTCTTGCAAATGGATCTCGTTGACTCGCCAACGAGGTCCCGCTCTTTATTTCTCGACTTTTATTATCGTTTCTTAAAAAAAACGGATGATTGCTTCCGCCTTCGAATCGTAGTTTATTTGAACTTTCCAAGCTACCAAGATCTTCCTAAGATTTTTTTTCGCTGGAGAATCTCTCGAGGCGTGTTAGAAAAACCCACTGAACTATGTATAAAGGGACACGTAGGGCTAAAACTCTAGATATTTATCGCGCTTCGATTTGTCTCCTAATGCTCCTGAAAAAATCATTTCAGCTGCGTGGTGGAAAGAGAAACTGGACCTTCGACGATCTCGTCGGTGTTCCGCACGATTCAATTTGTCGGGTCGAGGGATCGGTCGCGGTGAGTCCGGAATTGAAACATCCGACGACGAAACGTCTCGCGCAGATATTGGGAAATAAAATACCTCGCATATTCCGTACACGAACGCCCGCGATACACATACACGTGTAAAAAGGTCGAGTTATCTGCGCTTCTCGACAAAGCCGAGGATATAGAGGTCCCCCGCGCTTGTGTTCCTTGGATTATCGTTTTCCTGACCGCGGCGAGAAACGACGATGCGGAATTATAATGCGGCGGTGTACAAACGAGTTGGCGTTTTCGGTTGTAATTTATTCGAGGCCACCCCGTAATTAGCGGGACGACCCGACGGGCATACTATTCCCACTCCTGTCGCGTTCCCCGGATTCCATTTATCACAAATCAGCAGCTGCCTCGGATACCCGTGGCCCCGCTTGCGGTGTGCTGTCATGGTGTCGGACATGACATTCTGATAAAGCTCATAAACGAAATTAGAGACTACGTTTTGTTTTTCACATTTCCGATATTTTTGCCCGCTAATTGGAAGCATAATCTTCACTCCTGGCTGAATATCTTGAAGCTTTCGGGACGTATATAAAATCACGGAGAGATACGGGATATATTATCTTCGAAAATATACGCTTGAAACAATCATGCGAAATTATACGGGGAAACAATACTGCGTAGTGTTATAACGAAAAATGAAACTTAATATATAACGTGTATTTTTAATTTAATTATACGTATGAAAGAGAAATTATGGAACAAGAGCTCTTAATTGAACAGGAACGTACATTCTACCGTTCTACCGCACTTCACACCAACCTGTAGAATCGTATTCTCACCGGTGCATTCATGGTGCGATAAACTTAAGCGGAATGATATACGATACAGAGAGCCGGAAAGAGCACACACGCGAAAATACCCAAAGCGAATGGCAGACGCAGGGACATTATTCACGGCGTCACGCTCACCTCCTTCCGTTTCAAGCGCTCCGGCTCGAGTACGTAGATTGAGGGTGGATCAATGAGTGCAGTGTTGCAGAATCACGCGCGATCGCGCTCGGTCGACACTCGGCTAGTGACGAGGAATCAGGACGCCGAATACCTCCAATTTCCTCTTCCCTTCCCCTTCCCCTTCCCCTTCCCCTTCCGTCACTTCTCGCTCGCGCTTCCGCGATCGACGATTCCCGTTTCTACGTTTCTCTCTTTGTCGTTGCCGCGCGGAGAGCAACAGCAACAGGTGTCCGCGGGGACATTCGCAGAAACTGCGAGGGATGCGAGAGGGTGGAAACGTCGAGGGCAACCGGGCGCTTCGAGAGAGCAAGGGAGAATTCCTCCTCTTTATTTATGAGCTTTTTATTCGACTTGTTGAGCTCTCGCTTTCGCCCTCCTCTCTCTCTCTCTCTCTCTCTCTCTCTCTCTCTCTGTCTTTACCGCTTTCTATCTCGTCCTCTCGATGAACGCGAGTACAAATCCAGAGAGAGAAAAAGACGAAGGGAATGGGAAAAAGGGCGGAAAGTACGCGTGGCGGCACTCCTTCGCCCGAGAGGGTGCCGGAAATCTCTCGTTTGCCAGGGGCGGAAAAAAATGCGACATTTTTCCGTGTAGCTGGTAGGGTCGCGCTTCCTGATTTTTCGTATAAAGCGACAGAGCGACAAAGTCACAGTTTAAAGCCGAATCTACTGAGAATAACGCCGAATATAAATTTGGTTGTTAACACAATTGTATATATTCATTATTTCAGAACAACAGTTTTTTCTCTTCTTTGTCATTTCATTTAATGTCGAATGTAATTTGTCGATGTTTTATTTATCTAAAAATCGTGTTAACGAATAAATCCGATTGGGAAAATTGATAAATACTTCTAACAACACTATACAGAATTGCCGCGGTCGAATCATCCGTTTAACCCAGTTTTCTGAATACCAACGCACGCCTTTAATACGCCGTTATAGCTTTTCACCGAGATGAAGATAATAAAATAGCTGGTCTTTGCACAATATTCTCCGATTTGCGCATAAATGTCGGTAGAGAGTATCTTCAATGGCCTCACCCAACAAGCTCCTTTATTGCAACGTCTTCGGTCCAGACATAAATCTCAGAGCTTCATCCGAGTTCGTTGGTCGAGCGCTTACGCAAACTCTTTAAAAAGCATTATACCCGTCGCACAGAATGAATTTAACGGGGAACAAGCACGCATCGTGTGAAAGAGAGAGAGAGAGAGAGAGAGAGAGAGAGAGAGAGAAATCCGCCTCTAAACTAAGTGCCGATCTTTTAACGATTTCCATCCTCCCTCTCTTACTCTTCCACTCGATCGCGTTATCGCGCGCAGGTGTAAGAAAATTTTCAACTCCGTTATCCGGAATCGCCGTATGGATCTTCGAAAAAATCAAGCTCTTCGCGCGTCGATGCACGTTTACCGCGATTCTGCCGCCAACCAACGCGATGCTGCAGCCAAGGAGTCGAGTCTGGCAGATCGTGACAACGATACCGATCCAAACGCCACCGACAAAAGCCAGTCGGGTGGAGGGTAAAAGACGAAGGGAAGAGAGAGAGAGAGAGAGAGGGGGGGGGGGAAGAGCTGGAGAACACCTTGGAATCTCGTCGTCGGTTAGTCCGAAGAATACTTGCACAGTAGTGAGCGAGCCTCTCCTCCCCCTCGCTCTCTCGTCAGTTTTTCTACCTTCTTTCCTCTCTTCTCCTCTCAGTAAGTCCATCGGAGTTTCAGGTATTATAACACTTAGCCTCGGCTACCCGCCGATCCCTTACTGTTGCTGCGAAGTCTTCAGGTATACACAATGATCTCTCTCGGCAGCAGCGCGGGGACGCGAAAGGAGATAGATACGATTTAGGCGTAATCCGTCAAAGAGTTCTTTCAACGTCCGCCAGAACATTTTATCTATGATCTCCATTAAAGTTCAGTTAACGCCCTCTTGGCCCTCTTTCGCTTTCCGTCCGGAACCCCCTTCTTCTTTTTCTTCATTTACGTCTTCTCTCGCTACGCGCACGCTCGAGCACGGCTCTCTTCACGAGAACGGATACGGATTTCGACCGAAGTCTCTTTTCTTCCAACGACTCCTTTCAAAACGCATTTTCGCGCCTACGCCGCTATTACAGAATCGCTCTATTATATAATTCAATACGATGCGTGACCACTCCATTTTTCCATTCTCGTTTTTTTCATCTTCGCTTCAATATTGATTTAAGAGATACACGATATAATGCGAAATTAAAGAATATTTTATTTTTCTTTTACCTTTTCTGCGATACATATTAGGTGTTGGAATTAATTCGTAGCGTTTTACAAGTGATGGGAAGTACTTTCATTAATGTATTTTTTAATGCTCATGTGAAATAAATAACATTCTTTCATTAAAAAACGCTACGAATTAATTCCAACACCTAATATAATAAGATATTTATTGCGACTGAAACAATCAATTAACCACACCTATACACTTAATCGACGTCGGATGAATTGAACTTTAGAAACAACGAAGGATTTTTACGGCCTCCACTCATTTGATTCCTGCACAGTTGTTCTCGTATACAGTACACTGAGAAAAAAATGTACAATAATGTGTCAATTTTAATAAATATTTGTTTGTATATAGTACTGAATATTTATTAAATATAAACGTATATTTAATTGATACGAAACCATTAATTTCATTTAACTATTATTCTTTAAATTTAAGTAAATATTAAGTTAATACTATTCAAACAAATATTTATTAAAATTTGGTACATTTTTTCTCAGTGTATACGTTTACAATAGAGTGATAAAATTAAGTGTAATTTCTGTAAGTTATTTCATAACGTGGCACTTCAGTGTTTCACGCTTACCATCGTAGATTCTCTCGCCTCATTTTTCTCCGCGAGAAATATTAACGAGGGACATCAAATGTACGTTTCTCCGACGCCAGTTCTTCAACTCGCAAACGTTTCGACTTCTCAAAGTGTCTCGAAACAGAGCGTGGAGAGCGATATTCGGGCGCCGATGCCGAGGCATTGTAATTAAAATCTCCTGAATAAAGCAAACGCAATCTCCCGACTCGCGCGAGCGCGGAGGCGCGTCGTTTAATTTCACGTTCATTACATCGCGAATGCATGCGTGCACGCGTGCACGCGTGCGTGCGTGCGTGTATACGCTCTTGTAGTTGGGGAGGGGAGAGGGGTGCGTCTCTCAACGCTCAACCCTTCCTTCTTAGATATAACGCCCTTGAAAGCCTGGTCTCTCTTTGCCGTCTCGCCCCTCGACTGCTACTCCACTCACGATCCCTTCCCGCTACTCGAAAACGTATCGGGTTACCTCTGACATAATTCCGTTAATTATGATTTCGTAGTATGATTTTCTCCGTCGACTCAAACGAGCACACGAATCACGACTACCCTTGAAGAATTATTATTTGACACGCCTCTTATGACGTGTCGTTATGTAACGCGAGTAAAATAAACACACGTCGTTATCAATTATATCTTTTCCGTAGTTTTTATTTTATTGCTCCAAAATTCATTTTTTATTCTGTTTCCGAGAATCTCAAATAAATACGAAAAAAAAAAAAAATTGAAACGTTAATGAATTTATTCAAGCATATATTTCTGCTTGCTATTCCTTTTTTTATATTTTCCTTTTTCACATTATGATTATTTCATGCTCATTAATAATTGCTTTTTCTGAAATTTATTTTAATTACGATAATTTGTATTATTTTCGGCATTTTAAACTGCTCGTTTTAGTGAGATATGGAAAACCGGGACCGGGTTGATCGTAATAGGTAGATCAGACAACGCAACGGTAGGTGGTACCAATTTAAACCTCATAAATGCAAAATCGCACAATGATTGCGTTCATAAAGGTCTCCGTTAGCCCGCGTGGCATCTTGGCGACCTCCTTCCGCGGGTCGTCTCTTACCGAGATAATTTACATTGATATTTATGCCGTGTCATAACCGAGTCTTCGCCGGGGGGTTGCGAAACGGATTCGTACAGCTAATCCCAGTCTTGCCGGGGGGTTGTTTTAATTGAAATCTTACTCGGTTCCTCGGATTCGCGAGCGAGGGCAGAAGACGATACACTCCATCGAAAGGGGTTAACGAGGGAGTGTTACGCGTGCCAGGGTCGCTACGCCGGTTTACTTTACACCATGCTCAGATACGAGTCTGGAAAATCTAATTTCGCATTAACCAAAGATATATTTGAATATCAAGACATATCTAAAAATGAAAATTTTTGACTCTGTTAACCTTATTAATTCTATTGTATATTTAAATGTTTCATCTATACTATGGTTCAATCATTTTTTGAAGAAAAATGGTTGAGTAGTTCTTTTCTTATAAGACTAATAAAAATATTCTGGCTATTTTTACTAAACTTATGACAAACTTTACTTGCCTGAAAGTAAAAATATCGAACATATAAAAAGTACATTGCGATTATAGTAAATCCACTCAAGTGATTATTATCTTACAGTAAAATAAATCGATACTTAAGACTGATAAACATGAACAACTTTCAAGACTTTACACTATTTTTTGCTGCGAATAAATTTTGTCTAAAGCAAAAAATACTCGTCAATAAAGTAAATTTTATAGAGATGTATAGCAATTTATAGATTTATTTTACGAAATGTAAAAAGTATACCTTACATAATTATAATATATAATGATCGCTCATTTACTAAAAAGGTAAAGTAAATTTTACATAAGTAGGCCTGTCTATAAGATGTATAGGTATGGATCTGTCAATTCTAAAATTAATTAGAATTCTAGCGCAAACATTACTTTACATTTTTTTGCGTGTAGGACCGGAATCACAACATCGAAAATTACGACATCAAAAATTGTATAAATAGAACATTGAATCTTATCTTTGATAATTTGGCGGCGCGAAGCGTGGTATATAAGTAATTCAGAATGCTCTTGGCGAATTTCCGCGGATCGCCTCACTTTTTGTCCAAATGACAAAAGTTGAGCAATTCCGCGAGATCATACCGTACACCAAAATGTCAACCGCGAGACCACTAAAGCGAGAGAAACTTTTAATTCGTTCATTTCGTCGGACTCAAAGGGTCGGCGAATGAGACTTATTAAAATTTATACAATCCGCCCTCCCCCCCCTCTCCCCTTCCCTCCCGCGTCTCCTCACCCACAATCGTACCATTATCTACCATTTATCAGTACAATAAATGTCGAAAAATTCTTCTATTTGCCAAGATGACCAAAATTCCTTTTCGAGAAAATTTTATTTTGTGGATGTTTGGTCAGAAGAGAATTGCCGCTTTCTATAACATAAATTTTGCATCTTGATTAAATTGTTATTAAATTTGTCGTTTATTAAATTTGTCTTTAGAATTAATAAATGAAATTGCGCATAAAATTTACGCAGTTATAAAAATATTTTTTCCTTCGGATATACGATAACGTTTTGTAGAACAGAAAACGACTGCAGAGGATTGAACCGCTTTTTTCTTTCTTTGGTGCGGTGGAGTATAATGTCGGGCATAAAGGAAGAGGAAGTTAGAAGATAAGGTATAAAAGCGGTTTTCGTCCTCGAGAAATTACACTTTTACTTTAATCCGCGAGACAATACCGCGGGCGGCTGTGGCCGGGAGCAAAGGGTTACGTTTGCATCGACCTTCCGCTCATCCGCCCTCCTCTTCCTCTCGTCTCCTATACTTTCTCTTTCTTTCTCCAGGAGTCTCTCTTCTCGACCGTGCTAATACTTTTCAAGGGGTTAAAATCTAATTCCTGCAACACAGCCCCTAACGGCAACCCCTCTATACGCAGTCTCGCGATGCGATCCTCTGCCTTTCTTCTCTTTTTTTTTTCCCTGTATCGTCGACTGCGAGAAGGCGCTTCGCTCCCAATAGACATAATAAAAACGCCATCTGAAATATGCATCCCTTAATAAAACTGTCCAATTAGCCAAGAATGGAATTAAGTATTTAGGGGGTGTCGGAGAAGACTTTTGCCTGGTTCTCAGGTGCTTTCGCGAAAACCCTTTCGCGAAAAGATTAGGTTCCCCCTTTGACCGTCGCGTAACGAGAGAAAACGGAGAGGAGAGAAGTGGAGGAAGACGATGCGAGGGAAACGATACTTCGTCCTGAACAGAGATTGAATTATTTATGACGTTGAGATTTCTTCGGTTGATTTTTTTATATTTTTCACCGTCGACTTATTATATTTATTGTCGGTTCACGATTCGCTCGCTATTTTCAAAATTTTTCATTAGGTTGAATAATTTTCTCACAATTATATGTGAGATAGATTATAATTAACATTTTTATGGCGGTAGGTAAAAAAATTAAACTAGCAGAAAAATGGAATTTTCATTACCGAGTGTCGCATATCATCGTGTAACGTTAACCGTCCCTTTATGTCTCGTACGAAACGTAGAAGGCAGGAAACAGCGAAGCCGAGGTGATCGATCGAGCAAGGATCGTCAGCAGGGTCGCAGGGACAGGATGGTCATTTATAAAATTAAATCCCTGGAATATTTCAGTCGTACAAATCCCACCCCCGATGGCGTAGGGCAGGGAGGGCGGCGGTCAGGCAATCGTAAAAATTCCACGGGGTCTGGATGCATTGGAAATCCACGTAATTAACCGAAGGAATTTCAGAGTGTACGCCGGGGAGTCGATTAAAAACGCGAGCAACGCCTACAGTTAAACGGCAGGGAAATTTTTCGCGCACTCTCTCTCCCTCTTTTCCTCTTTCTCTTTCTCTTTCACTTCTTTCGGCCGCACTCGCTCGCCCATCCTCTTGCAGCTTCACCCTCGATCCATCCGCGCGTTTCTCGCTTTTTTTTTTTTTTTCGTAGTCGCTGCTTCTGCTCTATACCGCTGTGCCGCCGTGTACATTTTTTCGGCTCCGATTAAAAATACTTCGGACCAATTATTCCGCAACACCCATCCGCCGGTCTTTCGCACCGCCACTCGTTCGCGCTTTTCTCTGCTTTTATTACAACTTACACTTTTTCTCCTCTCTCGTCCAACCTTCGTATTTCTCGCGTATATCGTTTTGCTTCAACGATCGTCCCATCATTGCCATCATAAAATTGGACCTTTTGATATGTCACATTCTCTAGCTTGCTTGTATCGCAACGTGTGTTTTTCCAGCCAATTTTCTTCTGTATCCCAGACTTTTTTCCGGCGAGATTGACGAATGGCAATTCCCTGACTCGCGAAAGAAGGCCAATTATGTAAATAATCGAGTAGCTTATTTGTATACGCCCGCGTGGTTCACCGACATCATTAATCGTCAGCCTCGAGTATTTCGCCAAGTGACTGTAATTAATACAAATCGTCGTTATACAGCGTACTCGAGAAACGCACACGGAGTGGCGAAAGGAATGAAAGAGAGAAAGAGAGAGAGAAGGAGAGAGAAGGAGAGTGACGTTCGAGGGGCGTTGTGTGTACCGTGCTGCGGAGAACGAGAATCCAACGTCATTCGAAGTAAATTTATACGACTAATACACCGCTGCCGGAGGTCTTAATATCCAGCGGGGCGCGCGATGAAAGCAGGCGAGTTTAAAAAGTGCAATATCACGGAATACATAAATGCGAGATGAGGCCATTTGAATGAAGAACAAATAAATTCTGCCGGCGACTCCAGTTCTCGCCGTATCGTGTATCCAATTTCGTTTTCACGCCGGTTTCATTTATTTTAGCCGCGCAGCCACGCGTTTCCGTCGCTCATTCGGATTTATCATGTAATTACAGTACACCACATGTAATTATATACCGTCCGTGTAGAAATCGCTGCGATTTGTGATTCGACATCGTGACTATTTTTTTCTTCTACATATATCGTTATAAGTGAGATGGAGTCACGATAGATAACGATCGAATTTGATAAGTGTACGCTCTCACGCGGTTATCTGTTTAATCTAATATCTCCTGTGCTTCCGCTTATCCGTAAACGACAGGAAGTCGACGATCGATCGGTAATCGAATATCGTTAGCGTACTTTTTTTTTTTGTGTGTGAAACTGTACATTGCCATATCGTATCCCAGTAGATTTCGTATTACGATGAACCCCTCCGTGCGCGGGCGAGAGAGCGTGCTACTTTCGATGGATGCTCACTCGATATGACACGATACGAAGTATTCTGGGGATCGAGATAAAAGAATCGAGTGGGCAGAACGTGACGAGACAATGGATTGCCGATCCACTAGCCGTAATACAATCGCATCAGCATCTCGCCGTATTGTTTGCCTCGCTTTGATATCAGCCCCGAGCTCTCGATTCTTTTCCTCGCTGGCCGCAAGTTCTTTCTTTCCCAAAGATCATCTCCGAACGCGCCCCCTCTTCTTTCTTCCCTCTATCTTCTCTCTCTCTCTCTCTCTCTCTCTCTCTCTCTCTCCGTCTCTTCCCCCGGAATACGCCGCAGGCGGAATCCTTCTCGTAATTAACCTCGCAAAAGTAACGCTAATTACGGCCGAGTTCTACTTATCTCGCTTCGCGTCAACCTCACGGAGTCGCACTCCCGCAAGTTTTTTCTCGTTCTTTCTCGTCTTCCGCTTTATTAACGAGAGGAAAAACTTGAAAGTGAGGAAGATGACAGTGCACAAGCGGCGGGAAATCGTAATGATACATTCGGTGTATCTTTCATATCGCGAAGAGTGCATGAACTTGCGTATTACAAATGCTTGTACGAAACGTACGATACAGAATGTAAGTGACTTCTTGACGAATGTATAACGCGTTGTATCATTGAGGAAATGAAGAATGGCGTCTTTAAACGAGAAAAGATCGAAGGCGGATGAACCCGGGGAGATCGATGACCCGCGAGAGGGATGGAGAGAGAGAGAGAGAGAGAAAGAGGAGGAGAGGAAGCAAAGACGAGGCGAGCATGAGCTCCAGTGAGTTCGTATAGATAATAAGACGCGATAAATTCGTAACATTACCACATGAATATCCGCGATGTAGGCGGAGTAGGCACGGCCTCGCCACTGGCACAGAAACGCAGAGTGCATCAATTAAAAACAGCGCGAAATTATATACAGACTTGTGAATGTAGCATCTAATTCGCGCACTCTCACGCACGTTTTCTAACATAGCCGTGATTGCAGCTTAAGATAGACAGACAGACGGATCTGGAATTGCCACGTTGTCGTTCCAGTAGTGTCGGATATGTTGGCAAGTGAAAATTATATGTTGCAGTTTCTTTTTTTTTTGTTTTGTTTTGTTTTACTTACGGAGATCGATAGTAATTAAAAATTGCGCGAAAAGTTGCTCCGTAAAATTAATTATACGATTTATTTTTCCCTCGATCCGTTGCGTATCCGTGTTTGGCCGCGTTTAACGCGGGACGAAGTTTCCTTCGAGTGGAAAGTCGGTAGCTTTTCGAGGAGGAGATCGAAGATCGATGATTTCGAAGATGAAACCAGCAAACCCATTTCACTCACGGTAGACTGAATCAGCATTCCGCCGAGGGCTGAAGGTGAGGAGAGATGCGTCTTGGGATATCGTACATAGCGTGTACACGAACGTCTCTCGCGCTTTTAGAGAAAGAGAGGGAGAGAGAGAGGGAGGGGGGGGGGAAGCGGACTGGAAAGAGAGTGATCTTGGAGATTAAACGATCGGATTCCGTCGTATCCTTTTCCCCTCGATGGCGGCGGATCCGCGAAGCCGGTGGTGTGCCCTCCTCCGAGACCAACAAATTAGTACAATTAGAATCCCTTCAAAGAAAATTGATAAATTCCACCGGAACAATTTCGCGACTCATTTCACTAGGGCGCCCTTTGTTGCGCGAGTATCAGAAAGACGGCGGAGAATAGGTAGCACGGAATCCACGACAGTGAGAACTTATCGCGACAAATGGCCGCGAAATTAGCGGCAAATTGAGAGCTCATTTTTATCTCGACCCCAGCTTTGTTTTCCTTTCTGTTCTTTTCCTCTTCAGAAACGATAGTTTTGAAATTTCGTGAAATCGTACCAGCGGAATGAAGCTTCATTGATCGGCTTATAAATATCGTTTAAGATGCTAAATGCCTCAGAAACGGAAATATATGCACCTCTGTTGAACTATTTATCTCACCGAGTGAAATGTCCGAGAAGGTGTTCATTCTCGCAAGGCTACATTCTCCGTGGAATGATCGTAACACTGTTTCCAAGAGCGTGCGAAATAACGAGTTCTTCGCCTACCGTGCGAATGTGCCGCAATGCACTTGTGCTCTTATCCGAGCGAGATCGTCGGCGGCCACGCAGGAAAAGAAATTAAAAGACTCGTCCGACAATCGGACGGGCGAGGGCACGAGTAGAGCGCGCTGCGTGCACACGAGCGTTCTTTTAATTGTATGCACGTAAAACAAGGCGAAGACCGTTAATTTTTCAGTCTGCTCGTCTAACATCCGCGATAGTCATTAAATCGCGCCGCGAGGAAACGGGAAACATCGATTCTCGTGATGTGTTTATTTCCGATGACAGCAGTATAATTTTTTACGCCACGAGCTAACATAAGGATAGCTGTCCTAGCGATGAGTCGAGACACGTCGAAATTTCGTAACGGGATCCGGAATACTTTAGAAGCGAGTCGAAGTGAACCTCACACACGAGAGTTAGACCCTTTGGATTCTACCCTTTGGGTCTTCGCTCTTTCGTCTATCCCTCTTTGCGCCCCGCTCCTTCCGCCTTAGTCTCTTCTTTGCCCCGAATTTCTCCTTCGCCACGCTCCACCGCCGCTTCCGCGAGCACGGCAAACATTAAGAGCCTCTAGATTTATTTATAACTACATTTACGCGCATGCCAACCACCCCGGCAACTCCTTCCTTCTCGACCCCTGCGAACCGCCACTCCGAATTATTGCGTTTATGCGAACGCGAGGGCGGGGCGGGGGGGGGGGGTGCTCTCTGTTTCTCCGCTTTCGCAGCACACTTTGCTGCGAGGGTGCCGTCTCTGAGAAATTTACAAAGTTCCAATAAGATTCGCGGCTTTTACCGAGTTGAACGATGTCGCTTCGATGTCGACATTCACATTAACCCTTTAATTGCTAAGTGTTTCGTAGAAAGAAAGCGCTCGAACGATGGGAAAAGGAAAACGCAGCCAACAGCGAAGTCGCTTAATAGCAAATCAGTGTCTTGGCTTTTCTATTACCTTTTGAAAAAAAGATGAACGCGTGAGTTGCTACCTGATTTATCTTCCTGCTGGTGTCGTGTAAACACGATGTAACAGCCTAGAGCGACTCGCCTTATTTCGAAGGTCTTTATTAACTCGACTCGAGTAATCAAGATCAATGTGCGAAAGGTAACTGTATATACGAAGGTACATCGGTGCGACAAGAGTCGACTCTCAACGTTGCTATCTCCAGCGAGAACTTTTCTCGGTTGACGGCCCGCTGCTGATGTTGATATATATCGTTGGTTATATGAGCCCTTCCCGTTCTGCCAGTGGACTCGGGGATTCCCCTGACGGCGCCGCTTGTACTTACATCGCACCACCTCACCTCACGGAGAATTATTTGGGCTTTATATCAAGCCTTACGACGTCGCTCAACCGGAGGAATCTAATTTGAATAATACACGACTCCGCCGAGAATACTAACTCGTGCGATGCGCGTGTATACGAAGTGTTGTTCGAATGTTCACCAAGTCCGCGGAAGCGAATGCATAACTATTGCGAAAGGTTGTTGATCTATCTTTTATTCAAATCGTTATGTAATTCTCTCTACAATTTCTTTTCTTAGAACTTGAGGATTCGGAATAACAGTTCTGCTTTCCGGAAATACGAAAGATTGTAAGGATGTGACTTCTGTAAAAATTACAGGGAGAGATTAACATTTATATTTTATTAAAAACGGTAACACGAAAAATTCAAAAATCAAAGATACATGAAAAGAACGATTTTGCGGAAGCATATAAAAATTTAGTTAAGTACAGATTTTTGTAATAATTTCATTGAACTATCAAAATAATTATATAGTGTTTTCAAGCATAATGAGCAATGTTGCAAAAAGTTTTGACACTCTAGCTATCAGCTTGGATGTCTACATAATTATTTTGATAGTCAAATAAAATCTTACATCTTCAGATCTATATCTAAATTTAAATTTTTAGATACTTTAACTGTTCCTTCCATGTAACTTTTTTAAAGAATGAGAGTTAAACATTGCTCGACATTTATGTCATCTTTTAAAACCAAGACTTATCGTGATTTCGATATCGATATCGGCAAGCCGATTGGTTCTACATAAGATAAAGTAATGGTCGTATCATACACTGCAGTCTAGGAGCAATAAGGTATTGTCAGACATCGCGCATCGATTACTGCACGCGCGTCGTAAGCTTCACGGTCGAGAGGCGCATCTCGCGTAACTCCGAACTCCGTTCGTTCGGTGCTCTCTTCTCGCTGGAAGACAGCCGAATCGAATTTGCAAACTTGCAGATTGGATTCCAACTTGCCTATTATAGGGTGCGTCTGTTCCGGTTAAAAGCTGGGGGCAAGGGAATTAATGTCGATACGCCAAGGAAGGCCGGAGGATTACTCCAAAGGCTCGTATCTCATTGTCTTAGATGTTGCTCTCTGCCCTGCATTCACAATCCCCTCCCTTTTCTCCCCTCCTACCCTACTCCTTCGTTGTCGGTCCCTTGGCTTCTGGTGGAAGTAAAACTCGATAAATGGATGTAAACGTTAAATATTAACCATCTTTTCAGACTGATTATAAATCTTACTTCAGATTCTAAACAAACTTTTCACCTATGCAGCGCTCTCCTGTCTCTAGTCTTCATTTACCTTCTCTCTGCCTCTCGTGGAAACTTTGTAATGCATTTTATTTATTCACAAAGGCAAATACTCATTTACCGTGGAGACACGACGACGCGTCCGCTGCATTTCGCGTCCGGCAAAGTCACTGTACGAGAGTACACTTGCAGCCACTTTATCCTCGGCCACCGAGGGAGAGAGAAAGAGGAAGAGAGGGGGAAAATGGAGAGAAAGAACCGACCGTCTTCCTAGGCATACGGAATTCTAAAGCGTAATGCCACAATCCCTTTGATGGAGTTTCTGTAAATGGAGCCGCGTCCAACCGAGTGTCCAGCGAGCCGACGTGCTCTGCCAAGTCCTTTTATTTCCTTCCTTGGTTTGAAAAAGCGGGAATTTTTAATTTTCGAGGATTACGTTTGCCGGACGGAATGAAGAAACTGGGAAAATTCGACGGGGTTCTTCCGCGTATAGAGGTTCGTTTCAATAGCTATTTCAACAGCTATGCGAAAGCTTGTCTCTTGCTTGATTTTTTCCAAAGTCTGTTTGCCACTCGATGCTAATACCTTTGTCTCTGTGGACTGAATGACAAAAGTATCCTTCTTAGTCTCACTTCGTCGGCTCTCGATTCAAAAATATTTTACGTTCGATGAAAAATTAATTTCGCAGTTTTTTTTTCTTTCACGTCTTTCACGGTCAACTATACAGTGTGATCGATTCGTCCGCTCGTCACACTGTCTGCCTCTCTCTCTCTCTCTCTCTCCCTCTCGGAGAACCACTGGTTCCGTCCCAGCGGTAGCCTTTCATCAAGTCTTCATTAGGTCGTGGTAAATGTATTATGACTTCTGATTGAGTGCTGTCGAGCGTTATATCTACGTGTCTATATATAGCGAACCACTACGCTCCGACATTATACCGAGCGGCACTCTCTGCCGTCCGATATGCCTCGTTTCCCCTTCCTTGTCGTCGTACTTGCAACAGTCCGGGCTGTCTGAATTTTCCTACTATTTCCTACATATGTTGCTCACACCATGTGCAGCTATCGTATCGACGATATCATAAATTAATAAAATGGCGCCCGGCGATTTATCATGCTCGGGTAATTTAAAGTCGGGATTACGTTCAGAAAGTAATAAAAGAGAGATAATAAGCGATTTTTGGCAATTTCCGAGATATTCGCAAAATGGAGTTTAATTACAGCTGATGATTTCTTGGAAGCGCGCAACGAACTGCCAGTTCCACAGAGATCCGCCGCGTCACTTCCGTCGTCGGGACTGACTGTACCGGCGTATCGTTGACACACGTCGCTATACGCACGTATAATAATTAATGGTACCCGCGTAGGTGTGGTCCGCACACACGTATCGAAGCGGAGCGCGGCGTATATCTGCGCGGCGCGCGGGCAAAGATGTGTAATTGCGTTACCCATCGAATTCAGTTATACGGGCATGGCGAGTCTGATGCATAAAATGACGGGGCCAAATTCAGTTATAGTTCGCTTCACAAAGCGAATACGGCCGCGCGTCGTTAATATCGCGCGCCGTTGCGAACGCCGGTGTCACATTGTTACGACGGAATTTTCCGAGGCTCGAAAGTAGTCATCCAGCAGAGAGGAGGAGAGAGTGATGGGGGAGGGAACGAGGGAGAAAAGCGAGCAGATTGACGATAACCTTCTTAAGACGTGTAAAATCGAACGTCGATCAACCATATTTTGACAATCGTTGTACTGGAAGTCGTTCATCCGGAAACCTAATTTTTTTTATTGATATTTAAAATAGCTGCCATGTGCCATTGTTGAGAGAAAATTAAAGTTGCAATTTGTATTTTTTATATATACTCTTACATGTGTATTTATCGTATAAAGAAATATTTCTCTGTATGCGTGGGAAGGTAGATGGAATGAGAAGCAGCTAAAGAATCAGATTTCGTTTAGTATCTGTGCATTAATTCGTTTGGCGGGTCGAGAGTTTTTCCAAGACACCCATCCCTCTGTAAGAAATGTCTCGAGTTTATTTTTTCTCTCCTTTATGCGCTTTTCTCTCTCTCTCTCTCTCTTTCTATCAACGAGGTGAAACAGAGGGGATGAACGCGGTGTAAAAAAATCGAAGGAAGAAAGAGAAAGAGAGAAAAAGAGTCCTATCCATGCTCTACCTCTTATTTTTCCTCGAAAGCTCGCGACTTAATTAATCGCATAACACAGGGCCTAATGAAATCAGAACTCCCATCCCATCTCCATTTCTATACTCGCTCCCTCGCGTTGTTCGTGCTACGTAAAAACGGAAATATTTCCCGGGAATACTTTTCCACCTCCACCGGTCTTTCTCCCGACCTATCCTCCCCCACCCAGTTTCTCCAGCGAAAGCCGAGGGTCGGGAGATAGCGAGCGAGAAATTAATTCGGAAATCGATAAATTCATTTCGACGAATTTCTCTTCGTTCGCGCTGCCGATGTGAAAAAATGAATTATTGCGGTGCGGCGCGTATTATCGTAAGATAATCGGCGATTTCTAAATTCCGAACCGTTCACGAGCGCTGTTAAAATCAAATCGAAGAGTAGTCTATGCAAGAGATTGATCAGTTACAAACGCACAATTTAGTAAAATATATAAATTTCAATCAGAATCTGCTTTTCTCCAAGATATATATCACTTAACGATAATCTCATCTCATTGTTTTTCTTTTTTTTTATCGTTACAACCCTATCATGATTAGGATCTAAGCGAAGAGCTGCAATTTTTCATTTTTTAACTTTGATCGCTTATGCCAGAATTATCAAGCAGTTTTTTTTTAATGTAACGAAAGCGGGATTTTGTGCCATTCCAATCACGATGTAATATAAAGATGCGATTGCCATTGATCTTTTTAAGGATAAAGGACAGAGAGAAACTCTAGGACTTGAGAGAAACTCTCTAGGAATGCCCGATACTTTTCTCGATGAAGCGTGTATGGAACAAGCAGAATACCTTCCTTAGAGAGTTCCTTCGGGAATCGAGGGTTCGTTTGTCGATTGCTCCTGCGGTAGTATCGAGGGCAAGGCAATTTCTTCGCCGAGAGAGTCGATCACGCGTTGCCTCTTTTCTCTCTCTCTCCCTCCTTCAGGGATTAATTAAAATCTTGAACGTGCCGATTAATCAACGGCCCTCGATGCGCCTTACGATCTCGTAATGACAATTAAAAATGCATCGCGTGGTTTACTCGTCGAGGAGAGCAGAAGTTTGTTTTCTCGAATCGCGAATTTCTTCTTTGCACTTCGATCGATTTCATATTATTTAAAATCAAGGCATTTAATTAGGTTTTTGCCTAGTAGGAAGTGAAGAGGGATGATTCGAGATTGTAAGAAGATGAGTTTTTATTACGTCCGCTCGAAACATCCGGATCTTTCAACTAAAGATCAAGATTGTTATATTGCTGTCGATGAAACCGCTTAATCATGTAATTCATTAAGACCTCTGAGACGATTGGAGGGATCGCGAAAGGCGACGTGAAGCCGACTTAGAGCACAACGGGTGTGTCACAACGGTTCGTAACGCGGGACGACACGCTTTCCGAACACCTGATCTGTTCACACGGCGCATTTAGCGGCCGGTATTAATTTAACACCTACCGACAGGCGTCCGGCACTTCTACACCCGTTAAAATAACAAGTGTGCTGCGATGAATGCCGGAGAAATAGGCTGGAAACCCTTTGGGAAACACCGAATGTCGTTACGCAATTTTCCCGCCCACGATTAAGACTCTCATTCAATTTAATTACTTATTTTATTTTTGCGTCGAGCTAAAACATTTCGCCTCTTGGCCTTAGGTGGCCCTTGGTCTTCGTGACGATGAGAAATTATATTACAGCGAAATAAGAAATCGACAATATAAGTTCAGTAATAATTAGTCGTTGCATGATATATAATTGATTGTCGTGTATCGTTTATAGAGTGTATCAATTATGAGTGAGTTACGCTATTCAGTCTTGTCGAAGTGGTAACAATTATATATTGCGCCGTGTACACACCTCTAATAATTTATGATTATCACGAGATTAAATACGTAACCGCGGGCGATTGTTATTGCTACCGTTGTGCGTTGCACAAACCAAACGCTATATTGAGAGCCTTCATAGCCGTATATCTTTGGTATTCTTTTTTCCTTCGTTTCATGCTATATATATTCGTACAATTCCGATAGCGTAACGTTCACGCACATTCTAACCCGGTTCATTAACCATAACATTTTGGTGTGGTTAATGGACATTTAATCTTGCCATTTCGGTTGGACTAACATTCGATAACGAGCGCTTTCGAGTGTTTGTTTTGGAGCGTTTGTTCGGTCGATTGATTCGGATCGAATGAGTAACCAATGATAAGGTCACTTTATGGATATTCGCATCTGGACAGGTTTACATTGGCTTCTTTTTCCGACTGGACGATTTGATATGATATTATATTTGCACGTATTTCATACCGCGTTATTATTTCTTGCCTTTGAAAGCCGCGCTTGTCATCTTTTTACAAACATATTTACTGCCTGGTAATTCACATTTAACTGCAAATGTAACGATTTCATGAATGGACATCTGATTATCTTTTTTTTTTTATATATATATTAATATCTTCTGATACGTTCAAAGAATTTCGAAACGCAGTCAACAGAATAAATCGCGTTTGGAGAAATCTAATTTGATCCGACAAGAATATCTCTTCCTGATCGAGATTCGTCGGCCACAATCGGTGTAACATCACGCCGCGATATTGCCGGTACGTGGTGCTCGTTACGAGCGCATTTCTATCTCACGGTACGCACCGCACGCGTACGTGCTCGTCCGAGATATGCAGACGCCACTCGTCCCGAGTGCAAGCGCAGCTGCGTCTGGCGTCGTAGGACGCAGACGATAGTACGACGATAGTACCGGCTGACGGGAGCTTGTTCCTTAGCGGGGCATAATTTTTATCAGGGCGTATTCGGGGGCCCCAGATGCCGCGGCACTGCGGCAAATGGAAGCGGCCAATTGACACGCGCGTGTTTAGAAATAATGCATGCCGCTAAAAGCATTCGAGCGACTTCTGTTTCGTTGCTTACGTTCAAGCTTACGGAGAGCGTTGTTCTTTTCAGCGATAGAGATCCTGTAATAGGAGCTTGACTGAAGCGAATAAAATATATTTCTCTTTCTTTTCTCCTTTTCCTTAATTACTTTCACTTTTCGAAATTGTATTGGAACTGTTTGAATTCTGCATCGAATGGATCATAAGTGTGACGGCCAATTAAAAGACCGTTCCGTTTTAATCAAACTCTTGTTTAGAATCTTTAGAAGGCGAACACATTGTTGTGCCATAAAACTGGAAATAATGAGGAAAATCAGGGAATTGTGTAAAATTAAAATTCTTGGCTTTAAAGAAGTTTAATATACATATATCGTATCTACGCGCACAGTTTCGAAATTATTAACTTAACAAATAGTGTAAGTAGTATCAGCAATATTAATAGTAATTTACATTGCTATGTTAAATTGCTTTCTTAACGAAATATTTGACGATTTCTAAATTAGGACAAAAGTACAAACAAATTTCAAAATATCATTGAAAATTATGAAATTTTGCCTGAAAATGAAGGAAAAATTATGGAATTTAGGGATGAAAAATGTAGGATGAAAAATGTGGCGCCTATACATTTAATTATCCGATGATTTTCGCTCAATTAAAAAATCATGGCAATAGAATATCACTATCGTACAATTATTAAAATGTATTTATAATTGTACATTTGAAACAACGAGCTGTTCCAAATTAGTAGTACAAACAGTTGTGCGAGTAGCACGCGTGCATGCGTGCGTGGCCGGTTGTTAATGGTGCTCGAGCAGAGTTCGCACCGGTACGTGCGTAAGGACAGGAATGACAATTCGGCATATTGCACGCGCGCTTTCGCGTTAATCACACCTGCCGGTTGCCTCTTGCTCGGATCGCGATTCTCCGCGCCACGTGTACGTGCGGGCGTGCACGTGTATCGGTGCGGAAAACGACCGGCGTGTCTTCGGGCCGAGAAGGTAAGTCAATGAGAGAGGAAGAGGAGGAGATAGCGGGAGGGGATGAATGTTGGAAGATAGAGCGAAGGAGCAAAGATGGAAGGAAGGTCGACGAGAGAGGTGGAGGATCGATAGTCTGCACCTCGGCTCGAATTGCCTCGCAGGCTCGGTGCGAGGGATCCATTAATTTCTGCACCTCGACTGTACGACGTTGACCGGTAACCTTTATGCCGTATTCTCGGCGAATCTCCCGAAATCTCGGTTACGGTATATATGAGTGCGATGATATCGGTGTTGTGATAACAGCACGTGACAGAGACGGGCGCGTCTCATTTCGAGACGACGCTGGTAGATTATTGAAATGCGAGACAACAACGTCTTGTTTGCTTCAAAGTTTTGTTGCGGAGAATGCATTTTCTCTGTGCCAGTTCATTGCGAACGACGAGAGAAATGGACAACGCCGGTTGAATCTCGCACGGTTTTGCCACTTAACTAACCGGGAGATAGATTCGATCGAACGATTTTCATCGCGACACGAGGGAATTACGGGGTGGGCGCGTTAATCCGGCATGCTGACAGCGGGCGCGAAACCTTTTTCCAGTGTCGACAGAATGATTGTTCGTATTCAATACGCAGTGGCATTTGGCAGTTGGCAGTTTGGGGCAGGCGGGCGGGAACGACGGAATAAGCTGTCAGAGAGTTGCAGGGCCGATGAAAAGTCTCTGTCAGGGAGAAAACGCTCCGGTGGGCTTTCACCATTATTTTCTCTCTTTCTCTCTGTCTGCTTCTCCTACTCCTTCATCATCCCGTGCTCTCTCTCTCTGTCTCTCTCCCCCATCCTTCTCTCACCTCACGTCGTTCCATCAGCCGTGGAGGAGGGAATAATCAGCGGAAATTCGACGGGAATATACGGATGCGCTCGTCGGATCGCGCAATGTATTCTGACGTATTTGAATATCGTCTTCTAAGGCATGTCGGAAGACGACGATATACGCGATCGATAAACTTGATATGTAATTAATGAACAATTTCCTCTCTTTGTCTGTCCCATCTGTCTCGCTCTATCTGGAACTTTTTGCATTCCCGCCTGTGGGACTTTTTCTTTCGCATGAAAGAAAGATGTTCGTCCAATGCATCGTCGACTCGGCTTGCATCCACAATGCGCGATTGCTGTAAAATATTTTCGCACCACGAAAGGACGACATTGCGAAAAGGACGTCATCGCGACGAGCCTTTCGACTGTGACGAATATCCGTCGGGTGAAAAGAAGCGTAACCGAACCCGCGATTATCGCGGAACGAAAAGGAGATCATTGGACGTCAGAGTCACTGGAGTATTTTAATTACCGCACTTGAGTAAAGTAATTACAATCAGACGCCCTTTTACGGGTTATAGGATAGACATAGACCGCTCAGCGAGTGGACAACGGAGGTAGGAAGGGGTATTGGAGGGTAGGAAAGAGGAGTCTCGGGTACCAAGGGGTCCGACATGTCTATGGTCTATGATTAGCTGGAGAGTGACCAACGCGGAACCGACCCACACCTCACTGAGCTCGCCCACTTGCGGAGGCAGGTCTAGCTAGTGTCCAGGAGGACCCTTTCAATTAATTACCTGCCGTCGCGTTAGTTAACTGGAGATTCATCGAGAGAACTCGGCGCGAAGAACCTGATAGTTACCCCAGAGATTCGGTGAAGGGGTTGTGATTAGCGCAAGGGACTCCGCACTGGCGACATGATAATCGGAGACGTCCGGTAGCGGCTACCCCTTGCAATTTCTCGTTACGCGATCCTACAGCGCGAATTCTTAGGAAGAAGAGAACCGTTGATTACGCTCGACATGTATAATAACATAAACGTAACTTACATCGCTTGTGAGCAATTGAGAAATATATCTTTCATTTTTTTTTTGTATAATGTTGGTGAGAGAGAAAACCTGATGGAAAGGGAAAACCTCTTCCCATAAAACATACTTGAGATCTTTTAACATTAACCGCGTACCGACTGTAGCTGAGATGAATTATGATGCATTCTCCGCTGCGACTGATAAGTGGTTTTCTTTTATGACTGGATGATTAGACGACAAAGAGCAAGTGGTTTACGCGGAATGTACGTAATTTGTTGTCTATATCCTCGACTATGTTCCGACTACTCGTTACGGTCACCTCTCGCGACGAGCGAGAGGCTCGATGGTCGTAAAAATCTACTGGGAAAATGGTGAAAACAACGGAGAGCGGGCGTTGAGGTGCAATATATTAAAATTTTTACCACGCCTTAATTATACCGATTTTATTGTCGTCCAAGCGAATTTTCGCAATTACCGCCATTTCATTGTCGCTGCCGAGCTGCTACGCGCACAGCGTGTAATTGTAAAAAAACGAGACTAATGGATGAGCCGCGCTGTTGTTTCCTGTCTCTTCCCTCTCTGCCGATGTACCGAGAGGCATAATTATTATACGACGGAAGAGGGCAGCGTCGGTACAGCAGGAGTGCAGATTCGATAGATAGAAGCCACCACCGGCGCTCCGTCTTTTCGTCCCTTCGCTCTCATCCTCACCTTGCAACCTTCATCGTATTCACTTTTGCTTTCATTTACAGCCAGTAATTAATTTTAGATAGATTTACAACGAAGAAGTAATTTTTTTCTAAAGCAGTAAAATTTTTACTTCTACTTCTACTTCTTTCGTTTGACATCTACATTGTTTACCACAATTACCCTTCAAACATCCTTCGTCCCGAAGGAGTGGCTCACGTCTCTTCCATATAGTCGACGCGTTTATTCCCATATCGAAAACAGAACGAACCCGACGATAAAGTCGTCGCCGTTATATTATTATTACCGTAAAACGGCACGGCTCGCAAGTAATTTAAATCCCATCCGGGGAAGTAAAGGCTCGGCGCTATGTCCGTATGTACGTACGTACGATCAGATTACCCGGCGAAGCGAGGCTGTATTTGCATAAGTCAGGTTGTCAGTCAGGCCGCGTGGCAACTGCACGACCCCCCTTGCCCTCGCTTGCCCCCGAAACAACCCCGTGAACCGGGCGAGCGCGGCCACAACCGACGTGCCGAGAAAACACTCGGCGCCTTGAAACGCTCCTCCACGCCACCGAGACCTTCGAATTTATTCCGCTTCTTCCTCTTCTTCTCGCGCCTCTCGCGCCGGCGAAATTGCTTGTGAGATCGTGCGCGGGATAGCTACACGCTCGATCCGAATCCGTTCAGAGTTCTGCGAGATACAAGATACGTTTTAGAAGCATGCTCTATTACGCGATGTATCGCGCAGAAATTACCCAACCGCCAATCCAACCAACAGCCAATGTGCTTTCTCCAATCGCATCTGGTTACCGAGTGGTTTATGCGGCGTTCCGAATAGAGAAGAAACTTGCGCGATCGTTCCATTCGCTTCATTTCCACTCGAATATATATGGTATTTCCGTTCGTCGACAGCATCGGTCGCATTAATTTTCGTATATTGGCCGAGACCGCAAGGACACCCGGTGTGCCATGGGCTTCGTGGTCGTCGTCTCGTGCACGAGTGGAGAAGGTAAAGGAGGTGGAGGTGGAGATGGAGGTGGAGGGACGAGCTCCGAAAGAAAGAACGAACGAAAGGGAGAAAACGAGAGTCGAGCGTGGCCGATTAATCATACTTTCGTAGGAATTACCCTGCTATACACGTTGGCGTTTGCAGGGTCGAAGGGCAGTCCTCGTGCTCCCTTCTCACCGGCGACTCGCACTCTGGTCTCTCCTCTCTCTCTCTCTCTCTCTTCCTCTTTCGTGCTTTTTGTCCGTCTTTCTCTCTGTCGCACGCGAACCGAGCTCTCATCAGACACGTGAATTACGTAAGGGCCTCGCAAGCATGTATAGTCCGGAGATTACGATATTCTCTGATTGGAGTGCCCTGTCACGAGTTCAAGGGGCAACCATGAAGACTCGCCTTAGCTCGTCCGATAGGGCAGCGCCGTGTCGGACGTGCAAATTCGAGTTAGGGTAAAGCGCATTTCATTAAACCTCGCCGGAAGACGTATCGCGAATTGCCACAACTGCGGAAGATCAACGCAATGGGAAGGGTTATTTTCTAAACGTTCAACGACAGGAATGATCTTCAGGTGATCGTACGCACGGCATATCTACCGATCGTTCGCTGAAAGCGAGAAATGACGAACGGCGATGGTTCGATTCACCATCGCTTCGTAAATGTCTGGGAAGAGACGTCGGTTGTCCGAGAAACGCAAATATTAGACATATCGCCGCGGGGGAGGTTACGGAGGGAAGAAGAGAGGGTGGACTATCGTTAAGGAATGAGGTCGAGGAGAGTATCCGACATGCGAGTACCAGCACGCCATTCGCAAAACAACGTTAACACGCGGCTCGCGTTCTCGACTGTTGTTGCCTTTCGCGACTTCTAGGATGTATACTTCTTTCACGGTAGGCGTGCGCGTGGAACGATTGTATGTACATCGTATCGCTTTTACGCTCGACGACGGTCAGGTACGGACACGTCTCGATCTCCCTTAGGTAAGGCCTTTCTTAGGACAACTTTGCCGTGAAATTGCAAATACACGTGAATCAATATCCGGTGAAATCAATGCGATCCGCATATTTTATTGGTGATGATTATTCTCGGAACTTTTTCAAGCCTAATGCCGATTAATTTTAGGAAGACATGGATGAAGATCTACAAATTTGCAATGAACCTTTAATATTTTTCGAGAAGTATATTTGGGCCCAAATGATAATCTTTTAATAAGATCGAATAATAAGATTTATTTGCAAAAAGTTATATTATATTAAAGATCGCTCGCAATTTTAGATGAAATTTGATGATAAAAACCAACGGAAGAGAGATTTTCAGCGAGAAACGAATACAATCTACTGGTTTCCGCGCTGTTTGAACACGAAATGGACAACATATGTAACGGCTATTCACGATCGAATGATTCTAGCACGGTCTAGGAAACCTAGGGAACCTAGTCGAAAAGAGACAAGGCAATTTGTAGACGATGAAGAGAAAGAGATGGTTTGCTTCACGAGAGATGGAAAGAGAAGGACGAAAGACGTGACGGAAGGATGACGAAGGAAAGTGCCAGTGAGACAGAGACGAAGTTATTTACCAAACCATTCGCGCGATCGCCTGCTCGAAGCTTCATCGTCCCTCTTCTCCTCTAAATACATTCTCTTCCGCGAGACTCGATCTCTCGTGTATCTTTTCATTTCTCTCTCACGAAAATTACGTGAAGAAACGTAGCAATGACCTCTTGAACGAAATAGAATCTTTGTATTTGTGTTATTATTTAAAAATAATAATTGAAATCAAATTGAACACATTCTGCAATGTTCGCAGTTGGCGACCTTTGACCTCCTATTTTATGTCTAATAATTCGATAATTATATGCAACGAGTTTTTAATAAATTTTCTGAAAGGAAAAGTATCAAATCGAAGTATATTAATAATTAGATATTAAATTGGCCGATTGACCAAATATAATCAAGAATGTTATTCTGACTAGACTCTCGACTTAAGTCGACCATCCGACATATATTGCTCATTATATCCACCTTCTGCACGGTCAATTTCAGCAAACCCTAAATTTCTCTTCATCCGGACTCTCCATCGGCACTTACACAAGAAGTATCAAGAAGCACCGTGGATTGATACGGTGGGAAGAGAACACGAAGAGGGGGGGGGGGTGATGAGAACGAGAAGGGAGATGAGTGCGAGATTCGGGGAGAGCCACCTCGAGATATGACACCAATAACAAAAATCATAAACACTCGGATCGTTGATTAAGTCCCTTCGCGAGGATCTTCGAGGTACTTCGCTCCGCCGAGATGAGGCTCGTATCGTAGCGAGACGAGCGGAATCTCATGTCTTCTTCCCTCTCTTCTCCTCTGTCACGTAATACTCTCGGGACGAGTACGTAAGTCGGCGACGTACACACGTATACGTCGCCGGCGGTGCGGTGTGTAGTACGTACGTCCATCTTGAGTTTATGCTGCTTCGATTGCCGCCTGTAATTCCGGCGATATGAGCGCGATCGTGTTAACGCCGGCTGTTATTCGCCGTCCGCCTGTCTGCCTTTCCCTCAGCTTGTATCGATCGTCTGGAAGAAACCATGACGGACATGATTTGCTTGTCCAACAATAAATAAACGTACAATTAAGCGGAATGTTAAGTAACGACTGCCTCGAGATCCACGTTCCAGAGATCGAAGATTAAAAAGTTTGAAATCACTTTTTAAGAAATTTTTAAGACAGCGTACGCTCTCTCTCCCCCTCTCTCTTTCTTTATAATTTTTTCTTTTTGTATGTTATATTAAATATTATAATAATATTGTTTATGTCTAGTCATTATTGTTTATGTCATATTAATTGTGTATGTCTAGTAAGCGCGAGAGGATAACTATTCGAGAGGAGTACTAAATAAATAGCGATCTCTCTCTCTCTCTCTCTCTCTCTCTGTTCCTTATTCATATTTCTGCAGAACACAGATTGTATAGATATATGGAATTATTTACTATCGAAAGAAGTCTACAAGATTCTAGATTCGCGTAAATCTCGGCGATTTCAGATTTCTTGACGATACTCTAAGAGATGCAGAAAAGAAATGTACATGAGCGTTTTCGAGCGTGCGGTCGATTCACTTTCCGAGAAGTTACCCTCCGTGGCGGCTTCGTGTAACGCGAGCCAGTGCGTGCTGCTCGATCCGGGAGTACCAGGTCCTCTACGTGCGTGTACGCACTTGAGACTCCCTTGAGGAAAGTTACAAGAGACGAGAAAGAGAGAGAGAGAGAGAGAGAGACAAGAAGGTATGCACACGCGGAAACAACGCGGCGCATTGTCGCACGACGAGTGTGTATTATACCCGACACGGACGCGCGTTATTTCCCGTATTCGGTTCTCATGTCGCTGCGGCTTTGTCGACCGTGACGAGATGCGATACTTGTCGAACAAACTCGGAAATATTTGCGACACCCTGCACGCGTAGGTATCCCCGCGGCCGCGTTGCCGAGAGAGCGCAGGTAACGCACCGTACGCATAATAAACGCATGCGCATAACGAATGCGACCGTACGGTACCGCGTGTCCGGGGATAATTACATCGGTCGAAAGAATGATACGGAATTACGTGCGAGCCGATGGCAGCGGGAGATTACGCTGGCGATGCATTTTTTTTTCCTCTCTTACGAGGGAGAAATTATCGTGCGAAACTGCTTACACGGAGAGGAGCTTCTTGAACGCCACGAAGCGGCACGGAACCACTTGTCTTTCTGGATTTTCGTGTCTTTCTTGTACCTCCTCTTCTCTATATTAGTCTCCAATTATTTCAATATTAAAATACACTTCAACACTTTTATTTTAATTTCTTATATTTTATCGTATTCATCAGATATGTGCTTTGTTAGAATTATAAGGGGGTACACAAAATTAGAGATAATGTTTTAAATGGAATTTTGTATTATATTTTTTAAATAGCCCGACTTTAATCTGGTTGAAGATCCTTTGAAGGGACTCCTTATCGCTAAGACCCTTGCGTTTTCGAGGTCCAGCGATAATCGGCGTCGTTGTCTCGAGTGGCGCCGACTTGATTCCAAATTGATACAAGGCATCACGAAGGATCACGTTCTCCTTGTTTAACTAGGATGAAAAACAGATGTGACATCCATACACGGTACTTCAAAATTACTGGAAGGATTATATATAAATAGAATGTATAAGTTTTACGCGTGCCAGAGCATACCGATGTACGACGTGCCACTTGAACATTTTTTGTCAATCCTTTAACCGGGTCCAACTATGTAAAGTTCTCTGAAACCACTGAGACATTTTAAAGACTGTTTGACTGCAGCGCATTTCTCGAAGTTCTTTCCTTCTCTTACGAAAAAAAATTCATCTTTAAACATGTGTCGAGCATCTAAATATCACTTTTCCTTTGAAACATCGAAGGATGTTTCTGTGACTAATTTTTCTACTTTTGTTTCGGCACCATTCCGTTCGTTTGTTAGCCACCGAAGGTGCGAGCAACGAATATATGAGGAGCGAAATATGAAATATATTCTATATATGGAGGACTTGCGACTTGCGTGCGTGCCACGCGTGTGTGTCTGTTTTGCCAGACTACAAAGCCATCTCTCACACAATACTGAGAGCTCGGTACTGCGATATCCCGAGATAGTTTCCGTTCAAATATAGAGCTGACGTGCCTCGAGTTCGTTCTCAAGCCGCAGGTGTCAACTCTCGGCGACGCTTCCGGGCGCGAGATCTGTGTCATTACCTCCGAGAACGAGCGCGTTAGCGGGCACAGATATCCGGCACGACAGGTGCGCCCGTTAAGCTTTCGCAGCGATAAGGTATCAAGTTATCCGACTTTTTATTTTTCGCTCGATAAAGCGATTTATATGACAGAGCTGTAGTCATGCATTTCGTTTAGGAGGAGATAGATGTCTTGACTGTAATTACAGATAAAAAGTTGTAATAATATTAATATTTGCAAATTTATGCATTTAATGTTATCGAGACAGTGTAAATTTACGGATACTTTATAACTCTGTATAATGATTTTAATAGCGCAAAGACGCATATTATGCGTTCTAACAAAGAGTAGTTGTTGTTAAAAATAGCGATGTATTTTCTTAATAAAAAAAAGTCTCACTTTAATCATCTTTACGCACTTAAGTATTTGCTGTAGCGAAAAAAAAAGGAGACAGAAAAGGAGGAATGTATAAAGAAGGAAAAAGATACGTAGGCTTAACTATTATAGAGGGATCTTCTTCCCCACGCGACAAAGAACAAAACCGACAATTAGCCGTCGACGGGAGTTAATAAACAACCTCGCGAAGTATCAACGCGCGTGTACTCGGATAATTTGATACGTTCTTGTGAAGACAGATATCGAGGAATCACGGGGGTAAATAGCCAAGTATTGTGTCATACCAATTAATTTAATCGTTATTAAGACAAATTTAACGATCTCGTATTATTTCCGGCTCATATAATCTCCATAAAGAATATATTTTATATATTTATGCGAGTTACTCTCCGATAGTTGTTTCGTCTATTATTATTGCTTCAAGAATTAATTCTTCTGCAATAACGTACTATACGTATTTTATGTCTTATTAGTGTAGCCTTTATTACACGGTTCTTCATTCCTATTCGATAAAAAAAGGCAAGAGATAACAAATGAAGATCATATAATAATCTCTTTTCCGCTTTTCTTCTTTGATATTATTCATGGGAATCGAAAGGTCGATGAACTGTTTCCCTTTAGGAACATCGATTGATCGTCCCAACGTCATCCGCAGGCGACGGGACTTATTCACATATATAAGTATTTACCATCACGGTGTCAATAGTATCGTCAAGTGTTAACTCTGTGCGCTTTAACCCCCCCGGTAGTAAGAGTCGTCTAGATTGCTGATCTAGCATTTACGATTCATAACTCGCGAATGTGAACAGAGAGAAACGGAAACGGGGAGTGCGAAAGCTAGGGGATGTGTAAGGAGTAGGATCAGTTTCTGGACCCGGACATAAACCGTTTATTTATATGTTCTATTTAATGTTTGTCTGTGCGTTGCCTCATGGGACTCATTCATTATATCGCCTCGTACAAGGAGCGGTATTGAACGGGTCGATCGTTCCATTCCAGCAACGTTGCGCTTTCTTTCGCGAATTACGTATCTTGGATTTTACAACCGTGCACTCGTAAAACATTGAGACCAGAAGAAAATATTCTGGAGATCCTTAAGTGAAGGACATTAAAAAGGCGATCATTAAATATATCGCGGAATATGCAATAAGTAGATAAACGTTAATGTCGGCGTTGAGAACCCAACTCGTATAACGGGAAGAAATTTAAAATCCACGCGAAATTAACTTTGTGAAAATTGCCATGTGTCTTTTTTCTTCTTTGGTAAGGCGAAGTGCACTTGCTCCTGGCGTATCGTCGATTCAATTTCTACGCGATTGATCAATTCTGCGAGCGGAACGGCGCGAGAGAATAATGCCTCGACGTCATGCCACTCTCGTATAACGAAACAAACGAACGCAATTTCATAGGTGGCCTGCGCTCCGGCCGTCCGTCCGTACGCAGTATTACGCAATGAAATCTAGTTGTCCGGTCAATGGATCCGCATCCTCTGACAGACGAGATTCACATACTGTTCGAAGCTGACCGGTTGATTCGATGTAACCACTCTCGGTCTGCGCCACCGACGGTCTCCTCCTGGCCTAACGACGTCCACTTAACGCTAATAATTATTTTCATTGGGGGCTCCGCGCGTACACGGGGGTCCCTCCATTCTACACATAGCCAACTTCCTGCACGAACGGATATAAAAATAGAGCTCTGTACATCGGGACGTTGCGACCGTTGAGCCAATTCAAATACTTTTTCTCTATAGACCCGTGTTCGTATATCAAGAATCATTTATTTTAAGAGCAACATGAGTCAGAAATCGGAAATGACATTTAAACCGGATGATTCATACGTAATATTACGCTCGGAATATTAATTCCGCAAACAATGTATCCATTACTTAAACGTTTAACAGTGTAAAAATTTTCGCTTTCGGCTGCATTTATTTTGCGAAGCGCGGTGATGCAACGTTCTCGGATTTCAGCTCGTACATTTTGCCCAGGGGTGGATCATGGCTGGCCGGTCGTAATTCTTCACGAGAATACCGAGGAAGACGTGGACGGGGGTGATATAACTATACTAGGACGATTTCCGCAAATCTACCGGGCACGTTCGTCGTAGACAACGGAGAGAGAAAGAGAAAGAGAGAGAGAGAGAGAGAGAGAGAGAGAGAGGGACGGTGCGCTCGTAAATTATTTAGGACCGGGGTCCGAGGTGTCGGAGCTCGACGTCTCGATTGGCCCTCGCTGCCCAATCCAGGAGAAAATTAAATAACAACAAAACAATAAAAGACAATTGTTTCTAAGTTTTATGGCTCTCTCTCCCCGGCTCTCGCATGCCCTGTCCGGCATGGAGCTGACGAGGTGAAGGGCGTTTTATTACTCGTCGGTGTGCTTTTGGTATCGCCACTAGCCGCCCCTGATCCACGGGTTACTTTATTTAGGAGGCAAGGGCGACGGCGGCGGTAGTGATGCGATTTCATGACACCGAGCATCGCTATTCTCCGCTGTCGTTAACCCCGATTCGCTGGTCGTTTTAAATATACATATGTGCGTTCGTAACGCACCTCTCTCCATAGAAGAATTTGTGCTCGAGTCAATGCCGCGCGACACGAACGCTCGATTACTGCGACGACGACGTGTCGTCGTCGTTTGTGCGCTACGAAAGCAATTTTCAAGAGGAGTCACAAGTGGCTCTCGTGCGAAAGAAGCAGAATCAGGCGTTCTATAAAGCTCGCCGAGATTTATGCTGATTATCGGCCGGCTTGCGGAATGACCATGACGAAAGGTGCGGGGACGCCTCATTTCTGAAAGTTTGCTGATAAAAAAGACGGGGGAAAGATGAGACGTGCAACGAAGAGCGCTTGATGAAGAGGATGCTGAAATGCGGTCGGTACATACACACGATCGACGTTCCCATTTTGTGCGTCGGGTTCTTCTTCAGGTTTTTCTCTTTCTACTCCTTTTTGGTCCATCTCCGTTCTTCCTGCCCTTATTCCTCCTCTCCGTCGCGCTCTTTCGCGCGAAGTACGCGGCCGAGTCTCTCTATCATCACGGCTGTAGCAATAACAGAGGGCTTACGGTTCCCGCCATATATTGCGGCCACATTTTTATTTTGACACTAATAGCCACGTGGTATCGGCCACGAGCATGACTCGAGTCCGTCCGATCGTGCTAATCCCGCCCCGATATTGCCCGTATAAATCCCCGAGTATCGCGGACGGCAAAGAGAGAAGGAGAGAACAAGTGAGAGCGAGTGAGAGCGAGAAAACGAGAAGGTGTGTGTGTGTATAGGGGTGAGAAGAAGGGGGTGTGAGTCGGCGAGATCGTGGATCCAATATGAAGTGGCGCCTAATGCTTTCCTGATTTATCGATCCAACGCGCGCAACCAGCAGCTCTTCTTGCCAACGAAAGACTCGTATCGCTAGATACATTGCGAGGAAAAGATTGCGCTCCACAAATCAACCCCGCTGCGCCGCGCCGCGTCTTTGTCTCTTGAGTCTCGAATTATCTTCGTGCTCGCGATCAATCGCGAGTCCGACTGAATTATCCGTATAACTCCTTTGTCCTCGCGATTCGTTTTCGCGCTTGGTAGACCTGCAACGTTGTTCTCGAACGCGAAAGGGCACCGCTAATTGCTAATTACTTCAATTCATTTTGCTGATAGCTGCAAAAAATTAATGGATTTCATTTTCTCTTTTTTTCCAGGTATGTAACGGATTGGATTCATTTCTCTACTGCATGTGGGAGCGACGTTTCGAGAGCGAGGAAGGTGAATGAAAAACGTGAGGATTATGATACCGCTATAAATTATATAGAGCTCATCGTTTTCTTTTTTAATCGTTACTCTACGTTATTGGATAAGATATTGGATAAGATATTGTTTAGTATACATTGAGTTTCGCACAGTCAGTTATTTCTTGCTGCGGCAACGTACGTATATTTTCCATTCCGAGGGAAAGGTAGACAAAGAGCGAGTTATCACATTGTCGGAGCTAGAGACAACCTTGTCGTAAAACGCGTTTGTCCCCCTATACGTGCAATCATCTAAATTATTCCATAAGACTGGTGTGTAGCTACTGAACGGCGTGCGTATAAAGGAATCCGGCTATATGGGCAAGCCGGAAGCGAGCGACCAGAACCGCGAGCTCCACAGTAACGTAAGAGAGACGGAGAGAAATAGAATGGGATGCAGGCATGGGAGAAGAAGAGTACGCGTTTACTGCTTCATAACTTGGCCCGAGCATGGACAATCGGCCGTTATGATTTCGGATGCTATTTTGAATGCTCGCTCACCGTGGGTGGCCCGGCCAAGCGCGCAGAACAGTGCGACCAGAAATATGCTACCTCGTAAAAGCAGGACCCTTTATCCTAACACGTTGCTACTAACCGTCGCGCGTTTGTTAAATCTCTATCAGATGTTTACTCGTATATACCGTCGACAACCGTTTCACCTCGGATTCTATTCATTCTTGCGTCGCGAAATCATCGCGAGAGTCGTCAAAATATCAACTGTCTTCGCCTTCTCCTTTCAAAAGTTCTATGAATATTACTTCAATATTTCAAACTGACTTTTCAGTGATTTTCACTGATTTTCACTGATTTTTGAAAAAAAAATTAAAGAAAATCGCAGGATCGAGGAGGAAGGAAAGGTCGATCGATCGTTCCATTTCCTAAAGAGTGTCGGAGAGTTTTTGTAGCGAGCGTTCACACACAGACTTCCAAACCGAATTCGTTGGCAACGCGGGATATACGAGTAACTCAAGGCGAACGTGCAATACATCGATCTTCCTCTCATATTCTCATTTTTTTCTTCTTTTTTTTTTCGATATTTTCTTTTCTCGTTTATGCATAAATATCGCGTCCCGCACTCAGAAATGTGCTGGAAGACGAGGAACGCTTTTAATTTCGCCCGCTCGTGCCGCGTTAAGAAGCGGGCCGGTACGCCGTAATATCGAGGTTTTAACACGACTGTCAATATCGCGGAATAACGCCCGCAGTAAACGACATTAAAATCGTTTCGCCTCGGGCCACGATCCTTAGATCCGCGCGCGTACACATGACGCCGGTAAATCACTAGTTAACGTTTCCCCATAATGCCACGGCGAGAGCCGGAGACACGCCTCGACCATAAAAGACGACCCACGATACTCTGTACTTCGCGAGAGGTACTGGCCACCAAGGGTACCACATTCGTGACACTTTGTCCATGGTTTAATAGCAGTCGGCGCGATCGAAATCACTGTACAATCGGCCGCGGAATCGCGAAATCCTTCGGTTTCAGAGTTTCAAGTGGGATCAATTTTATATAGAATTATATAGAATCTCTTCGTTATTCCCGGCAATTCTTGAATTCCATTTGATCCCAACTTGCAAAACAGAAATGATTAAAATCGAGAATAATTCAAATCACGTGAAATTACTTTTCGGATGCAATTAATTTAATGCTATTTCCAATGTTGTTATCGTTCAATCCATCGCTGCATTTACGCCGCTGCAATTCGTGACGATCGGTATTTGCAAATATCAAAATCATATATCGGGATTACATACATGTAATGTAAATATCGTTACAACCGCGCGTTATTCCGATATGTTCTTGAATTTCGTTCGACGGCGCGCAAAGTGACGCGTGAAAATATCCGCGTACATTAATAATAATTTGTGTACTTTGCGAATTGCATTTGAATAACTTATGGCCTGCTTGATAATTCAATGCCGCAAGAGACACGTCTCGCGTTAAATTCAACGCAAAATATAATTTGTCGAACAAAACGTGTTGCGCGCCCTGCTATTTCGTCGTATTTAACAACAACCGCGTTTAATCGAACGGTTTATTTTATTACGAGTAATTATCGCCCTTATTTGTACTGCGTGTTAATATTGTGGAACATATTAAACCGCATGTAATTCGCACACATGATTAATACCTAGGCGTATCGCCGGACTTGGTTGCGTTTTCTCAAATTTTTTTATTCTCGAGAGATCGCGCGATCTCTTCTTTCTTCGCCTTTAATGTCGTTGCGCGAAATCGCCCGCACGAGACAACGCGGTTGCGTCTCTTCTCGACTCTCGAAGAGAGATATAACTGTGATGTACTCCGAGAGGGATGAGCAGCATGGGTTGGAGGAAATAATATTAACATAAGCTTTATCTAAATGTTAATACGCGGACCATCGTATCGACCTGCCTACAAATATCACGTACATCGAGAATTCCCAGAGTATTTGGTAACCTTTCAGTGGGGATAGGTACGTGGATCGTTTCTCTTTACTCGTTCTCGCAAACCCCTGTGTACATCTATCTTCCTTGGTTAAAAGATAGAGGGAGAAAGAAAGAGAGAGAGCGAAACGTAGAGAAAAAGAGCCATTGGGGGGGTGGATAAGCTCTCTCGCCGCGGGCTCGGAAGCGAACGCTTAAAAATGTAATAGCGAGGAGCTCTGAACACGTCCAACGCGAAACCGTCGACGGCGCTGGGCCTCTTTATTTTCTCCATTATTCAAATATAAATGTAAATGTTGATACAAACGGATAGGTAAATGGAAAGAGAGAATTCAATTGTTCGGCGCCGTCCGTCCTGGGGAGGCGGGAAATTAGTTTATAAGGAAGCGGCGCGGCTAAAAATGTAAAGAGAAAGAGATAGAGGGAAAAAGAGAGAAAGAAAGAGAAAGAGAATGAGGGGTGGGAGCGGGGGGAGAAAAGGGGGCGGGGATGGAAAAAAGAGCAATAGATAGAAACGCTCGAGTGGAGGGAAACCGGATCGACGTAGCGCGGAATGAAGGACGAATGCGTCAAAAATAAAAAAGACCGTCTCCATTCGAGCGTGGTAAATTTTTAATTCGTCATTTTGAGAAATTCCCTTCTGCCGGAAGACCTTCGCTTGACTCTTCTTCGTTTCCGGAAAACAACGACTTTCCCGCGTGCGTGCCGGCTCGTTTCGTGGGCACGAAAGTTTCTCGGCCGAAGCTTCGGAGAGGGTCGAGTAATATCATCCGATACGTGTGTTCTCGTGTTTCCCCACGTCGGCGCATTGTTCTCGCCCTTCTCGGGCGGTATTGTGACGAAGGGCATGCCTCACGGCACTGGGCCGGGTCTGGCCCGGGCATGGCAGGGGTTGCAGCCGATGCAGAGTGCATATGCGCTGATAGCCCCGTAATGCCATCTCTAATTCCATGCGCGCGAGCTGATTCGATTTCGGCATTAAGATAAAGCGACTCTCTCTTCGGTCTTTCATCCCGCTCCGTCGTACTCGGCACTGCTTCTCTCGCGAATGTACGCTCTTCGAAATGACGCCGGGGAATCGAAACGCGATAGCAATAACTGTAATAACAACGTTACCGCCCTTAAACCCTTCGGGACCCAACGTGCCGTTGCGCGATACATACGCTCTGATGAGGAGCCACGATGAACGAAAAGCTTTATTAAGAGACGCATGCTTGCATACGAGATAATGTTTTAAACGAAAATGAGATATTTTAACGACAAGACAAATTACGCTTTTAAAACTTTTAGAGTAAATTGTCACGCTCTGAAGAGTGAAATCTCATTATTAGAGATTGAAAATTTTCAGACTTTTTCAAGACTGGCTTAATTTTCATTCTTTACGGTGAGATTTCATTCCAAAGAATTTAGAGGGAATCTTTTCCAAAGATTTTGAAATATTATAAATTATTTATTTTTATTAAAAAAAAAACGGATGGAGAGAGGTTTTTGAAAACTGAACATAACAAGCAACCACGTCTCAATCGGGTTGACCGATTATTCGATATTATCCCACGCGTTTTCTTCCAACGATCTTAATGCTTCTCGAAGTATGCGTGAGCGACGTTAATGTTCAATTCAAGATCGAAACCGACTAAATCGGTACGGTCGAGTGAATCGAGGAGACAAGAGACTCGAGGGCGCTGAATAGGTGGCAGGAAGTTTCAGTCGTTTTATCCGGATGATTCGTCTCTGCGATGGATGACGGCGACGATTATTTGTATAACGAATAACGAGGCTGACGAATCGTCCGGCTAATCTTTCGCGACTGGTCGCTTCGACGGGGTGCGAAACTCGCTCTCGCAAACGATTGCTCTTAAAACGATCGATTTACGCTTAACTTCTTTGGGCAAGAACGCTGTTCATAACCAAAACAGGGGTTTGGGTTATAATTGGCAAAGATATTGCTGTTATTTTTATAGATGAGTCTATTTTTAGTAATCTTTAAGTTTTCCTTCAATTAATCAGATTTTTTCTATTTCTCATAAAATTTATTTTAAAATGAATTTTCTGATATATATTATATGCCTTCTCGGAATATTTTTATAGCTGAGTCTATTTATAATAATCTTTAAGTTTTTATATATTTCTTCAATTAGTCAGATTCTTCTTGCCTCTTATAAAATTTATTTTTGTAAATTTTCTGGTATATGTGTTGCCTTCTCGATATAATAAATATACTGTTATTGCAAAATTAGTTATAACACAATCAGCAACATCAACAGTGTGCGTAAACACACACACATTATATATATACATATATATGCGAGTAAACACGAGCACGATTTTTACGCGCACTCGAATGCACTCGAAACACAAGCGCGATCGACGTGACGTTTCCAATCACATAGCCGTCAATTTGATTCGCTGGTGGACAAAATCAGTTATAATTACCGGTAATGTCTTCTCTGAAATTTTATACGCGAGTGAATTTTAATATCGCGATAATTAATTTGAAAATTATTTATAATTTTTTTTTTAAATACGATCAACGTGACACATGAGGACTGTATAATATGTTGACACTTCACATTTACGATCGCTCTTTTCATAATTTGTTATAACGTGCCGATAGACATCGAGATACTTTCCAAACTGGCGATGACAGTTTTAAAAAATATTTACATCTTAACGCATGTTATCATCTAACGATCATTATAAGACACCTGTGCGTGCGTTTAACGTCAAAAAGCCAGATAAGTAAACAGGATGGTGCCTTTGGCTGTACGTTGGTTAGTTCTGGAATTTGCTTACATGTGTTTACGGTCGATGACAGTCGGCCCGGGACATCCTTAAACGTCGAGAATCAGGGACCACCAGGGGATTTTTTTCTTAGACCTCGCGCGGACATTGTTACGGGCCCTGTGGGTAGCCCGGGTGTGTCGGCATGGTTGCGACCGCAGAGGTATCGGAGTGTGGTACGGCACGGGTCAACCGCAAACCGACAACCGTCCACGCGTGCGCTCTCTCTCTCTCGGCTTCTCTCCGACTGGGCACTGGCTGTCACGTGTACTTGTAACAACGTAACGACGCGCGCGCGGCTCCGTTCTGCGTGTGCGCTCGCACACGCGCGCACACGCGCGCCGTTCGCCGTTCGCCGCTACGACGTCGCCGTAAATCAAATTCTCTCGCGATAGACACGTGCTAATAAGAGACGAGAACGACAGGAACGCGGCAAAGCAAGATACAGGACCGCTGTTCTCCGGAGACAGCTTCGTTTCCGCCTCACCGCGATGTCGAATCAATCGCGCGCGTCCGCAAAAACGACTGCTCGCGAGAATCTCGAGCTGTCTTCTAATTATGAAAACGTTTGCGTTATCATCTTGTACATTTATTTTTGAAAAATGTAAAATATATTATTTATTTATATTGGAATCAAAAACTAATGGTGCTGTAATAATTTTATTGGAATAATCGTTTTGATATTGTAAAGGAGAGTTGTTGAATGCGTATTGTTTAAGTTATATTTCAGTTTTTCTTTTGTTTTTCATTTGATATTGGTTTGTACGCAAATGGACTTGAATTGGAAATGGTAGGTTTCGGACACTTATTATATTACACGTTTGACTTTTCACTAATAACAAATTAGTTTGTTATAAATCTTTTTGTAAACACATGTTGTAAAAAGTACAATTTAGGTAATAAAAATATAGGATTGATAAAAAGAAATCATTAATTAATATCTAATTTTTATAATTTATAAAAGAAAGATTAGATATTTAATAATTATCAAATAATAATAAAAAGACAAGAACGTCAAAGTAAAACTGATTTGAATTTATTTTTGCAATGACATTTATTTATATATTGTCAATTGCTCGCTTTTTATATTGTAGAGTGGAACAATTTAGGAAACTTGATATATTTTATAAAAATATTAATTTAATCTTTATATTATAATAATTGCAAAAGTGAATGTAAGATATTTTAGAATGAATCTTCTTTTATGAAAATGTAAAAATTCAAAATAAAATTGTATAATTACATTATTATTAACTACATAGATTGATTAAGAATTATAAATATCAGATATACCTGATGTTTTTTAAACGTCACTAACACAAAGACGTAACTTATTACTCATTTTTTATTTATATATTTATTACTAAATGTTGCTTATCTTAAGTAATACAATGTAAAATACTGAGATACGATATTTAGACGACCACGCATTCGCCAACTCTCTTCTATTAGTCAGTTGAAAGTTAGCGACACATTCGTAATGGCCGTGCACCTTTTATTGGCAATAATTTCTCTCTCGAAGAAATATCTCGCGATCGATCCCAGATATCAAGTTCGAAATTTATCGTCGAAGAACGTTCCCTTTGGAAACGGGTGATTACTAATGCGCTGCGAAGTCGACGAGAGAAGGAAATGCGAGCAGGTGCGGCGCGGTAATTGCAAACGTTTGATATTTAATTACAATTTACCCGCGCGTGCTAGCAACGAAGCCTCTCGACGTCCGATGGGATCTCCCTTTGGAAACAAAATATAATTCCCCAATTACTTCAGTGGTTCACGAACGCGACGTCCTTTGAATTATGGACCTCGACTTAATTACGTTATTAATTATCGCGGTTAAATGCGGAAGACCGCTCGAATCGGCGGACATTCCGCGCACAGTCCGATTTAACCGGCTTGCGAGCAAACTCGGATCCATTTACATAGTGCAATGAGAAAAATCCTAAAAGGAGGCGATTTATAAAACGCGTGCCCGCGGGTGCGTTTTATTGCGCAATAAAATCAATTGCGTTACGCGATAACGCGCGTATAATTCATTCGGGATATCCCGTACTCTGCGCGCGCGTACTAATAGTCGTCGCTCGATTTCCATGCGGAAGAAGAGGTTTATGCCGACGTGCACCGGCAATTTTCTCTTTTACGCAAATATTGGATCACCGAAGAACATACGGCTACCGATACAACGATAATAGATGCGCGTCTGCCGTTAATTGATGGTAATTAAGGACTATCTCATAGACGAAACTATCGCGCGCAACGACTATTCGATCCGAATGTGTGCTTAGAGTTGCTCGACAACGATTTTGCGATTTAACGACTTAATAAAGCCGCACGAATAACGGGGCGGGAGGAAAAAGAGGATCAGCCTGGGGGAAAGAGACCCATCGGGTCTCTTCGACGGTACGAATCTGCCATAAGTCGGCGTGAGTTTATGCTCGCGCAGAGGTATGCCTTTTTTCCTTCTCGCTGACGACTATCCTCCTTCCGCTTATTATTTGGATCTGGTACTCGGATATATTCTCGGATGTAGTGGTCATAAAAGCCAGACTAGAGCAGGGAAGGAGGGAAGGGGGAGGGAGGGGAAGAAGGACCCAAAGACGAGACTCGGCGTATACCAAGGTGTATCGCAAGGTGTATTGGTTGCATCGTATTAGTGTGAGGAGCTACGATTGTGCCCGCTTTATTATTTATTCCGTCGCGACTCGTAAAAAAGCCTAGGACGCGGATTTATCGTAGATTTATCATGGAAATATTGAAATGAGAGACACTGGGGCCAGGAGTCCCATCATGAAAGAGAGAGAGAGAGAGAAAAAGAAAGATCGCAGACACCTTTCCCTTTCACCCTATGTCAACATACACACGAGTCACTCACCCCCGCACAGCTCCACTCACACTCGATCTGCCGCACGCTCGCCATCCGACAAAAAGCCGACCACCGCAGTCGCTTTACGAGTCGATATATTTTATTCGAGGTAAGCACCGTCCTCTCTGGCACTTACACCTTTCACCCCCTGTTCTGCCCTGCCCTGCTCACACCTACCTTCTCTCCGTTCTAAGCCAGTCACGATCCTTCGCATTTGCGAAACCGATTTAACAACCAGATGGTTTTAGATCGAAATTTTGATCCGGATGTAATGTCGTTGATCAGGAAATTGAGATTTTTTTTTTATCGTGGATTATTCGAAAAGTTCGACTATTCTGATATAGTCCACGATATCGTGATAATTCGTAACGTGTTTGTATACGTCGTCTGAGTTAAGAAGGAGCGAAATTAAATTCCGACGCATCTTCGCGACAACACGTGAAGATTTGAATTGTTATTTTGCCGAAATCGAATCAAAGTTTCTCAACGCGCACGCAACGTTGTTACCCTCTCCTTCGGGGATAATCCGCGGCCCAAATTGGCAGGATTACTCTCGCCGAAGACTGGGCCACGTCCTCGAGATTGCCGGGATTACGCAGCTGTAACGCACGTCGCACGGGCGAGGTCTGTCGCGCCCACCACGTGCAAATACAGGTATTATCGGGTATTACGCCGAGTGCGTGAAGGAATAACGTCGTAGTCATCGTCATCTCACGGATCGCGCCGAGTGGATTTACTGAAATCGTTCTGGGGAAGAAAGAAAGAAAACCGTCCCTCGCGTCGATATTAAAGGAGAGATAATTCGATCTACGAGAAATAATTCGAAGAGTAAAAGTAATTTACTCGGAGTCAAATTCGCGCCCTATTTTCGGGGATGACGGGATCTGTAACCTTTAGAAATATGGATCATATTTTTAGGGTCGCCTTTTGTTCTTCATTCCCCAGGAATGATCATCGCGTGTCCTCTGAAGAAAAACTGTATTTCTGTCAGTGTCAGTAATAGAGATATTTTACACCTTTGCGGGGGTTCCGAAATTGAAGTCGGTTTACTTCGAACTATGCGTGCAGGTTCTCGGAAATACGAGTAGATATATAATCGCGTTCGTCTCTATTAATGTCGACTGACGTCGATGGTGATCTCACGCTGCGCCCGTGGTTTCCCACAATTTTTTTTATATCTATCACATATGTACATTAATCAAATTCTATATACTGAGCAAACGTCATATGTGTACATTTCGAGTCTAAATATTTCGAGTCTAAAATGTTCGGCATAAAAAAAATTGTAAAACAGCTGAAACAAAAGTTATTACGATGTCTCACGTAATGATACAACGAGTATTTTCAAATCACTTTTGATATTATTCGCGATCTATTTCGTGATAAAATAATTTTTTATTTGACACACAGGACAGGAAAATGTAGGTATTATCTCTTTAATTCGCGCCACGCGGCCCTTTACCGAAATATATAACTGACGAAACATTCGCGAGATGATCTTCGCAAATAAGTAGGCCACGTCGAATCGTAATGTTCCCCAACGCGGCATGACATAAAAATTAAAATTAGAACCCGAGAGAGAAAGAGAGGAGAAGACGCTCGCGCACCCCAGCGAATATTATGCAAAGCTACGAGCAATAAAAATAACATATTGCGACCGAGAGAGGTATAAGTTTTAATCCAATATTACTAAGATAAGTCTCGAACCCCCGCCCGGGAGAGAAAAAGATTTCTTTTGTGTAACGCACCCCAGCGTTACATTGTGGTTATTAGAAAGTGCTCTTTCTTTCTCTCTCTCTCTCTCTCTTTATCCGGCACAACGTCGAGGGGAGAGACTTCCTTCGTTATTCCTCTTCCGTGTAACGGCACAAGGATGCATAAAATCATCCGCGAACCATATCATATGCGAATGCCTTTTTATTTCCGCACTTGTCTTTCTATCTTGCTGAGAAATTCTTGGATTTGAATGCTTACGCTAACTCGCATGGTAATTGGCGAGCGTGGAGGATTGATAGCGGTATATTTCATTACGTTATCCGACCATGAATCGCGACGTGCAACGGGTCTTCGTTAATATTGTTCTGCTATGTCTATAATCAATTAATTTTTTTCCCAATTAAACGATAAATCATTATTAAATCGAAATTAGAAATTATAAACGCGATATAATATTACATGCAATCTTCATATCGTATATGATGTACGATATGTAAGAGTACATGTGAGGAGTATATCTATCTTGGAGTATTTTCTTTTGCCTTTTTCCTGCTCAATGCACAAAATCGGACAAATCCAATCTGACTAACGGTATCGCGCGGGGGAAAGCGAGCGAATAGGGAAGAAACATCAGCGGAAACGAAGAGATAGGCACGTGGAATCGAAGGGCGAGTATTACGCGCGTCAGTCGTAAAAATTTATAATTTGGAAAATATCGCGCGGTAATAACGGCGACGGCGCTGGTGGCTGCCGATTTTCGTCCGGTATAGCGACCGGGTTTATAAAGCGGCAAATCGCGATAACGGCGAAAGACTTTTGACGAAAATTGAAGTCGTTGTTATGACGGGAATTGCACGCGACGAGGCTTTACGAGGGGACGCTCTCGCCGACGCTTTCGCAAGTCCCGAAAAAAAGACAGAGCGCGAGAGGATAAGAGAAAGAGAGTGTGACAGAAAGAGAGGACTCGGGGAAACGACAAGAATGGCGAATGAGGGCAGGGACACGCGGAAGAGAAACCGGGGAGCGCGCGAAACACGATAATTCGGAAACAGAATGGTCGCTTGTATCATAATATCGGCAGGGGGTCTCAAAATTATGATCATTCTCAGGAAATTGAGATATTTCTTAAAGTTGGCGTAAAACGGATATTTAATAGTTGCAAAAAGTGACTCGTGCGAAGTGAATAAATTTTTTTCACTTTTGAATTTTAATATTTTGCAGCGATGGCACATAGAAAAATGTAAGATGTAAACACTGAGCGAATCAGCTAATCACGTAAAGATTGTAGGCAATGACATAAGCAGTAGCAAATATTATAAAAATGTTGAGTTACTTACTATTTACGTTTTTTTTTTATATCATAGCTCTCATTCTTCTGAACGCTAGCATTACCGAGAATTTATCTCTATTGTCATTTTTATAAAAGCTACCAGCTCATAAAAGCCAATTATGTAGCTGAGTTCCCCTAATAATACGCCGTTGACAACCACCGACACAGTTTACCAGCAGAATGTAAACGCTCTTAATATCTGATGACTGTATCGCTTCAAACCAGATGTAAGGTCACACGAAACCTGACTCCGCAATATAGATCAAATACGGAGAATAGTACGGAAAAACCGGGGTGAAACTCTATGAGCCATGACTGAATCGGGGCTTTTGTGACGTGTAAGGTCACGTGGCAAAGCGTAAAAGAGCAAGCAGCTCTCATCGAACCTAAATTCGAAACTCATTCGAGTCTCACTCATTCTACTTTCACTGTAGTCGCATATTCGGAGATATTCGACTCGTAAAGACTAACAAAGATCTCGTAAGAGACTCCGCGAGCTCTCTCGAGTCCTCGAGTAGTCTACTCGAGTTATTTTCCCATAACCCAATGCGGATGGCCCTTGTTTTCGGGACGCCTCGGAGTATTTGGACAGCGCAAGACGGTAGCGGCAGGATGCGATAAGACAACGGCGCCGTAATTCAAAGATAGTGTCGTGTTTGACTTCGGTATAGTGGGTCCTTTGTAGCTTTGTAGCTAGTCTCGCGAGAGACAAGGCGCGATATTTGCGCTTCAGCCGTGGCTGGAAACAGGAAACCGACAGCGGGAACACATAAAACTAGCGTAGTTTCGAAATGCCGGTTTCGCGTGCCGGTGTTCAAAAATCCATAAAGAAGGAGAGAGAGAGAGAGAGATTGATTCTTCTACATATTTAAATATTTCTTTAAAAAAAAAAAAGAGTGGACGTCTCGAGTATTGTAAAAAATCACAAAAGAAACTTACGAAAGTGAAAATAATCATAACGCTCGACATTCTACAAGTAAGCTTATACCGGGAAAAAATACAATTAGAGTGGAAACGTTAGTTTCATTCTCGCAGTTTCGCGCACAGGACGATATTCATCGTTCTCCAAACATTCCATGTACACGAACGTTAGACGTATATGAGAGACGGCAGTGCAACCGCCGCTGTTGCAGCAACATCAGAGAGCATTTAATCCGGAATACCGAATGCGAGAGCATACCGCCAGCCCCGAGCGATAGATTTGGGCAATGCGCGAGAACGGGGTTGCAACCCTCGTCGGTCCGAAGTGCACCCTATCCCTCGGCGGGCCATTAATAATATACCCATATTGGACACAATTCACCTTGAAATTAACCGGCAGCCGATTGGTAAGCCTGGCCAAATTGACTTCGAAATTGACAATTTACGATCGCTCGCTCGCGCACTTACTCGTCTGTTCGTTCATTCGTTCGTTCTCTCGTCTCGTTCTACTCATCTGAACTATTTTCTGGCGAGCGTCAGGCAGCCATGACGTTGAATTCATCAGAATGCCATCGCATTCGCGATCAAGACTTATATGTCAAGAAATGCGCTTTATTAAATCATAAAAGTCATAATACTATTAATAGTTACTGCGATAAATGTGTTATCGCGATAAATGTTATATTAAATTATAATGTACTATGCGATTTTTCAAATATTTCATACCTTAGCGATCGGATTCTTAAGACATTTTATTGTTAAAATGCAAATTTTTCTTTCACGTCTGGGAGAAGTCTCTTATCTTGATTTGTTAGTAAATGACACCAACTTCCCGTTGTGTTGACAAGACGTCGACAGGAAGGCATCATAAGGAATTCTACAATGTGTACCGATTTAATGTGGCGTACAGGTAGATAGGGTCAGGATGGCACACACGCGATATTCGCATGACAGACCACGCATCTAGTCTACATCTTCTCTTCTCCTTCTGCTCGACACGCTCTTGCCATCGTCATTTCCATCCATCTCTCCCCGAACGTGAAACACGAATGGCAAATATTTGCGTTACAATGTAATCATCGTTCTGCCAATAACGAACGAGCTTAGTGACGGAAAAAAACAAAACAAAAAAAAAACAAAAAAAAAACAAAACAGCGGAACTCGGTAACGTCAATGGTAACGCGATTCGAGAAAACTAATTAACGTCGCGTTCGACTCCATCCAATTTGTCGTGTGCCAAATGAATTTGCGAATGGAGAACGCAGACGCTGTTTTCTAACAGCATATGCGTTACCTTATTTCCTACCGCAGCGAATACACGCGAATACACGCGAATATAAATTAATAACCGTAATTGCGCTTGGGAGAAACGATATTCATATCCGTTCCATTTGTTTCCGTACGAAGGAAGTTTTGGACGACGCACAATGGCGGGACCTCTCGCGCATCGATTTTAATGGGGAATTATGGTTGGTTTATCGTCAGAGTTTATCGTAATGGGCGCAGGAACTGTCAGGTGCGGTAGGAATCGCGAGAAAACGCTCACGTTAAATTACATCGAGGTCGATTGCGCGCGGAGCGGTGCCGCGCTTTCCACGGAAGCGGCTGCCGCATAATTAAGACAATTAAGGTACCCGCGCTATAAATCACACCGCGCTCATCTACTTAAGGCTAATATCAGATCGGCAATCTAAGCGAGTACCACTTCCACGTACAGTTAAATACATGCTCGATCTATCTCGTTCCACCGTAGTCGCGTAACGCTCGATCGCTTCATTTTTCTTTTCCCCCTCGATTTCGCAAATTCCGTTCGTTTGTTCGTTCGAATTCGCCGCTCAAAGTTAGCGCGTATTAAAACACGGACAATTCCACCTGCGTCTTACACCTTGATGTCGATCGGACGCCGGACACCTTTCCAGCAGCGAATTCGAATCATGAATTCGATTCGATCGATTCGATTCGATCGGCTCGCTGCGTTTTGTTGAGGCCGTGTTTTTTGTCCACGTTGCAACACACGGACTACGCCGGATACGGACGAGCGGAATGGTTGGAAGAACCAAAGACGAATTTCGAAGTCGATAGATCGTTAAACGCCCCATCGCTTACGAAAGCCATGTAATTCCCCGCGAGTCGCGCCGCGCGATGAGTCTCTTTCTCTCTTTCTCCCGGGTTGTTTTTTTCTTCCCTCCCCCATTTACTTCTGTACGTTTCGTGTGCGTTGCCATTTCTTTCTCCACGCATTTCTCCGATCCTTTCCTTGCCGATTCCATTGTCGATCTGTCTGTCCTTTTCACGCGGAGCGATCCGGTTCTCCATCGGAGGTGCAACGATCATTAGGGCGGGGAACGATCGAGATCGGGGGCATAGCACCTGGCCCGATCATCGGCAACTCTTAATGCCCACACGCAATTCCGAATGAGAACCCGGCCAAATACAATACAGAAGTGTGCGCTGCCGGATCTAATCGATCGATCGCACCGTGCCGCGAATAACGTACAAAACGATCGTTTGAGCGATAATTTCCAGCCGTCTAACCGTTTCGACCGCTCGAAAACTATACTCGACGCGACTCGCTTGGCAATTAAATGCGGCGGACGTCTGTCTTATTCCGGCTGTGTAAATCACGCGACAAGAGACGGGACGACTCGAGAAGTCGTCAAGTTTTTCGATCTTCGATCGTTCATTACGATTATGCCGCTCTAATTGCGGCTTACTCGCGTATACATGATTTGCACGAGATACGCTGGCACTCATAAATTCTTCCACGATCGCTTTCGCGGAGACATTTCTGGAGGACAACGTTCTGAGGAGGAAAGCAACCTATATAATTATCTGGAACCTTCTGGCAACGGCATTGAAACCACTTTTTTAATAATTACTTGCGATCTGAGAATATCAAGGACAAGCTGCCTGGATAAGCTGGTCGTGCGTTTACTTTGAAGAGAAACTTTTTCAAAAATTCTTGTTTTTACATTATATATATTTCAATTACATTTTATATATTTCTTTCCCATTCTGATTATTTCGTAATAAATGTTAATTTTCCTTGCCGTAATAATTGCAATCAATATGGCGTAAGTTGCCAGCTGAGTTCGCCCCGAAAGACGGATTAGTTTTCACGATATAAAATGGAACGAACGGTAGCGCGGCCGTTGTTGCCGCAACGCGCGTTTATTAGCGATCTTTTGATTCCTTGGCCAACGGTCTGATCCACGCCCATGGATCAATCGTTGACCCGCCATTGTTTCGCTGCATAATGCACGAGATATTGCGTAAATATCTCCTGACTCGTCGGCAGGAGAAAACTTGTGGAGAAACAAATGTTGTATATTACATGCGGAGGATTGTGTTCAATGCCGTACCTTTCAATCTTTAACAGATACTTATAAAGTATAAATTTTTTTTTTTTTTTTTTTTTTGTTGCGAATGCAGCGTAGTCGTTGGATAAATATATCGTTTCGACTCACGTTAGATTTCCGTTCGCTGAGAGAAATGTTTTAAACCGGCCACTGCTCGCGCCGGCCGGCGCCTCGTCTTATTTCGCTGATCGCGCGGCACGCAAACAAATGCGCATTATGCGGGGTCTAAGCGCTCAGAAAGTGCGCTCGTGTTTTCGGTGTAACCTGAAGCTAAGCGGTTTAAGAGATCACCGCCGTATAAACCGGCCGTCTGAGAATCGTCTGGGGATCCCGCGTGCGTGAGAAGCAGCAGTGAAAAAGGGATGGAGCGAGAGACAAGTAGCAAGGCGAAAAAGAATGTCGTAGAGAGTGAGAAAGAGAGGGCGGAAGAAGTGGGAGGAGGACGGCCGAAAAACGAAGAGAAGAGAGTGAGATACTGAGGAGGAGATGAGGAAGATTCTGGGCAACGAAGAGGCAAAGTGAGAGGGCAAGGCAGAAAGACGGGATGAAAAATTAGATTTACAAATCTGTCTTGACTACTATGAGATTGCTCGCTTACCGGTTAGTGGTGCTCAGCCTTCGTCTCGTTATTTCCCTAACGATTCTACGTGAATAATGTACGATCGTGTGAAGGATGCATGTATATAATTAAGAAAACGATCCCGAGTCTCTAAAAATGCGTCCCGATTATCTTCGATGTGTCATCCGATCGAAGGCGAAGAATTTAATTAATCGAAATTTAATTTATCATTTATATGGAGATGCATCGTCATGGGAAAGGTTGAGAACGTTCGCGATTGGGTGTTATATCGAGAGTAAAGAAAGGTAACAAGTCCCGGATATTCCCTCGCTAAAGCAAAATACATCTCTGTGTACATGCGTGTATTTCGTGCGTAACGTCCTAGTGTTGATGTGAATGCATGCGTTGTGCGTGTATGCGTGAGCGCCTCTCTGGCGCCTACCGCCTATGAAAAATGAACCTCCCTCTCCTGGACGCACCAGTATCATCGTCACTATCGTACAGATTGTTTCAACGGAGATCTTCCTCGTCTGCTTCGCCGCCGACAAAGCTCGAAAGGTGCCAGTGACGCTCATCAAAAGAAAACGCCGGCCACTCGAAACGGAACTCGATCCTATAATAAAGCACTGAATTTCTGGGAGAATAGATCGCGGAATCTTCCGTAAGATTTATTTTTAGACAGTCTTGTGAATGCAATGAAAATCTTTCATAATTTATTGCATAATTATTTATTGCATAATTAATTACGCAAGTATTTTGCCATGTAAGTATCTTAAATGTAGAACTCACGTAATTTCATTCGCCCATTTAATGTTTATATATTCAATCATTCGTGCATGAGTTTATTACGTATGTTACGTGAAGAAATGTTATTATAATTTAATGATAATGCGCAAAACTTTGCAGATTTGTTTGTTAGTTTGTCGATAATGAATTTAGAGTGAAAGTCATTTTCACGGATGATTTTTCTTTTCCCTTAGTCATGTAAGAGTCCGCTCTCGAAACGTTCACAAACGATCTACGTAGATTAGCCAACAAGACTTTTCAAATTGGTTCCTCGGGTAGTGAGCCGGGTGTTCGTTTAATGGTTCGCGCGGTTTCTTCTGGGATGCCTTTCCTCTCGAGTATAATCTTGAAATCAGGACTTGAGATCCACTCGAGGTATTGCAAATAAGACTTATTCACAGAGGAAAGATCAGCAGGCGGTCGTTAAAGCAGTCGTTTCTACATACGTGTCGTGCCACGCAGCAGTTTCCAATTTCACAGCTCACAGCTCGATTCATAATCATTGATAATTCGCAGTTACGGTATTCTCATTTCTCGCGATATCTAATCGGCCGAGACGATCTCGATCGTACTAATGAATCGAGAGACTTACTTCCGTGCTTCGCGCGCGAGGGCTGATATTTCCTCCTTAATCTTTTCAACAGATAATCGGTCGCGATGAATATCGCGACCACAACGATCGGGGTAAGACATTACCTCGATGACGGGTGTCTCTAACCACAGTAACTCTCTCTCACTGTACAGCTCCAGGCCAGGAAGACCCCCAAAGAGAGCTTCCGTTGGGCTGAGCCTTGCGGCGAGTCACCTAGCTGCGGCGGCTGGTCATCATCCTCAACACTCCCTGAAGAAGCACAGAATGGACAACGGCGATTATTACGAGAACGGACATCTCGGTGAGTACCCACAATTATTTCATTTAATATGTGTAAAGTTGCCTTAAAGTAAACCATTGGCTGCGTACAACGGACTCAACAGTGAGTGACTCTTGAGTGAGCATTCGCTGCTATTGATGTATTATTCTTTCTAGATCTAAAACGCTGATTGCATGATCTAAAAGAATTCACCGAATAACAGCGAGTGCTCCCTACTCAACCGTTGACTCAACTGTTGGCCGCTGAACGCAGCCATTGAAAGCAATTATATCTTATCGATGAATATATTAATAAGATCAGAGACCTTTAGAATCATCTCTGCTGTATTGCGATCGTTATTTGCCAATTTTAACTCGTTGTGTTTTATTGAATGATAAAAATGTGTAAATTTAAATGTTCTGATTTTTGATCGAGATTTTCGCGGAAGAATTTATACGTATAAACGCAGACGGTCGAGCGTGGGGTTATGCCAAATAGAGCACGTACGTGCAAATAGACGTACGTAGCGAGGGCCACGCGCTTGATTACTGCCATCCGTATATACGCTCTGGCATACGGTGACCCTACCGATCAATTAATTAGGGGAATCAAACACACTTGGAGTGAGCAAATTAACTGCGACTGCACCGTCGTGTTGCGGCCTGCGGTGGCGGTCACCGTTGCCCGGGATATCGTACGATCCCTTTACGTACGCAATTGATACTCGCGCTGTCTTCACATTCCCCATGTCGAATTCCGATCCAGGAAGTTCCTATGCCATTCTCAATTTATCTCGTGGCGTTGCTGCACCGCTTTGCGCATCCCATCGTCGTACGTAATCGTTCACTCATCGTCAGATATTTCATTAATTATCAATATTCAGTATTATTAATAACATAACGCAATTAACAGTATTATAATCTCGCACGATTTCGTTCATACTTGCGCGATATTCATCGCTCGCCGTGAACATCCGGAAGATCGATAAACGCGCATACAATATTCATTGGTTTATTTGCGCGGACTCTCTTTGTGCTCTTCGATAGCGCTTTGAAGGGTTATTTCACAGAT
>NW_011627736.1:377618-388811 GCF_000204515.1 Acromyrmex echinatior | reverse complement strand
CCGTGCGAGAATCATCGCTTGATACGCATCTATGTTGTCTCTACGAAATTAAAAGCGGCAAAAGAAATGAATAGCGGGTGGAAAGAGAGGAGGTTTCCCCAAAAGCGGCAGCTGTGCGTTTATATAGCCGCATCATGACGAATTTGAATCACAAGCTTATCGACGGTTCCTATTTTTAATTCGATTCGGATCGCAAGATGACTCAAATCCGTAATTTCGAGAAACCGAATCTGTGTAATCGTTCGATGTATCGATCGTGAAGGCGTTAATCAAATTGACCCGGCGTAATTTATATTACGTGACCTAATGCATATCGAATTGTTTATTAGCGCGCGAACTAAGTCAATTATCCGGTCGGTTTGGGCGTTTGGGCGAGTATGACGAGCATTAGCTCAAATATGAGCGAATTTACTGTTAATAAATTTTCGACTTTCTCCTCAAGCACCCGAATATATAACACGTCACCGATGTCCGAGCGTGGTCGAGCTGGGCGAATGAACTCGATTCATCGGCGACGCTCGCGCGTTATAACTAATACATTACGTCGACGGGCGTAATCGTTCGGTCGTTTAAACGGATAGAGGCGTCTCGGTGGTGGTGGTAACGTAAATTTTGGGTAGTTGCTCGAAGAGCATGCGACATACGTACACGTGCGGAAAAGAGAGAGGGAGAGAGAGAAAAGAGGAGTGGGAAGCGTGTCGCCCTCGTTGGGTGGCTGGATGGGTGGTTGGTTGGTCGGTCGGTCGGTCGGGTGGATGGGTGGGTGGGTTCGGCTGAACGGGCCGCGGCTTGAAACGATGGTGTACTGCCAAGCGAATGCTCATAAAAGCATTGATTAACTGTTGGCGGTCGTAGGTCAGCCGGCACACGGCTGGCCCGTGTACCAATAAAACCCGGCTAATAGTGACCCGACATCGCTTCAATATCATGCGTCGACCATCCCGAACCATCCCGATTCTCGTTGTCGCGTCGTGTCCGCGACAATTTTCACGCTCAAAAATAATAGCGTAAAAGTAAGTCTCGGTCGTCTCGTGTCAAGATTCGGCCTGCCCCTAATTCCAGAAATACGCGCGTTCCCCGAAACAATCGATTGAGCGAGAAATGATACTTCGATTGTACGACTACGGTAAAATAAAAATATATCTATATAGATATTGGATGCTCGTTGATATTGGCCGACGTTCAGAATACGTGGATCTTATACTTGTTCCGTTTTTAATTCGGAGAAGGATATATTCATACACAGTAAAATATACCCATATGTATTTATATCATCACCTTGCTGAAAAGTTAATTTGATTAATGATATTTATTACGAACGTACAATTTGATTAATTATACTTATAATTATTAACTGATTTGTGTTAACTTACTATTGCGTACCTAAATATCGCACCTGACTCATATATTTGACGTTTTCTCATTTATTATTCGTCTAATTTATGAGTCCTACTATACTTTTAGCTTGAAGAAGTAATCCGATGTGCTTGTAGAATTGCTTTACACATTTCCGGGAGTCACGCATATATAAGATTTTAATTGCTGCCGGCGCGCATGAGTACTTAATGAGCAGTTACGTTTTGTTGATGGTTTGATAGGGAGAATAGATTACTATGAATAGGTATCTCTCTTTTGACGATGGCGTTACTTGTATATTCATAATTAGATGTTATCAATGGATGGTGAAGAACTTAATAACTGGCGTTATTGCTAATTTGCCTAGTAATTACGATTAATATTAAAAATAGTATATTATGTAATTAAAATTGGCCGTTTTTTATATAGCTTTATCGTTTCATATTAATTTTCTAATCTAAATCTATCTTCTATGTTCATTATAACATTTATAAACATGTTTGTTTCATGTATCTAAAAAAATTAAAATCGCTGTATATATTATAGATGCGAAAACAAAGGTGTTAATTATCGGAAATAATATACTGTAAATTTATTTAGACATAAAAATACTAAATATTGCAAGTAACGTATGACGGATTATACGATCGTTGATACGGAAGTACCAAGTATATATTTCGTGTGCTTGTGTAAGTTTGTATCCAGTCCTCCTAACCGCGGGCCATCACAGCCCACGAAGTTGCGGTTGATGATTCCGACCAGGCCAGGTAGCCGCGCAAGATAATTAATGAATTGGGAAAACGATGACCGTGAGATGAGGATATGTGGATTGTATTGATAATTTTTGTCGGTTAACCGTATTAAAGGAATACGCATCGGAACACAAAAGTCGTTGGAGAACCCTGAAATTTTCCCGAGGTCCGGAATTACGCTCCGTGGAGAGAGAATCGAATAAAAAATAATCATTATGGTAAGAACGTCAAGAGTATAATCCATTTATATAGACTATTATTATGCTATATTGATATTGGAATATAACAAAAATTTACTCACACGGTCAAACTTATCGAAACATCGTTGATAAATGATTATTATTGCGGACGGTGATTCCCATGATAAATTTAAAAGTGAACTTGAATTTTTTATTATTGATGGAACACAAAGTGAAGCAAAATGGAATAGAGAGAGTGAAAGTTTTGAGATATAATCTCTATACAGTCGATCTATTATTTTTTGCCTTTGCGTCAGGTCAGTAACGATTCAGTCGATTTTCTACTCCTCATCATTTATAATCGAGATTTACTGTTTTTTATCCGGCACGATGTGGTCGCGCTTGATTGTTTTTTATGAGAGGAAACAAACAGAAAGCGTGCACAATACAACGAAAAAGCGACTATATCTCGGCGGAGGCTGCTAAGGGAAATGTAAGAAGGCGCCAGAGTTAATCGGAGTAACAAAAGCACCGCATGTATTAACCTCTTCATTTTTGTAACACCTTTACTGCACGACGCGTGACCGTAAATCAATCGCGTCAAGAATTTTCGCGTTTCATCACTTTTTACGTCGCGAGGAAAGAGCTCGTGCACAGCCGGCGTTGCAAATGAAGACGTCAACGAGAGGAGGCCAAAAAAGTCGAAAGAGTTTGCATGTGCACGAGAGAGAAAGAACATGAGGCCTTTCTCTCTCGTTAGCATACGATGAGAAAAAAAGAGCATTATTAATATAATATATCCCTTTTACCGTAAATTGCTTCTCGCAATCACGCGTCAGAAAAATACAATTGTAGGTCCATCGCGTGAATGCTGAGGGATGTTCGATCGAGCCTTATCTCTGTGATTATGAGCCTTACGGCGCGGCGTAGAAAATGTGGCTAAAGCTGGCGCAGGAATGGTGAATCGCAGCACATCGTATAGAAACGTCTGTTTCGTCGTGGGAGACGCATTTGCAACAACGTTTCTTCGCACGTCTCTTCTTTCGACTCGTCGGTCTCGCGAGAAAATAAAGGAGCAGTCGACGAACACAAGCATGTATCACATTGACACGTCGCTTCGGCCGCAGCTATAAAATCTGTGCCGCCTTTCAAAGCTCTCACGAGGCACGACAGAATTTTAGTACGACTTAATTACGACTGTCCTCGCGCTCTGGACTGTTGTCCTTTTTATTCCACGAAGACCTGGAGGCACATTTACGATGCTCTCAGGGATCCGCTCATCCATCGTAAGATCTAGGATTCTCCGGAGATTCTGTTCCAAAGTTGTCAGTCGTCCGAAAAATCATTACTGTGTATATTTTGCGGAATTATGGATTTTAAGACTCAGCTATATGAGGTGCCATATTGATTGTATGACATCAAATTAATTGCTTTATTTTTTAATTTTCTCTTGAAACATAATTCTGTATTTCTAAAACTTGCAGTAAAATTAGTGACAAGCTGAGACGTTTGTCTGATTTGTCGCATAGAAATGTAAAATAATTGGTGAAATAATACAGCGATTTTTGACAGCTGAAGAATGTACCATGATAACAGTAATTGTTTTAAACTCTTATGTGACATATTTTGCACTGGAAAGAATTTATTACAACTTAATACGTATTCTATTTCTTTGAATGATACTAGGTAAACATTTACTTATAGTAAATAAATATCATGTTATAAGAAAATGACAGTTAAATGGAATTATTTTTGTATCAAATAAATGTTATTTAGTGAATATTTATTTAGAATTATTTAAATAAATATTTGTTAAATTTAGTTTTCTTCAGTGTACAGGTTAAAATTAAAAATATTTTTAAAGATAAACTAAAAAATAAAACTATATGTAGTAATTAATCTGTTATCATATTATCAATATAATGCCTCAAATTTTTTTTAGTCATGTTTGTGCCAGTCGTTGATTTATCGAAACCTAAGATATTCTGCAGTAGCTTTTCTAGAAAACTTTCTCTTTTGCATTTTGTGAGAAAACTATTTTGTTCCTTTAACACAGCACGATATTTTCTGTATTAATCTATATGTTTTTAATGCGATTCATGTATGGGACAGCGAGGTACGTTACATCGATCGCGCGTGCTCGAAACCGCAGAGTCCGACACCGACAGAGGAGATCAGCGAAAGTGAAACGCTTTTTGGGCAAAGTGACGGCAATTTCCTGCGATTAAAATCGCGACTAATTGGCTCAAAAATCTGTACAATTTCCGCACGCGGTCTCGCGCTGGCCCGGTGGCGCAATGACGATGGCGTTGCTGGTGGGTGGTGGTGGTGGTGATGGTGGTGGCAGTGTGGTGGTAGTCAACAATTTACTCGTTAGTGGTCCGACGAGTGTGCCGCGCCGCTCAATTAACTTGCGAATCAACGAGCCAGCCGCTTTGTCCGCGCGCGAATATTTCTGTGTAATTCGTACGCGCGGCCCTCGTGACCAACAAATGCGCGCGATGCGGGAAATAAAAAGCAAGGGCCGGCCGGTGGTAACCACCGGGGTGTGGGAGGGTTAACAGAAAAATAACAGAGCGAGCAAATGGGAATCGACACCGGCCGCTGTTTTCCGGCCGTAAAAGGTCGACCCGACGGCGGGGGCGAATGTCTTTCGAGAGCGATCAAAAAATGATGGGCTCGTTTGTGCGCCGCAACCGGTGCTACGCGCGTGAAAACAACCGTCCTCACAAATTAGCCGTGGCCTCTCGTACCTGGAAATGTCGAATTTTACAACGTTCTCTGCGAGAGATCCCGGCGTGGATCCCACGAATTGTTGATTCCCCCGTATGAGCGTAATTCGCGCACGTTGCGCCGCTTTAACGGCGCGGCTTAATCTTTGCTTTAATAATCGCATAAAATGATAAACAACGTCGTCCGCAGACTGGTAAGCGCGGATAAATACGGATGCGCACAGCAGAATGCGATGACGCGCGGGCTTTAAAACGCTTCAACAATTGGACTCACGTGGTGCATATCAAAGGACATAAACCTGGTCATCATAAAAATTTTATTTTAAACGTTCGTGGCTTTATTGCGACTACGTACGCGGAATTCTGTAATGTTGCTCGGTTGCAACTACTGCATCGATCGTGATAAATTTCTCTTTAGCTTCATTTGCTTTTATCAATTATCGATGAAATACAATCCCATCGTTAATTAAAAATATCCTATTATTATGTGTTATGAAGAAAGAGTATGTAACAAATTTTTATTTATATTCATTATTAAATAAATATATAATTAATAGTTATGAACGAACAATATGATTGAACAATATGTTTATATATAGTTCGGTGATATTTTTTATGCTAGATCGCGAATAATGAAAATACCTGGTGGGTATCGTACGATCGAGAAAACCGGTACTGTTCGCTCTCCGTCTCTCCCGCGCCATCGTCCTTTCCGTCTCGTTCTCTCCCTCTTTTTACGCTCGTCGATGCACAAAAGCGGCCCGTACCAGCTTCTGGATCCATCCAGTCAGAAAATATTAATAACAAAATATGATATAATGGGAGCATCTCCTGTGCGAAATACAATACAATGTTTATGCAGAGGATTAAGCGATGTTGCATGATCACGTGAAAAGTATCGACCCGGGTGGGACTGAACGAAAGTTCGCCACGCGGATAGCCGGGCCGGACTATTGCAACGCTGGCCGGCGGGCAGCAGATGGTTCGGGAACATGGGCCCCAGGTTTGATCCTTGCTTTTGATTAGCCCGCGGGAGAGATTTACCTTCGAGATTAGGCTCGGATACAATTTTTCGTGACGGCCAGAGCGATTTCGAAATGTAATGTTTTGTCTGTTTGTCTCTATCGTCTGACGTTTCACGCGCCTTTCAACAGGCCCCTTCTTTCTTATCTTTCGAGAGAAATGAAATCGATCGAGACGATTGTACCTTGCGTGCAAACGAGTGCGATCATGCCTCGAGCATATCACGGAGAACAACACGCGGTAAACGTCGACAATTGGACGAAATCAATCGGCGCTCGAACGGCGTCGATAGTCGGATCGCCGAAATTTCGGGCGGTTTCTTCGAGCCGATAAATTTCACGTCGAATAAAATATGCGTCGATTTATATTCGGCTGGCCGGTCCTTTTTTTTCTGCGGGGTGCGCTTTTAGACGCTGAACGAAACCCGAAATCTGGCCCCGCGGGTACGATTGAGAGAGAGGAGTGTAAGAGGTCGTTGGGGATAGATAATTTCGCGAGACGCAGCCGCGATCGTACCTAATTTTATAAATTCGGAGTATGTTCATCGGAGGGCTTGGCCCTCCTGGAGAAGATCAGCGAGGCAAAAGAAGATCGCGGAGAAAAGGAGGGGGCAAAGGAGTAGATAGGATAGGAACAAAAGAAGATTCAAGATCCCCAACGGCCTCCGGGTTGGCACTGTTATATTATGCAGGACGCCCGAAGACAAAGCGACAGAATACGTTGAGGAAATCGTTAAAAAGTTTACGAAAGGCCGGTGATCAAGATGAAGACGAAGGAGAAAGGAAGGGGTAGAGATGACGTTAGCTTTGACTTGGATGAGGAAGAAGAGGAGGAGGACGAAGAGATGGAAAAGGAGAGAATGCAGGAGAAGAGAAAGAGGCATGTAGAAAGAGAGAAAAAGATGAGATCTATGAGAGAGATGATCGTCTACGAAGCACGAGGAGTGTAAATAATACTAAGGCTGATTGTGGGCGTGGCTGACAGAACTCTAAAAACCTTCGACTATATATCAAAGGGTTTACTGCCCTTGGATGATTCTCTCTCATAGTGAAGAAGAGACGTTGGAAGAACAAATACTGGACTGCGTGCGAGAGGAGTGGGATGAAGCAGAAGTAACTCTAGCGGCACACGAAAAGATAGAAGGGAGAGGAAGGACTCTGAGGATGCGGCGCGAGGATTCGGTGTAGTCTCCAAAAGGAAAGTCCTGCCGTTTCTCTCATACGTTATTATCATTACTTACGCGAATAAGCTTGGTTGCTCTCTCTTCTTCCTTATCTCTCTCGTAATCTTCTCCATAAGCTTCTATTTATCGACTGTAAGATGCTTGCGTCTCAATACTCTCGTGACGTTCTCCATGGAAGAACTGTGAGAAATAGCGGGAAATATTTTTTTTATACGTACAACGCTGCATTATGCAGATAAGCATTGACTAAAATCAGTATTATTAACTTAATGTAACAAGTATTATACTATTATTATTTGTGAGTTATTAAATGATAATTGCGGTTAATGAAACATAGACTTGTTTTGTTCGTCAGTCGTGAGATACCTGTGCATCTCAATATATTCTGTTGTCCGATCGATCGATTAAGAAGGAGGACGAATGGTGGAGAAGGAAAACGAGGAAAGAGGAATACGGTAAAGCAGAGGAGGAGCAAGGAGGTGTGGATACCTATGGTATCCACTCTCTCCTCCGTTCTTTCCAAACTCAACAGACGTTGGAAGCTACCTCGATGGCTGCCCGCCTGCCTACTTGCTGGTCTGAGATGTTCGCCTGGTAAGCTGGCTGGTTGACTGGCTGGCTGGCTGGCTGGCTGGCTGGCTGTCTGACTGGTTGCTTGCTTCAGCTCTCGATTACTTGAAAAACCGGATTCCTTCTGCGCGAAACTGTGTTTCCCGTCTTGTGTTTATGTACTAACACACGCTCGGAGAACAATATTGGTTATTTCGTTGCATGTGTACATACTACGGTAATTGCACGTCTCTCCGTTACACTTCATTTTATCTTCAATCGGCCCAGATTCTTGCGCTTAGATAAACATCGCGATCACTGACGTACTGTCTCAATAAAACGAGAAATCGAGAGTCAGGGTTTACGATTCGACGATCGGAACGGACGCGGAAGAGAGCAGCGGTACTCGATGAGTCGCGATGTCATCGGCCGTAGCCGGAGGGTCGGTGTTCGAGGGTTAAATCCAAGGGTTTCGAGGGAGTCAGTGTCAAGGGTAAACGTATACGTGCCTAAGCACAAACACGCCCTTACAAGTATATAAGCGTGCTTATGATGGAGCAGGATGAGCGTGGACTTCGTCGTTTGGTAAGAACAATGGTGACGGGATCACGGGTACATCGAGGATAGAAAGGAGAAAGCGAGCACAAAAGGCATATCTTCCGAATAATTTCACGTGGCCCTCTGTTCACCGGTAGTTGCTCGACCGAAAGAAACGCACGGTCCTTTATCTAAAAAACGAAAAGAACCGCAACGGCGAATCGAAATCCCGCGACGCGCAAGCCTCGGGGAAAAATATTTTCGAAGATCAAACGAAACTGGCTGCACTGTTCTGAAATAGTTTCTATTGTTATCAAATTTATGCAAATTTAATTTTCGCTCGATAATATTAATATACCTACATTGACCTTTCTCTTTATGTGTGTGTGTGTGTGTGTGTGTATATATTAGGTGTTGGAATTAATTCGTAGCGTTTTTAATGAAAGAATGTTATTTATTTCAATTTTTTGTTATTTAAATAAAAAAATAAATTAAATCAAATTTTTTGAAATTTGATGAAATACATCTTTGAATTACATACAGGGATATATAATGTTGTAGTTTATTACATACTAAGAGAAAAAAAATCGATTTTATGATGCTTAATAAATTCCATTTGTTGTTCATACGTGTGTGGTTTAGCCTTCATTCATTCGACCGTCATGGCGACGGCGAGTCGTAGGACGAAGGAAGAGACGTGACAAGACCGACGAGAGATACCGGGCACTCATTTAGCCTGGCAATTTATTCTCGCGTTTTGTAATTAACACCAGGAAAGAAGTAGCAGAAGTTATTCTTCTCCTACGGGCACGGGACGGCGTGGCACGGGTGGAAGCGACTACTCCGGTCAGTCTGCCTCCTCCCCCTCCGTCATTTCGCTTCGACTCGCTCCACCTTCGACTCTTCCTCACGTGAAGAAAACGTACATATCACTATTAAGCGTCAGGGCGATTGAGGCCCGGAACCTCCTGGACCAACTTGAGAATAAGAAACACACACACACACACACATACACACACATACATACACACATACACACACACACACATACACGTATACATACAGAAGAAGAAGAAGAAGAAGAAAATGGAGAAGAATGGCGAAAGGAAGAGACGCAAATGAGAGAGGAGAAGAACGGAAAAGAGACGGAGAAGAATGGAGAAAAGGAAATAGGGGTAAGAAGTAAGAGATGAGACGACGGCGGGACGAGAGCGAAGGAGAACGGAGGAGGATGATGGAGGCCTCTCTTCTGCATGCCACCGCAGTCAGCCTCAGACAGAAAGCGGTCTGTATAATTATGGGTTGTCACCTCATCAGCTTCGGGAGGGGAAGGGCCAGGGGAGGTAGCGGGGAGCGTTCATCGTCTGCGCGGAGGCAGGGGGCGGGAGGTTATAGGAGTGCAGTCTTTAGCTCAAATTGTGTTTTATCGTCTTTCGCATTTGGCTTTAGGGTCCCAGCGACCGGAGGGTGATTGAGCCGCCCGGAATGGCCCCCTTCTTTCGGGGCTTTGCCCGATGTCTTCTCGAAAGATGTCCGTTCTTACCAGACGCGACGATTTTCAGATATAATTGTGCGTCGCATGTTCACTTTCTTGCTCGAGTATTCGCTTATACTGAATAGAGCGTTGAACTAGATGGATGTTTGACATTTAAAAAAAAGAAGAACGCGCACACATCGTTCTTATTTTTCTCTGAGGGAGACTAGCGATGTGCGTAGCGTTACGCGTCAAGGACCTCGAAACGTCTTCATTAATCGTGAAATGCCGACGTTGCATGCATTGTGGTTGGTAAATACGTATTGTCGGAGCTGTAAAATCGCGAAACGTGCGTTTTAGATACCTACAATATAACGTGTCTTCTTTCTTGCTTTTGTGTTCTCCGTTTCTCGGTCTCACCCTTCCTTTCTTTCGCGCATATACGTGCCAGTCCGTGCGAGGGCACATATACAAAAAGGGGCGCTGCGCGAGAAGGTACTGAGGCTAAGTGGCGAGTTTAGAGGGATTTCATTAAATCATATGGATTGGGGATAATGTATGTTATTGAGCGGAGCGTTCAAATCGCGCTCTATAAGTTGTAATAAGTCCAATTTTAGGGCCGGTCATGGGCCGGGTCCCGCAGTGGTTGTCGGACGATTCGGTCGTCCGTTGGCCATCGGCTGCCAATTGGCCCGCGGCCGGCACGGAATGACAGTCACTGGGACCGGCGAACCCGCCACTTACTCGTCAAACGGCCAGCCGGTCCGCCGAAATCACTGCCATTTAGATAATTTGTAATGAATAGGCACCACTCATTCCATACCCCTACTGCGTCTTCCTCTCCTCCTTCTTCTTTTCTCTCGCGCTCGATCTTGGGCAAAAGTACACGTCGGTCAGGTTGGCAATGACAACAGTATACTTTATCCAATATTTCACAGGTCGGCGTGGATGACGGGGATTCTGAGAAAGACACAATAAATCGCGATAGAGAGCCCTCTGAAACCATCGAATTTATCCTAGACCACTTAAGAAAGAATTCGAGATTTCATCCTCACCCGAGCGGAAAGGATTGACCTCGACACGTTTCAAATAGATGTGTGTTTTCGCTCATAGAATACGCCGCGGGTAGGCGTATAACGTAATTAAACGTAATTGTTAGATGCCGAAGTAAATCTACGTTATCCGAGTATATAGGATTGCATATAAACACCGATTACGTTCTAGGAGAAAACATATCGATGTTAGTTTCTGCGTGTCGGTATAACAAACAGCGAGACATGGCGCACGACGTCGTGTCGTTCTTCTCGCGAGTTTTCCCCGCAACGGGAGACACGTGCCGAAGGTACGTGGCATCGATCAAAAAACGTGACTGCGCATATATTATCGCTCCGTGCTGTCGCCTAACGCA